>CAJHQP010000071.1:0-343044 GCA_905132765.1 Moricandia arvensis | reverse complement strand
AAAGGCTGATGTGGACGAGCCTTTGGATGCTACTATGGCTCGATTTCTTTCAGGCCTTAACCGTGACATCCAAGACCATATCGAGCTTCAGGAGTATGAAGGCTTGGAGCAGATGCTATACAAAGCCATCATGATTGAACAACAACTCAAGAGGAAGAGTTACTCAAAAACAGCCCTTGCTTCCAAACCGGCCTTCTCTTCCAAACCGGCTTATGCTCCTAACCAAGCTATCAAGACAAAGGTAAGTCTCCTTCCACAATACATACTACTTTTAAGACTGATGTTCCTGCTCGTGATGAAAAAGGAAAGGTAGTAGAGACTCCCGGCCGAGCAAGAGACATTAGATGCTTCAAGTGTCAAGGTCTAGGAAACTTTGCCAAGAATTGTCCCAACCAACGTGTGATGATTCTCATGGAGAATGGTGAGGTTGAGTCTGAGGATTAGCAAGAAGACTAGGAAGATCAGGATTCTATCTTTGATGAGGAAGAGGGAACTTTTGACTATCCACATCATGGCCCTTTGCTTGTTACCATGAAGGCCTTGGACGAACCCATCTTTGACGAGACGGACGATGACCTTGATCCGATCTTTGATGCTGATTCTGGTCCGATCTTTGATGAAGAAGACAGCTTTGACTACCCAGCTCACGGACCACTTCTTGTCACTAGACGATCCTTGAGTGTTCAACCCAAAACCAATGAAAAAGAACAAAGGGAGAATCTCTTTCATTCTCGTTGTTTAATCTCTGAAAAAGTTTGTTCTTTGATCATTGATGGTGGGAATTGTACTAAGGTTGATAGTGATACTCTTGTCATGAAACTTGGACTTGTGACTCGTACCCTTCCTCGTCCTTTCATGTTGGAATGTCTCAATAAAACTGGAGAGCGATATGTGAAGGAACAAGTCACAATCCCATTTACCATTGGACGATATGAAGATGAGATCGTTTGCAATGTCCTTCCTATGGACGCTTGTCATATCCTCTTAGGACGTCCATGGCAGTTTGATAAGAGAGTCGTCCATGATGGATACACAAACCGGCACTCCTTTGATCATAAAGGAAAGAAGATTACGCTGGTGCCTTTGTCACCTTTGGAGGTTCACCAAGACCAGCTCCAACTCAAGAAGAACCGTGACCAAGAGTCTAAGCCGGACGAACCTGAATCATCCACCCGGAACTCCAACTTTTACATCAAACAAAGTCAGGTTAAGAAGTCTCTTTGTTCTCAAAAGCCATTCTTTTAATTGTGTGTAAATAATCTCTTATGGCCTCATCTTCTTCTAACCTAGCACCGGAGATTCTGAGTGATCTTTCAGATGTTTTGCAGGATTTTTCTGATGTGTTTCCAGGATTTTTCTGATGGGTTTCCAGATGAAAATCCAAAAGGGTTACCACCAATAAGAGGCATTGAGCATCATATAGATTTCATTCCGGGAGCTTCTCTACCAAACCGGCCAGCCTATCGTACCAATCCAGTAGAGACCAAGGAAATTTGGAAACAGATTGGTGACCTTATGGAGAAAGGTTACATCCGGGAAAGTCTCAGCCCTTGTGCTGTTCCAGTCCTCCTTGTGCCCAAAAAAATGGATCATGGCGCATGTGTGTGGACTGCCGTGCGATCAATAACATCACGGTAAAGTATCGCCATCCCATTCCTAGGCTAGATGACATGCTTGACAAACTGCATGGTTCATGTGTCTTTTCTAAGATAGACTTGAAGAGTATATATCACCAAATTCGTATGAAAGAGGGTGATGAGTGGAAAACTGCCTTTAAAACAAAACTAGTTTCGTATGAATGGCTTGTCATGCCATTTGGTCTTACTAATGCACCTAGTACCTTCATTGGTCATTTTGTTGTAGTTTACTTTGATGACATTCTCATTTACAGCAAGAACATGGATGAACATAAGAAACACTTGAAATATGTTCTTGAGGTTCTTCGAAAAGAACATTTGTTTGCTAACCTTGGAAAGTGTTCTTTTGGTTCAGATCATGTGGTCTTCCTAGGTTTTGTTGTAGGTGCAGATGGACTTAGAGTGGACGAGGAAAAGATCAAAGCCATCCGAGATTGGCCAAGTCCAACGACTGTGGGTGAAGTAAGGAGTTTCCATGGTCTAGCTGGCTTCTATAGATGATTTGTTCCAGACTTCAGTACCATTGCTGCTCCTTTGACTGAGGTGATCAAGAAGAATTTTGGGTTCAAATGGGAACAAGCCCAATAGACAGCCTTTCAGATGCTAAAAGGGAAGTTGACTAATGCTCCTTTACTTGTACTTCCTGATTTTTCTAAAACCTTTGAGATTGAATGTGATGCTTCCAGGGTCGGAATTGGTGCGGTCTTGATGCAGGATAGAAAGCCCATTTCTTATTTAAGTGAGAAGCTTGGAGGCACTACACTCAACTATCCTACTTACGACCAGGAGTTGTATGCTTTGGTGAGAGCTCTACAAACGTGGCAACACTATATTTGGCCTAAAGAGTTTGTTATCCACACGGACCACCAGTCTTTGAAACATCTTAAGGGCCAACATAAGCTAAACAAGAGACAAGCACGTTGGGTTGAGTTCGTTGAGACATTTCCTTATGTTATCAAGTACAAGCAAGGTAAGGAAAATGTTGTGGCTGATGCCTTGTCCCGAAGGGAATCTCATGGAGGAGGTCTTATGGGACACTTTGGAATCAAGAAGACATACAAGGCGGTTTATGGCCACTTCTACTGGCCGAGTCTCATGAAGGACGTTGAAAGAATTTGTGGCCGATGTGTGGGTTGCAAGAAATCCAAAACCAAGGCATCCAATCACGGTTTGTATTCGGCTCTACCCATTCCTTCTCATCCTTGGGTAGATATTTCCATGGATTTTGTTTTTGGTTTGCCTAGGACTAAATTTGGCCGAGACTCCATCTTTGTAGTTGTTGATAGGTTTTCAAAAATGGCTCATTTCATACCTTTTCATAAGATTGATGATGTTGTGCAAATTGCGGAATTGTTCTTTAGAGATATTTTTAAGTTGCACGAAATGCTTAAGACCATAGTCTCTGATCGTGATGCTAAGTTCCTTAGCTATTTCTGGAAAACTTTGTGGTCTAAGTTAGGAACAAGATTGATGTTTTCAACAACTTGTCACCCCCAAACTGATGGCCAAACTGAAGTTGTGAATAGAACCTTCTCCGCATTGCTTAGATCTTTGGTTAAAAAGAACCTTAAGACTTGGGAAGATTGTTTGCCTCATGTTGAATTTGCTTATAATCATGCAATGCATTCTGCTACCAAATTCTCACTTTTTGAGGTTGTTACAGTTTTAATCCCTTATCTCCAATTGATCTTTTACCTTTGCCTTTGAGTGAAAGAGTTAGTATAGATGGCCAAAGGAGAGCGGACATTATCAAGAAGCTACATGAGCAAGTTCGAGCCAACATTGAAAACAAAACTGAAGGATACAAAAGATATGCCAACAAGAAGAGAAATGAGTTGTTTTCAAAGAAGGAGATCTTGTATGGGTTCACTTAAGGAAGGAACGTTTCTCGGAGGAAAGGAAGTCCAAACTTATGCCTAGGTTCGATAGTCCATTTCAGATCCTTAAGAATATCAATGACAATGCTTATCAACTTGATTTTCAAGGTAAGTATGATATTTCTTCAAGCTTTAATGTTACTGATCTTTCCCCTTTTCTTGCAGATAATCCAGATTTGTGGACAAATCCTTTTGAAGAAGGAGGGAATGATGTGCCACAGTCCATGCACCAGTCAGTGGAACATGACCAGCATGAAGATCAAGACGTTCTGAACATTCCAGCCGAGGTTCATTCTTTCGACCATACTAGACAGACTGACCGAGCTGTGTACCGGATCGACCCACGGACGTCCGGAAAGGAGCTTCGCCTAGAGCCACGTCCAGACGACCAAAATGACCGTACTGGAGCTTGTCATCCCCGACCAACTCGCCATTCTAAGACCAATGGTCAAGCCAGAATCAACTTAGGATGAGCCGAACCTGATTCAGATCGTAACTTCTCTCTTCTTGCTCGTTTGGTCCATACCGCACGTACCAGCGACTGTACTGATGGACTGATCGACCCTTTTGATCAGTTCATGCACTTTGATCATCCAAATTTCACTAAGGCACGGATCCTTCACTTTTCTGAAGACATAGGACGTACTTGGTCCAATTTGGTTCATGAAACGGACATGACGGTACGTCCGGACAGTCCCACATCCGTCCTTCTCCTTACTGCGGTTCATACTTCAGAATACAACGAATCTGGACATCAGCCGAAGAGTCACCTTTGACCAGATCCACATATCCAAAGGATATTCTTTGTCTTTGTATTTCAAACTTCCTTTGTGTCTTTCTACATTCTTAAGTCTTTTGTATTCTCTAAGTACTATAAATAAGTCTCTCATTCTAATGAATAAATCAATCGATTTTGTCTAAAGCTTTTGAGTAAAACTCTTTGTTCTTTGTCTAGAACTATTCTTAGTTTCTTGGTGAGTCATATCCAAGTAAACACTCTCTCTTTTTCGTTTGTCTTGTGAGTCATATCAAGAAACGGATCGAGATCTTTCAATTAGTGGACTTGTAAGTCATATCAAGCACCATTTGAATCCGGGAATATCAAAGGCCACTCCGCAAACTTTATCCGACCCTTAAGTCTATACAATTCTCCATTCGGAGTTCATATCAAAACCAGATCTAGTCGAGTCATCCGATCTTAGGATCCTTCAAAACTCTTCAACACTGACCACCAAAGCATGGAAGCGGTTATAGCTCTATTACCACGACCCAATATCTGAGATGTGAAAGGAAGGATTAAAGGTATGAATTTAGGAAACCACCTGTTTCATTTTGACTTTGAATCTGAAGCTGAACTATTAAAAGTGCTGAGCAAGAGGCCATGTTACTTTAACAAATGGTCATTCCCTTTGGAATGTTTGATACCTCACAAAGGAGATACATTCCCAAGTAGCATGACGTTCTGGATCTGTGTTACCGGGATCCCAACGCACTTCTGTATGGATCCCATCTTTGAGTCTTTGGGGAAGAGGCTAAGTAGAGTGGAGCTCATTGAAGCGAGATCAGCAAAAATCCAGGTCGAAGTCAATGCAGACATGCCTTGAAGTTTGCCTTGCGTGCTCAGACCCCTTCAAGTGAGATTGTACATGTGAAACTTCTTTATTCTAGCCTTGATTGTCACTGCAGCCATTGTCGCCTCATCTCTCATGAAATTGAGTGCTGTCCCCAACTCTGGAAGCTGAAAGAAAAAAAAAATCTATTGTTTGAGGCAGACAGAGATGCTTCTACTGTGAGCAAATTCGAGACACATAAAAGTGGAGAATCTTCTAAGCGCTTAGCTCCACAACCAGAGAATGAAAGACGTATGTTAGGGCACTCTCATAAGGACACCTGGGATAGTGTTTGGAAATGCATTGACTACCGGTATGATCCAAGAGTTGATTCCCGAAAAACAAATTGTCATGACCATCGATATGAAACCCACAACGCGTGATCGGGAGAAGCAGTCAAATTTTTGAGAGACATACCACAAGTGACGATATGATGAATCTTTCATTACAAGAAAAAAAAATAGAGGAATCACGAAGAGCAAGGAACAAGGATGTAAGAGATAAGAAGAATGCTATTCAGGTCTGTCTACTATGGCTGCTCGCTCCTCCATTCCATTGTAGTTGCTGAAATCCAAAAATCAACCTCTGAACTTCCATCCGTACCAGCAAGACAGCTTGAAGTCTCACCTGAGCACACTAGAGAGAGGCCATTCCGCCTTAATCTTCAGAAAAGAGCCTCTTCAGACATGAAACTTAAAAGAAAAAATATCAAAGAGAGGCAATTCAGATGAAGATAGTTCTGCACAAAAGTCTAAATTTTGATGTACATGCGTATTCCCCTTTTGTCAACCTCCCGCCAACTATGGCTCTTGATCAGTCTCGGGAAAGAAGAACAAAAAATTTGGCATGAGATAACGCTTGAAGAAGATGGAAATGTAGTGGAAGAACCAGTAGAAGACGGAAATGATTCACAAGATCATTGAGGGCGTTCTAACAAATCTGAAAAGGAGGATTTACTTTTGCTGAGAAAAATTTGGAGGAGGAAGATTGGATGGAAGAAGAAAATGTTAACGGAGAGGAGGATTATGACCTCCTGGGTGATGATCTCTAGATCGAGGAGTAGTACAAACATGCAATCAACGAACACTAGACTCTATCTCCTAAGGTTGCGGTGGATAACGATGGTGATGGGATCATCGATTCGGCAAAGATGAAGAGCTCTGTGTTGGTTAATTTGGTTTGGGTTGGTAACCGGAAAGTGGTGAATTATATAATTGGATAATGATTGAATCGCCATGCTTTCTATAAAGAGTATTTCGACTATTTTTCAAGTTTTTGGGTTACACGAAATCTTTTTGTAGGTTAAGATAATCACAGTTTCATTCTTGTTCTAGGCTAAGATACAAGAATAACAAATAGAGTTTTCATGCTTATATGTGTTATTCAAAGATTTTTGATGATCTTTGAACAGTAAATCTTATTCTGTCTCACACTTACTAACTATTAGTTTCTACTCTTCTCTATTACCATTTTCTAATGCCTACTCTTCCTTATATAAAGAGTGAATAGTTGTAAACAATAGTTACAATGGTTAAACTAAAAGTTGCAAAGATTAGTGAAGAGTTGCAATGTTTAGCAAAGAGTTATAATAGTTAATCACAAAGGGTTACAGTCTTTAATACTGTTATTACTAAAGGTTGTAAAAATCAATAGTTGCAAGGTTTCATTTATATGATTGCAATTATTCATACAAATAATTACAATGGTTCACATGATACATTGCACCTATACACTTAAATATCTAACAATCCTCCTCCATTTAAGTGTAACCATAGATTCATTAAATAAATAATACATATATCAAACTCATACATAAATAAAAATGTTCAAAGAATTGAATTTTCAATTTAATGTATTAAACATTTCAAATGCTCGAGAACCAGGATGTCCTACGGATTGAATCCTTCAACCCATTTTGAGCACATGAAGATAATACACACACGTGTTTCTACATTACTCTAAGTTGTTACTTGACACTATTATAAGCCATGTGTCCCAATCCATTCATGAATGCATACAAAGCCAAGTCCCAGCTTATTGAAGCGGCATCATTTCACACTCATATAGGTAAATACTTTCAGTCATGCACCTGCAAATGCACTTTTTCAAAGTATTTATCAAGAATAATATTTCAACCTATTCCTTCTTGCATGTCCAAGCACATACCTTGAGATGATACAAAAATGTGCTTTAATCTTTAAATGTAGGCTTTCCACATTGAATTCAGCCTCTAACGTCGTATTAGAGGGGAATTAGGTATCCCACTATTAAAGATTTCAAATGGACTTTAAACTCATCCCTTTAATAGACTCAGTTACCAAGTCTTTAGCTAATCATTTCGTCAAATGATATGCTACATTTCTTTTAGACCGAACAAAATCTTTGGTAATCACCCCGTGAGTGATCAGCTCACATACTACGCTATATTTAACGCTAGGTGTCGCGACTTACCATTAAACACTTAGTTATAAATCTAAACTAAGACTTCTTTACTATCGTAGATAGAAACTTGTGATACTATTTCGGTCACAAGGGAATCTCGTAAATTAAATTCTCTAGCCAATATGCTTATTTACCAGCATATGCTAATGCTACGATTTCCTATTCTATAGTCAAATTTTCATGCAACTTTTCTCCTTAGAAGTCAATGAAATGGCACCTCACCCACGCAAAACACTCAACCACTTATAGAAGATTGATCTTCTATACTGATAATCAAACTTGCATCTAAATACTCTTCTACCAACGAAGGAAATCTGACATATAACAAACCATAATCTATGGTTCCATTCACGTACTCGAGTTGTGATATTCTTTGTCATGTATATGGCACACACTTCACACTCATATTCCATGGGAGTACTCATTGGCGAACAATATCACAATTGAATGCATTGATAAATTTATCAATATAAAAAGAATACGTCTAATATATTGCTTTACTTGCATGTGTGATTCGAATTTCAGAATCACATCAACCTCCCCCATGTCTTTCATTGCAAAACTTTATGACAATAATATTTTTTTGTAAGCTTTACGTGTCTTTGGCCAGTGCCAAATATCAATATGTCATCAACATATAAGAAAATGATTGTTCCATTAATGGACTCATCAATTTGTTATATAAACACTTATCCTAATAGTTTTACTCAAACCACTTGATAAGATAATCTCATTAAACATTTTATGTTACTTCTTTGGTGCTTTCTTTACCCATAAAAATAAATGTATACATTTTATACTTATTATAAAGTACACTAAGACCTTAAGGTTGATTCTTATACACTTCTTTATGAGCCATCGATCCATACCTATGGATCATAGTCCATAGTACCAACCATGAACAATATATTTACCACTCATGACGGCTCGGCCTTAACCCTAAGGCACTTGCATCCATAAGGATCAGTAACTTGCATGATGCAAGTCACATTATTTCGGTGAAATTTCATTTGCACCTTCTCAGTAATATTATGTTGCACTTTTTCAATAATATTATGTTTGCATCCTTTCGGTAACATCATGTTCGTAACCTTTCGGTGATATTATTTTCGCACCATTTCGGCGATGCTATATTTGCACCCTTTTGGTGACGTTACATTTGCAACCTTTCGGTGATGTTACATTCGCACCTTTTTGGTGATGGTACATTCGCACCTTTTCGGTCCCGAACCGTTTGCACCTTTTCGGCCCCGACCCATTCACACCTTTTTGGTCTCAAACCGTTCTGGTCTCGAACCGTTCACACCCTTTTGGTCTCGACACGTTCGCACCCTTTTGGTCTTGACACGTTCGCACCCTTTCGGTCTCGAAACGTTCGCATCCTTTCGTTACCGACACGTTCGCACCCTTTTGGTCCTGACACGTTCGCACCCTTTTGGTCCTGACACGTTCGCACCTTTTCGGTCCCGAAACGTTCGCACCTTTTCGGTCTTGAAACGTTCGCACCCTTTTTGTCCTGAAACGTTCGCATCCCTTAGATCATGTCAGGTTTGCACCCCTTAGGTCACAACCCGGTCATACCCATTGGATCATGACACGTTCGTACCTCTTGGATCACGACACGTTCGTACCTCTTGGATCACAGTGCCTTCACATCCCTTCAGACACGGCATGCTCGCATCCCTTCAGACACAACCAGTTTGCATCTCTTTGGTGACGAACCATTCGCACCCTTAGTATGATGCCCTCTTCGATCATCATTAAAATATTATTTAAAATGAAACTAACATACCTTTAAGAATATAGCAACATTTATTATTCTCCATTGTTTCGTCTTCTTGCTCCATCTTCGAAAGTATACTCTTTTAAGCATTTTCAAACTTTGATGTCATCCCTCGTTCAAATACACCAGTTATAGTTCACAACGAAAATACTCTTTAAGATTGTTTGATAATTTGGTTTGGGTTGGTAACCCGGAAAGTTGTGAATTATATACTTGGATAATGTTTGAATCGCCATGCTTTCCTTAAAGAGTATTTCGACCCTATTCCAAGCCCTTGGGTTGCACGAAATCGCTTTGTAGGATAAGACAATCACAGTTTCATTCTTGTTCTAGGCTAAGATACAAGAATAACAAATAGAGCTTTAATGCTTATATGTGTTCTTCAAAGATCTTTGATGATCTTTGAACAGTGAATCTTATTCTCTCTGACATTTACTAACTATTAGTTTCTACTCTTCTCTATTACCATTTCCCAATGCCTAATCCTCCTTATATAAAGAGTGAAGAGTTGCAACCAATAGTTACAATGGTTAAACCAAAAGTTGCAAAGATTAATGAAGAGTTGCAATGTTTAGCAAAGAGTTACAATAGTTAATCACCAAGGGTTGCAATCTTTAATATTGTTATACTAAAGGTTCTAAACATCAATAGTTGCAAGGTTTCATTTATATGATTGCAATTATTCATACAAACAATTGAAATAGTTCACATGATACATTGCACCTGTACACTTAAATATCTAACACCTTGTTGCTGATCCAATGGATGATCTTGTGCCTTCTCACTCTGAGCAGAGATCAATCCAAAAGATTCTAAGCGCTTCCCCCTTGTGTATAGCCTCGCCATCACCGCCGAAAAAGAAGAAAATGACTAAAAGTCTCGTGGTTGCTGGCATCTCTTTGAATATAAGACATTTAATGATATGTCCTGGTTCTCCTAAGAGCATGTTCATTGCAATAACCCCTAAGAGCATCCGCAAGGGGAGTCCTTAAGAGGGGGAGTCCTTAGAAAAAATAATTAAATAATCAGTGGATCCCACTAAAAATTAAGGATTCGATCATTAAAATTTCTAAATAAGGATTTTTTCTTAATGAGTTCTTGCAACTGTTTGCGGGGCCCTGCGACACGTGGCGGTCCGCAATTAGTTGATATTTCTTTTTTCTTTATTTGAAAAGAAATTTTTTTAAAAAAAAATTTAAGAACTCCAATGGTATTGGAGATGCTCTAAGTGGGCTCTTAGTCAATTTTATAGTATTAAAATTAAGTTAAAAGTTAATGTTAAGAAACACCTAATTTTAGTCCTCCAATGGTAGGTTTTTAAGTTTAAGATTTTTTTTAAAAAAATTAATTTTATTTTATTGAACTAAATTTTATTCATTAATTAAAATATAATTAAAGATAACATTTTAGACACAGATTATTTTTAAAAAGACATAAAAACACAAAAGAAAGATTGCTAAAATAAACGATAATAATTTCAAAAAGGCATCGAAGCTTAGTTGTTGTCTTCATCACGTCCAAATTGACTCCATATATGTTCAACCAAATCACCTTTCAGTTGTTCATGAACTTGTTTATCACGAATTCTAGTTCGAACACTGATCATATTTGTAGGGATATTTGTAGGGATATTTGTAAAATAGGTGAGATCGACATGTGAAGTTCTGCTGTCTTCTTCTTGTTGGAAATCAGAAACATCAAATTGAGTGTATTCATCTCGTTCGTCTTCAACTATCATATTATGGAGTATGATACATGCTCTCATAATCATATTTATAACCAAAGGTTGTGTTTAAAAGTATGTCTCTTGCCTAAGAGGATGACCACACTACCTTAAAGGAATTGGAAAATTTGAGAAGGCAACTTATAGTTGCCTTTAAGGAAAAATACCTCTTTTGGCAAAATAAGCGCTGGAAACTGTGGCACCACGCAGGCAATAGAAACACAAAATTTCACCATGCCATCACTAAAGAGAGACGGGGTCGAAACATGATCATTATTATCAAGATTAAGGAGGGAAAGATGGTCGAAAGTGATCTTGGGATAGAGAACGTAGTCGTAAACTATTACCAGTATCTCTTTTCTACATCTTTGCCTACGGATATGTATGACGTCCTACGTTATATAACAAACAAAGTCTCGCCAACGAAATATGGTTTTCTCGTTGACGAGAGATAGGAGGAAGATATTAAAAAGCTCTCTTTGATATTAACCCAGACAAAGCTCACTTCCAGATGACATGACTAGTAGACTTTTTAGAGATTCAGGAATGTTATAAGCAGAGAGATATCATTCTGTTTGTTAAAGATTTCTTTACCACATGAAGTTTGTTCCTTAACTCAACTAGAAAAATATATGCATTATCCCCAAGCGAGAGAGACCGAGGGAGATGGGGGAATTTACACCTATTAGTCTATGTAGTGTCAATTACTAGATCATATCGAGCAAGAGACTCAAGAAGGTCCTACAAGACCTAATTTCAGAGACAGAATCAACCATTGTAACCAGACGCCTATTCACTGATAATATTTTGCTAGCGACAGAAAATTTTCACACTCTCTACACTAATCCAAGATGTAGGCAAGCATTTATAGCCATTAAAACATGGGGGGCATGAGTAAAGCTTATGACAGTAAAATAGGGGGTTCATCAAAACCTTGATGCTATGCTTGGGTTTTGCGGAGACGTTGGTGGAACTTTTGATATTTTGTGTGACATCGGTATCCTATTAGTTGGTCATTAATGGAGAAGCCATAGGAAGGATTACCCTCAAGAGAGGCCTGAGACAAGGAGCTCCGATTTCCCTTGTTTTGTTCATCTTGTGCACTGAAGCTTTAATCTCCCTCCTGAATGGAGTGGAAATAGAAAAACACATTATGGGGTTAATGGTGGCCCGGGCTATTCTTCGGATCTTACACCTTCTTTTTGTGGATGATAACTTATTCTTATATAAATTGGAAGTGGCACAATGCTCGGAAATCCTCAATATTTTGAACTCTTATGGAAAGGCATCAAGAAAAAAATTAAATGCATCAAAGTCATCCTTAATGTTTGGTAATAAAGTGGAGCATGATGTGACAAAGGTATTAAAAGTATTCTTGGAGTCACAACTGAAGGAGGAATGGGGATGTAGTTAGGACTACAAGACCAATATGTTGTCCTAAGATGAATTGTTTTTCCTTTTTCCCGGATTGCCTTAATGGGATGGTCAACTCGTGGTCGGGAGACTACTCTCAAAGGGTAGAAAGGAGGTGCAAATCAAAAATGTGGCTCAAGCGGTACCGGCAAATCCTATGTCGTTTTACCTGCTACCTTAAGGAGTTGTAGATAAATTGAAAGGCGATCTCCGATTTTCGGTGGAGCTCGAGTCAATAATTGCGGTCTTAATTGGATTGCACGGGAAAAAATATGTGCCCCGAATGATCAGGGTGGACTTGGTTTCCTAGACTTGCATGATTTTAATGTAGCTTTATTAGCAAAAAAGTTATAGAGATAGAGTCAGTTCCCGAACTCACTTATTCCTAGAGTTCTTACAGGAGAAGCATGATGTCAACAAGACCAATCCTAAATTCCGGCTTACGGAAAAATATCGGAGCGGGTCTTATTACCAGCGTAAGGTTCAAACCGTCGATCCCGAACACTATTTCTCTCCCTCCGAGATCCTATGATCGCTGACTTACAAACACCCAAAACTACTTGTTCACTCCTTTATTATGTGTGATACAAGGGATTGAGATATTCTTCTCTTACTAGACTACTCCCATTCGGAGGATATCCGCTTATCCTTGGGTTGAGACCTAGCAGTACGTGATCCATAGAATGTTATGCATGGAACCAAACCTAATTTGGAGTCTACCTAGTTAATTCCAGAGATCTGCTACGGAAAAAGAAATTGGTTATGCCCATGACGAGATTACCCAACCAAGTATCATTGGTTTACAAAGCCATGTTTGGAGGGTTAGGAGCCCATGAAAGATGCAACACTTTATGGGACAAGCATTGACAAGATATATGATATACCATGGTTTTTAGCACTTTTAAGGCATGGTATAAGTTCTTAATAGAGTCTTTGTATTATGTTTCGAGTCTGTTTTGACGTCATTACAAGTCTAGGTACGTTTTGGAGCATTATGGAAATCATGAAGCCTTTTGGAGGTTAAAGAGAAGAAAATCCGTAGTTGTTCAAGAAAACAGAAGACATAATCGATATTTGGAGAGAGTGTCTATCGACACCCGCTTGGTGGCAATCAACACCCGTGCGGTTTCACGAAGGCGTAATCTGTTTTCCAGAATTTGCACTTTTGGCCCAGAAGTCTTTAATATTTCCAAGAAGACTTTGGACGTGTTTTGGCCTATTTATTCTATTTTTATAGTCAATGTTTAGGCGAAGCTTTTTATTACTCTCAGAGAGGCTTTTTAAAGACTCCTTCTAAGATTGATTGGAACTCCAATATTTCTTACTCTCATATTTTAATGTGATTCACTCCATTATTTGCTATGTCTTGCATGATTATGTCTGAGTAATCTACTTGTTAGATTTATGGTTTTTTCTAAGTTTTTGATGAACCTACAATTATAGAACTTTTTGGGTAATCTACTTGCATCCTTCACCAAGATTTATCTTATTGCTTGTTTCGAGTAATTAACTCAAAACCTGATCTAGGATAGTTGAGAAACACAATACTGGAATTAACACATGAACTGGATCATGTTGAGCTAAGTTAATAGCGACAACGAGAGTTGGCCTAGGAACTTAGTGAACATATCAAATTGGCACTTATTGCTTGTCTCGAATAATTAGATTCATAACGAGAGTTGGTGTTTGATGATTTAGACATCTGATAGAAATTGCAGCGAGAGCTGAATAGCTTACTTCTGAATTCAAGTTCTAGGATTGATCTTAATAAAAGTCATAGCATCTATATATTTAAGTTATGATAACATGTTTCAATATCCTAGATCTAGCTCTTTCCCATCTATTTACAAAAGTATTTACTGCTTTTATATATTTGCCTAGCTTAATCTATAAACATATAGTCTATGTTACAATTCACGTTCCATGTGGATTCGATTTGATAAGTAGTGTAATCGATCTCTTATTTGAGAGATTTTATCTACGTCAATTTGACCATTATTAAATATGGTGTCGTCGTCGGGTAGTGTTTGATTCGCCATTAGACTTGGTGAAAATGTTTAGTCTAGGTTCTATTTTTATTTGTGACTATAAAATTTTCTTGTGTCTTTAGGTGCATGCAGAGCAGTAGCAGAACCAACAAGGAAATTGACCTCTTAGAATTTTTGGATCCATCAAAATTTGAACGTACGATCCACAAGGAGAAGCGACAAGCATCAATTCACACCTTTTCAAATAAGGATTAATTGCTCAATCCTATGTCAAAGTAGTCTAAAAGATGTCAATCTAATTGTGGGAACCGAAATTCGCACTGTCGAGTTGATTTAGGAAGGCCAAGTAAACTCAGCTTTCCCATAGGTCCCAGAATTCTGCTAAGCCAAAACGTCATGCGACCAAACAATGAGAACAAACGATATAATAATGAATTGATTAAACGAAAAGGGAGAAGAGAATATCATATTCTGAATATGTGATTTGAGCGTTACAACATGTAAAGCCTTGGCGGTAAGAGCCGTCAGTGAGTTCCTAGTTCTAACCTTGTAAGACTTGATTAACCTAGTTGAGTCGCAGCTCGATAATAGAAAAACAGAAGTATGCCTAATTTCCCTTAAGTGCTATGTTTGCTCTGAGTAAAATTTGTGTGTGTCTCTGCATCTTTAGCCTCGAAATCCTTATATACTCTTCCCGGAGGCGGTTTGCTCTTTCCTCTTCTGTCCTCGGTCGAGTTTACCGCTTCGCAGAAATCTTCCATTTTCCTTCGATCTTCATGTTTATCTTTGGAAACTTCACATTTATCCTCCGAACTTGACTTTTATCTTCTCCTGCAGAATAAAAGTTAAACCATCATATCGATTGGGCCTGATTTCATATGAAATTGTGAGTGGGCTTTTAGCCCCGTTCTGGACCCTTTCGGGCCGTTTTATGACTTAAGCGTTTTTACAATTTATCAAAAGAGCGCTTCGAAACGACGTCGATTACGAAGAAGTTTGAATTTTTCGTATTGTGGAGACAATTCAAGGTGTTTAGTTAACCTTTGTTGTTTTATACGATCAATTGAACCTCATACGAGAAAACAAGTTCTTGCGGTTTTTAAATCGTAAAGTTCCAACGGCAACTCCGATCGAAACAAAACAAGTGCAAGTTCGATCTGATTTAGAAGGAGGGGGCTATGAGGACGGGATGAAGATGGATTAGTTTATCCAACTCTTTGAATGGGCGAGTTGGATTGCTTGTTCGACCCGACTCGCCGAACGGGCGAGTTGGATGACTTGCTTGATCCAACTCGCCCGTTCGGCGAGTTAGATGGCTTGTGCGGTCCAACTTGCCCGTTTGACGAGTTGGGCGATTGAGCCTTGTAGTCGTTTTGTTGTTCCGATGCTCGGGGATCTGTTTGTCCAAGGCCTAGAGTAACCTTTCTCGAGGACTTATCGTGCGAACCCTCTTTCAAAATTCATACGAAACTCGATTTCAATTTTCCCGCTCTTCTTTTTTCAAAATATTATCTCTATCTTTTCAAAAAGGACATTTCCCGCTATCTCGTTAGAATCGTGATGTTCTTGCGAGCGGTTTAGGCATGTCGGGTAAGTTAGGTGGAATCCAACATCTGAAAATCCGAAGGCGTATAGTGAATTCTCTTGTCTACAAGTATGTGGAGTAAATTTTCAAATTCTTTACTTGCTCATTTCCACAAACTCTTTCCACGATAAAGAGAACCTTTCCTCTCTTCTCTCCCCTTGGTATAAATTTTTTTTGATCATGTCTTCAAGGAGAAAAGCTTCCACTAAGTCTCGCCATGATCGTTCCGTTCCTGACAGCTCTAGCTCGAAACACAACGACGTTGGGAAAAAGGTGGAGTTTGTGGCACACTCGGTTGATCCTGAGGAGGCTGATGCATATTGGGCAGCCAGGGGTGAAGTAAAACCTCATAGGCCCGAGACGTGGGCTCCTCCTCCATTTCGTGCTAACCCTGTGGATGTTGTCCGAGCAAGACCTGCCGCAATGAGCTTGCTGCCATCCGGGGCTTCTGCAAAGTTCCAGAGTTAGTTGATTTTCGTCTCCCGGAAGTTGGGGAAGTTTCGGGTCTCCGCCCGAGGGCTATTTCACATGCTATGAGGCATACCTGATGCAGTACCATATATGGTTTCTTATCCTTGAAGTCTTCGCGCATTTCAACCGATTCAAGATGTTGATCAGTCAGATAAACCAGTGCGGTTTGCAGCACATCATCGGGATTTTGGTGCTGAGTTACGAACTAGGTATGACCCTTGACGTCAACCACCTTGAAGCCATGCTGAAGCCCTGAGGGAATTCAGCCATAGTTCAGCTGAGGCCTCGGCCGAGCATGACGATCATAACAAAGTTTGCGTCAAACAATCATGAATGGAAAGAGCACTTCTTCTTTGTCCGCGTCAACGAAGCATCCGTGGAAGCGAACGACATTCCCATTTTAAGGACTAGATGGGGTCGGAAAGGTATTCTCGATCGAGTGTCCTCTAGTTTCAGTTTTGATGAGTTTGATCTTGCTTGCTTGTGTTTTGTTTTGTAGAGACTAGTACTCTTCCTCCGAGTCCAGAGGGCTTGAACACCGCCCGAGACTTGCTCCGTGGACGTCCATCCTTTTGGGCCACGTCTACCCTGATCTGGGTTCATCGCGCTGTTGCTCTCCACAGTTCTTGGTTTCAGCAGGACTTGTCGGTCGAGGAAGGGTCGGAGTCAAGCATGGAAGGGTTTGTTCCGTGTGAGGTTCGAGCGAGGATGGAAAGGTCGAAGTCCCGCAAAGACAAACACGTTATCGTCGATGATGACATGGCCGATGGGCAGTGCTTTTATGACAACATACGTAGATACTATCTCAACAGTCAAGTAGGTGGAAGTGGTGGCGAACAGATCAATCTTGACGAGTTGCTCGACTTTGACTTTCCTCCGACCGTAGATGGATCCAGCGGGGTACCAGCGTTTACCAAGGCGTCCAGGATGGTCAATGGGGTAAGTTTTGGTCCTTGAGCGTTTTGTTTTATGGCCAAGCTTTTCTTGACTTCGAGAGCTTTCGCATGGTCTTCTCATGATGAACCGAGCTTGATGCAAGCAGCCAAGAGGCTCGCATGGGTCAATTCAGGGCTGAGACGTCTAATAAAGAGATCACCCGACTGAGAGACGAATTGGAGAGTTCTCGTCCTCGTGAGAGAGAGTCGGTCATGATGGAGGTTCGTCGTGCCTATAGGCGAGGAAAGAGAGAGGTGGCTGAATTCATGAATAACCGTCGTGACAGGTTCTCGTGCGAGTTTGAGGAGCTTACGAGGGGTTATATGGATCTCGGGGATTATCGCGCGTGTCGTAGCACCGTGGGCGGATTGTTCCTTACGCATGACCCTAACTATGCGATTGATGTCGAGTATGCGAGGCAAACTGGCTTATGAACGAGAGAAAGAGAGAGGGACTTTGTGATTCCTCAAATCGAAGAGAGGATTTGGGAGCAGTGGAACTTGATTCCCATTTTTTCTGATACGGTGGAAGCCGAGACAGGAGCCACCGATGAGTCGGGCGAAATGAACCAACCGACGGTTCCCCTGGACATCAACGACTACTCGCTCATGGAGGTCGATGACTGGGTACTTTAGTCTCGACGATTGATGACAAGGTTTGCTGCGACTTATTTGGGAATGTGTTCCCTTGTCTTCTAAAATGTTTATGTTATTCGTTCATCTCCGGCCAAGTTTGGTCATGCATCATGTAGTGGGACTGTCCATGTGTGGCTTTGAATCCTTGCAGTCTATCGGCTTTTGTTTGAATCATGTTTTTTATAAAAAGGGTTCGAGAATGTTTGGATTTTGTTAAGTGTAAGGGAAAAATTTGAGTTGTCATCTCGCCTTTTACTCCTCTTTGTGGATCGTCCTATTCGTTGCTTATCCGAGATGTTCCAGAAGTTCTCAAAGTTTCGAGAGCGTTTATATGCGGATGAAGAGACATGCTTTCATGATCTCGTATCTTTTCGATATCATGCCTTGAGACGTTAGAGACCAGTGTGTTGGGTTTAGGGTAAGAACTAGGTTTACTTTCGGTTTGAGGCTTTTCAATGACTAACCGGCTTTCGTTTTGCCCGTTGCTATTTTAACATGACTTCATTCCGATTTAAAGTCCATGATAGGTTCTCAGCTTATACGACTTGTCTGGTCGGAGTCGAGCATCTCTCCGGAGCCAATTTTTAAGTCGTTCGGAAGTGCGACCAAAATTTTGAATTTCTTTTTATCATAGTCGGATGTGAGAGGATATATTCCTTAGGACGGATCTGGATGCGTTTGTTTAAGACGGCTAGAGTGCTTGGCGGGGCCAATCGAAGATCATTTGTGATTTATAGTCGTGAATGGATTGGGAGCGTGTTCCCAAAAATATAGGCAACGTCTCGCTTATTTTTTCGAAAACATACTTTGTGTCAATAGTGTTTTAAGTATTTGGGACCGGGGTCTCGTGCTCTGGTCGGGAGTCGGAATCGATGATGCGACCAAGATATGTTTGTTAAGGAGTTTTAGTGGTCGGCGGGATATGTTGATCTCAGCGATGCCTTAGTCAATGTGACAAAGTTTCTTTGATGGGTAAGATAGTGTGGAGTTGATCCGTTTTGAGGTATGATGATTTTTCACGAGTTTCCGTTTTCGGGTTCGTACGATAATCGTTTTTCTCGTAAATGGGTGTTTTCCGAAAGTATAACAAGATGTTTCTTTGCGAGATAAGAGATATTTTGCGAGATTCTAATGAAGTCTTTATTGCCGAACAAGTTTCAAAAATCTTGGTACAAGGTAAATATTTTAGAATGCGGGAATATATGAGTATTCATATATATACCCCCTCCCCCCCCCTTTGGAGAGGGAGAATAGCTGAACTCATCTTTTAACGAGCTGCCTACGTACCCTTTTTGAGGATCAAATCATCTCGTAGTTCTGTTGTTTGTGCGAGTGTGTTTACTCGGCTGCCGTTTTCGTGTCGACCACGTTAGTTGAAGGATTGACGTCTTTTACCGGGTTTCTCTCCTCCGGTTGGGTTGTAGCATTGGGCACTCAAACTAGTTGTTATTTGACCGTTGTTTGAGTTGATGATTCTGGATCGTCTTCGTCCGAAGTGTTTTCAGTCGGTGTCGGAACTAGCTTTGACGTTTAATTTTTAATAATTTATTTTTAAATATGTTATTTAAAAACTAATATAAAAGAAAATTAATATGAAAATCAAATTGGCAAAAATTTAACCCAAGAAAGAATATATATTATATTTTGAGAATACCTTCTTTTAAAAATTATATTAATAAAAATATGAATCTTAATTTTGTGAATTTTCCTTTTCTAAAATAAAAATTTTAAATATAAATATTATCACATGTTTAAATTTAATATATATATATATATTAAATATATGTAATTGGAAACCCATATAAAGAATAAGAAAGATAAAAGGAAAATTTTCATGTTTACCGCATTATTGGTACCACTTTTCATTTTTACCTTTATTAAATAAACATTTTCAAAAATATCATATTTTAAGAGGCAATTTTTCAAAAAAAATTAATTAGAATCCTAAATTTTACATTCCTAAAACTTATCCCACCCTACCACCACCCCTAAACTCTAAACCCTAAGTCTTAGATTAATTAACCCAAGGGTTATAAGTGCATTTTTTTCCTCTTAAAAAATAAGGGTAAAAGTGATTAAGGCAAACATGAAGTGGTATTTTTGACAATTTACCAATGTAAAATTAGATTAAAGGGGCAAAATATATTCAAAATGAAATTATAATAATGACACTAAATAAAATGTTTTAAGTTCATCAACGATATTTTTGTAATTATTCATTGTTAGAATTAATGATAGTGTAATATGTAGAAAACTAACTTCAAAAATAATATTCAAAGAGATATTTAAATATCATTTTTTATTTTTTATTTTTGAATTTTTATTTTTATGAATTATATTAAAATATATCACATTTTTGGTTTTATAATAATTTATTTTTAATATGTTATTTGGAAACTAATATAAAATTAAATTAAAATTAAAATATAATTGGCAAAAAGTTATCTAAAAAAAAGACATCTATTATGTTGTTTGAGATTATGTCTTTGAAAAATTATATTTTTCGAAAAACATGAATCTCTTTTGTGAAATTTCCTTTTTTTAAACAAAATTTTAAATATATAATATTAAAACATCTTTAAAATTTTATAAATATTTATTAATATATTTTATTTGGAAACCAATATATAAAAAATAAAGGTGAAATAAAAATCAAAGTGACACAAATTATACAGAAAAAAGTTATAATAATAGCACTAAATATAATATTTGAAATTCAATAAAGATAGTTTTACAATTAACGGTCATTATAATTAAATTGAGTAGAACATGTAAGGAAGTGGTTTTTTAATAGTATTATAAAGATTTTATTTATTTGGAGGTCTCTAAATCCAAGCCAGCAACGAGAGAATATATAACTATACTACACCTAGTACAACTAAGTTCTATTAGCATATGATTCGCGTGACAAAGGATGTTAAGTGCTTTAGCTCTCTCTGGTGTTATGTCTTGTTGTAACTCAAAATCCTTGTTAGTTGATGTGAGGATTCAAACCCACGATCTACAAGATGGTCACTGAATGATTCATCTTTGATTTTTTTTGGGCTAACTATATTTCATTGACGATCTTGATCTTATTATCTCTTAAAAAAATTGCTAGCACATTTGAACAGGCAACTTCCCTTTAATGAAGACTGACTAATTGGCTTTGTGGTGTACGCGTATTCTTTAAAACAGCCGGCTTGATGGTGTATTATTCGCTAATAGAACAAACACCGTTTTGCAACACGATCCCAAAAATACGAATAGACAATGCTTTCTTGCGTTACAAGTTCTTAGCAGAAGCAACATATTCTTCTTTTTTGTGCACCGAAGCAACATATTCTTATTCTACTCTTTTTTAACATACATATTCTTATTCTATTTCCAGAGAAGTTATGAACAACACATGTACTTCAACTTTCAAATAATTCATTTTGGGGTCCATTAGCTGCATGCTAAAGATATATATGACAAATAACTTAACGTTTCTATAATCTAATATGTAGTAGCACAATCAGATCAAGAAAAATCATGCAAAAACGAGGCATTTTCATCAGCTGGGTTATAAATCGCTACCCACAAGACATAAGTTTAGGTTATGATATATATTAGTTAGAGCTTATGTGGATGATTAAACAGAAAAAATCGTATAAGGTACAAATGATGGCGGTTGAAGTCTTATAAGTGCTAACCTAGTTAGTAGGCGAGATAAAACAAAGGATAATTGTCCAAAAATTTAAACATAAAACAGTCCATAAAACAAAAGGATTGATTTTACATTTGAATCCCAACGATGATTAATATATATAAAGATTATTACTCAGACCTCATTTTATTGAGTTGGTTCAAAGCAGGCTGCAATATATTGTAAAGAACCCAAAGCAGAGCCGGTGCAACCACAAACAACAACAACTGTCCCCTGTTGTCTTCCCCTTTCGCAGCAGCTTCTGCCACGGCCGCTATCTGGTTAACTACGCTAGCGGAGGCCTCGGGAGGCATAGTCAAAAGCCCTGACGCAGCAAGACCACCACCAATGCCCAGACCCACGGCGACTCCTTTGCTCTCGCGCATCTTGTTGATCTGGTTAAGAGCTGGCTGGAGAATGTTGAAGAGTACCCATCCGATCGCCGGGACGATCGGGAGGAGAAGAGCTAGTCCGCGGTTGTCGCTACCTCCCGCGGCCGCCGCGAGCTCAGCAATATGGTGGGCGGCGAAAGCGGGTTCGGAGTAGCTGAGGGCGGAGAAGACGGCGCCTGCAAGGGCGGTGCTTGTGACGGCGAGAGAGATTGTTGGTTTGGGTGGAGTTGGGAGAGAGATGAAGGGTTTTGAGGAGCTGGGTTTGGTTTGGTTTAGGGACTTAGGAGTAGATGGGTTTAGGGACATGCATTTGGCTGATGTCGCCATTGTCGCCGCCATTGATAAGAGAGGCTTGAATATGAGTGAAAGAGAGAGAGAGAGACAGAGAGATTAGGAGAGTGTGTTTGTGAGATGGTTTTAGGGAATATAGAAGGAGGCTCAGTGGACATAAAAGGCTTCTGGATACTTCTCTTATCCAATGAGAAAAGAGTTGGAGATTTTTGTGAGATTTGAGCCACAGATTCTATGCCACGCTTCTTTTTTTCTTATCACTTTAATCTTCCCTCCTTTACGTTTCAATATATAATTTTTTGGAAAATTAAAGCCTCTCATTAAATGCGTCATTTTATTTGATAGCTAGTAACTGGTCATATTGCAATTACAAAAAATCTTACACGTAGGAAAATAAAGTGTGATAATCAGTGTCCCATATGTCGGAAAGCAAATGAATCTATAAACCATGCAATTTTTGAATCTTTTCTGACATTATAAATTTAGGCGTTTTCAGCCATCAATCTTTTCCCGTATATATACACATATGAATTATTTGTTTTGGAGAAAAAATAATTTGGTCAACTTAAAAAATGATCAAAACTCATATTTTTGGTTAATATGATATATATTTGGAAGGCAAAAAAACGATAAACTCTTCAAAAAAATTTTGATAAGAATCTGCATGAACTTGTTCTGTAACATCCAATCATTAGTTCTTAAACCCCACACGACCCGCAGATTAACACTAAGGCATTTCTAACTTTGATTCATTTTAAGTCCAATACTTTCTAAGTAATTTTAAATGCAATTGAGGTTCATAAACAATTTGATTATCATATATAAACAGTAAGGCAAATCGATATTGTAGTAATAGAAAAATGAGATTCGATTGATAAGTTCAGTTTGCACTATTGGCTATCATAAGTTCATTCCTAAGTCGATCTACCCAAACACCACACAACTTCTCATTGCTTGAGTCTTAACGGCTCCTTGGTCTTATCACGATCAATATCATATCCTTGAACATGTGTCCTGGTGTCTTAGATCCCTTCTCCAAACCTTTCTCGTTGCTTCTGGTATCCATTTCTAGTCGGCTTCCTTCCCACAAACAAACTCTCTTGCCGAAAAATATAAACATCACAACGTGCCTTGTTTATGGCCGAACTTTCTCTCTCTCTCTCTCTCTCTCTCTCTCTCTTGCGAATGGATACTTGTTCCATTTGAATCTATTAGGCCAATAATTGCGATTAAGGAGACCCATATTGAGTTTAGACCCAATACCAAGCCATTAGGCTGGTCACATGGAGCCCTTGGCCCATAGCCTCCTTGGGTCGACCACCCGACCCGACCACAGTTCGGACCCGGACCAACTACCCAAGACCCAAACACTCAATCCAGCTGAGTTGAGCTGACTCCCAACTGACCCAGCTGAGTGAGCTAGTTCATCCAGCTGGTTGAGCTGAATCACTTTCTTTGAGCTTCGCCCAACTTATTGAGCTTCTCACTCTTATCGCCCAGCTACTGTGTTACTCGTCCAGCTCCATTATACTTGTTTCCTTCTTTATTTGGCTAAGTATCAGCCTTCTGATGCATTTAACCACCTCGTTAGGTCATGGAACGCTTGCCTTTAGATCATATGTCCGGCTGGTTCGCTTCCTCGCAACATGACCTTTCCCAGTGATCCTATCTAGGATCGGGGATGCGACATGTTCCTTAGGAAAATTCCGAGCTTGGTAAGAAGCAAACAAAACATGTGTTTCATCTTATGTCCAACAAGCATAACACCATTTGCAGGCTTTAAGCCTTAATAATGTCAAGTATCTAAAATACCTCCCTGTGTTCCAAAAAAAATAATCTAAAATACCTCCCTTTGAAGGGAAATTGTCGAATCATTATCCCTCGAAAAGGCAATTTATAGAAATAGTCCCAATATTTTAAAAAGACTAGCGCTACCTTTAAAAATTGGTAACCAAGGGATAAAGTGGCAAGCTAATGAAAATTATACATAACGTCAGTTTAACGACACGACTTAAAAAAGGCAAGCTAATGAAAATGATACGGAACTTTTGTTTAATGGCAAACATTTTGTTCTTCAGATCAGTCAGTCTTTGCTCGCAATGCACATTCATTTTTTTATCAGATTACGCTCTAAAATATAAACAAACAATCAAACATTATTTAATTACTCTTACTCTACTAAGCCTATCTCTATGTTTAATCACTCTTTGTTACTCTCTTAAGCCTTTTTATGTCGTGTGCTATCCTTCAAGTTCATAGTGTTGTCTTAGTTTCAAAATATTGTTATTCTTTCACTGAGTCATATGTTGTTGTCGACTGTTGTGTATATTCTAGGTTATCCGTGAGTAGTCACATATAACAAATTATGTCCTCTAAAAATAATAGCAAGTGTACCAAATTAGGTTAATGTCAAAAACGATGAACATGAATACCATGTTGAGTATCAGAATGTTTTCAAGCGAAAACTTACGAGTTATTAGAGATAATGTCTTCATTTAATGCGCTCAATCCCTTAATGGGTTCTAGTCACATGTTTGTTTGAATGACAAATGAGTTATCACTCCCTTGTTTACAACGTGGAGTACCAAAAACGGCAGATATAGAGAAGAAAATGACAAGAGAAAACATCCAAAATAAACGTCACGAGTATACATAGAAATTCCCTTGTAGCTCTTTTCCATCAATTTCATTGTATATTTACTAATTTCTCTGTTGTTATTCTAATGTTTAACAAAAATAACTGTACAATAATAGTCTAAATGCATATACACTTCTTCTTGGCAACTAAAGGCTTGTGATCTAAATTCTAGTAAGCGAACCAATTAGGTAAATGTCAAAAATGATGATCATGTAAACGATTAAAATGAATAATTGGTATAGTAATGACTAAATTGACATAAGTACAAAAAGCAGAAATGACTTGATAAACCATGATATCAATCAACAAAGTTGATGCATATTAGTATGTTGGTTGCTAAACACATGCTCTTGTGAACATGAAAAGCATCAGGGGGTGCACTGTCACTTACATTGTGAACTCTGTTGACTAATAGTCTTCTGCAACTCAATGTGGATGTTGAAAGGACAATCAACTTTATGGAGAAGTTTTCGATACCTGAGACTTTGGGTGCAATACACCTAACATAGAATAATACATTATCTTCTTGGATGTAACGATCCACAACAAGCAATGATCCACCTTCACTATTGCGCTGCTTGAGAAAAACCCTCTGATGATTAGCAAAACAAATAGATATTATTTTTCACAATCGTACATTTGCAAGTCCCCAGAGTAGACATCGATGGGATGTGCATATTGATAACAGCAAGTCTCAGTGTAGCCACATCCAGTAAAAGGGCAGAAAAATTTGGAGGAATCACACAACTCTGAATTTGTTTTCATATAAGCGAACGTGAAAGATTTGGGTAACCTAGGTCTGCATTGTACATGGAATCCGAAAACCATCTCCTTTGTATTGCCAAAAACAAAAGATACTGGGATAAATAACTATAAGTACAAAACCAATAATTAAGCAAAACAAACCAAGAGTCTTGTCACGTCCCTGATCTTGGATAGAATAGTATGGGATGAGCCATGGTATGAGGGAACGAGTAAGCCGGTCATACGACCTAAAGGCAACCGTTCCACGGAGTAAGAATAAGGTTAAGTCCATTTATATGCTGGGACTTAGCCAAATAAAGAGGGAAATGGGATAAAAGGAGCTGGACAAAGTGTATGGTAGCATGGCAGCTGGGCGATGCACGCGTGAAGATTGACCAGCTGGGCGAAGCTTGGTTAAAGTTCAAGAAGAGGGTATCAGCTCGATCAGCTGGATGAACTAGATCACTCAGCTGGGTCAGATGGTGATACGCCCTAAGATAGGATCACTCGACCGGATTGGATTGATATGAACTCCGGAAGGAGAACTGATGGATTGAAGGGTCGCACGAAGGTTGCGGAAGGCCTCCGATATTCCCGACTTCAGTTGGCGCTTGATATGACTCACAAGTCCACCAAAGGAAGTTCCTCTCGTCGTCGCTTGATATGACTCACAAGTCCAACGATGTTGAGGTTTTGTTAACTTGGATATGACTCACCAAGAAACAAGAAGAGTTCTTCAAAGAACTAAGAGTTTAACTCAAAACTAAGATGATAATCGAATGATCTTATTGCTGAAATGAGGTTACATATTTATAGTAACAAAAGGTATGTGAAAGGACTTAGAGTTTTGTGGAAAAAGATGAAAAATAGTCAAAATAACTCTTCGGTTCTTGATCTGGTTGAATGACCCTTGGTGTACTTGTCCAGGTTCGTCCGAATCTAGTCTGGTCAACAGATGACCCTTCGGCTACTGTCCAGGTTCATTTGTACCAAGCGGGTGTACCGCGGTAAGGAGCAGGACGTACTGTGGTGTGTCCGTGTGGGTGATTGATGAACTTTCGTGAACGGATGACCACTTTAGATGAACCAAATCTTCAGAGAGCTTAAGTATCCTTGCCTTAGAGAGATTAGAATGATCGATCATCATGAGATCCTCAAACTGGTCGGAAAAGTCTTGTTCATGTCCATCGGGCCATGCGGTACGTACCAAACGGGTCAGAAGCAAAGTGTTGTGTCCTAACTCCGGTTCCACTCGTTGATCTTGAGTTCTGGCTTGACCATTGGTCTTAGAATGTCGAATGGGTCGGGAAAGACTTGCTGTGGTACAGTCCATTTGTTCATTAGGTCGTGATTCCAGCCTTAGGTCATTTCCGGATGTACGCGGGTCGATTCTGTACACGGCACTGTTCGTTGATCTGGTACGGTCGGATGGGCGAACCTCGGTTGGACTGATCTGCTCATCCTGATCACCATGCTGGGCTGGTTCCTCGTACTGGGGTGCATCATTCCCTCCCTCTTCAAAAGGATTTGTCCACAAATCTGGATCATCTGCACAAAAAGGAGATAAATCAGAAACATTGAAACTTGAAGAAATGTCATACTTACCTTGCAAGTCCAGCTGATAGGCATTGTCATGGATCTTTTTAAGGATCTGAAAAGGACCATCGACTCTAGGCATGAGTTTTGACTTTCTTTCTTCAGGAAAACGTTCCTTCCTAAGATGAACCCAAACAAGGTCGCCTTCTTCAAAGACAACTTTCCTTTTCTTTTTATTTGCCCTTCTTGTGTAACTCTCAGTTTTGGCTTTGATGTTGTCACGAACTTTCTCATGCAACTTCTGAATCGTGTCCGCCTTCTTTTTGCCATCTGTACTAACTCTTTCACTCAAAGGCAAAGGCAAAAGATCAAGTGGAGATAAGGGATTGAAACCATACACAACCTCAAAAGGAGAAAACTTGGTAGAAGAATGCATGGAATGATTATAAGCAAATTCAACATGAGGCAAACATTCTTCCCAATGTCTAAGGTTCTTTTTAACCAATGATCTAAGTAATGCTGACAAGGTCCGGTTGACAACCTCAGTTTGTCCATCAGTTTGAGGGTGACAAGTGGTGGAAAACATCAAACGAGTACCTAACTTAGACCACAAAGTTCTCCAAAAATGACTAAGAAACTTAGCATCTCGATCTGAAACAATTGTCCTAGGCATTCCGTGCAACCTAACAATGTCTCTAAAGAACAAATCAGCAACGTGCACAGCATCATCAGTTTTATGACATGGTATGAAATGAGCCATCTTAGAAAATCTATCGACCACCACAAAGATAGAGTCTTTGCCAAATTTTGACTTAGGTAAACCAAGCACAAAATCCATAGAAATGTCTACCCATGGATGAGAAGGAATAGGTAGGGCAGAATACAAACCTTGGTTTTTGGCTTTAGACTTGGCTTTCTTGCAAACCACACATCGGCTACAAATTCGTTCCACATCCTTCATCAAGCTCGGCCAAAAGAAGTGTTCATACACAACCTTGTGTGTTTTCTTAACTCCAAAGTGTCCCATAAGACCTCCTCCATGTGCTTCCCTGAGAAACAACTCCCTCAAAGAACATTGGGGCACACACAAGCGGTTATCAAAGAACAAAAATCCAGAGATTTGATAGTACTTGCCATAAGCCGTTTTGAACACTTTCTGAAAATCTCTTTGAAATCTGAATCAGTTGCATATAGATCCTTGATAAATTCAAAACCAAGCAACTTTGTTTCAAGAGCTGAGAGAAGTACATACCTTCTAGACAAGGCATCAGCCACTACATTGTCCTTACCTTGTTTGTACTTAATGACATAAGGAAATGTCTCAATGAACTCCACCCAACGTGCATGCCTCTTGTTCAGCTTTTGTTGACCCTTAAGATGTTTCAAGGACTGATGGTCGGTGTGGATCACGAACTCCTTAGGCCAAAGGTAGTGCTGCCATGTTTGTAGGGCTCTCACCAAAGCATATAGCTCCTGGTCGTAAGTAGGGTAGTTGAGTGTGGCACCTCCAAGTTTTTCACTGAAGTAGGCGATGGGTTTCCTATCCTGCATTAAAACAGCACCAATACCAACTCCTGAAGCATCACATTCAATCTCAAAGGTCTTAGAAAAATCAGGAAGTACAAGTAAAGGAGCTTGAGTCAACTTCCTTTTTAGAATCTGAAATGCCTCTTCTTGAGCTTGTTCCCACTTGAACCCAACATTCTTCTTGATTACTTCAGTCAATGGGGCTGCAATGGTACTGAAGTTCGGAACAAACCGCCTATAGAAGCCGGCAAGGCCATGGAAGCTTCTCACTTCGCCCACGGTCGATGGACTAGGCCAGTCTCGGATAGCCTTGATCTTTTCCTCGTCTACTCTTAGTCCATCTGCTCCTACAACAAAGCCTAAGAACACCACGTTATCTGTTCCAAAAGAGCATTTACCAAGATTTGCAAAGAGCCTCTCTTTCCTAAGAATTTCAAGAACAGATTTCAAGTGCATCCTATGATCTTCAAGGTTCTTGCTGTAGATAAGAATGTCATCAAAGTAAACTACCACAAAATGACCAATGAAGGATCTCAAGACGTGATTCATCAAACGCATGAAAGTACTAGGTGCATTAGTAAGCCCAAATGGCATCACAAGCCATTCATACAACCCTAGTTTGGTCTTAAATGCAGTTTTCCATTCATCACCTTCCTTCATCCTAATCTGATGGTATCCACTTTTCAAATCAATCTTAGAGAAGACACATGAACCATGCAACTCATCAAGCATGTCATAAAGCCTAGGAATGGGATGCCTATATTTTACCGTAATGTTGTTGATGGCACGGCAGTCCACACACATACGCCATGATCCATCCTTTTTGGGTACCAACAGAACTGGTACGGCACAAGGACTAAGGCTTTCCCGGATGTAACCTTTGTCGAGAAGGTCACCAATCTGCTTCTGAAGTTCTTTGGTTTCCACCGGGTTGGTGCGGTATGCTGGTCGGTTCGGTAGGGATGCGCCTGGGACGAAGTCAATCTGATGTTCAATGCCTCGAACCGGTGGCAGTCCCTTTGGATTCTCATCTGGAAAAACATCAGAAAACTCCTGCAAAAGATCTAGAAGTTCACTCGGAATCTCCGGTGGAAGGTCAGAAGAAGGGGCAGCCATAAGAGATTCTTTGTACACAAGTAAAAGAAGTGGCTTTTGAGAGTAAAGAGATTTCCTGACCTGACTTTCTTTAATAAAAAAGTTGGAGTGTCGAGTGGATGTTTCCGGTTCGTCCTTCTTGGGTTCCTTGTCTCGACTCCTCTTGAGCTGGATCTGATCTTGGTGAACTTCCGAAGGAGTCAATGGGACTAACGTGATCTTCTTGCCCTTATGATCAAATGAGTGTCGGTTTGTGTAGCCATCATGCACGGCCTTCTTATCAAACTGCCATGGCCTGCCCAAGAGAATATGGCATGCGTCCATGGGAAGGACGTTACACACAACCTCGTCCTCGTATCGTCCAATGGTAAGAGGGACGGTGACTTGTTCTTTCACCATTTGCTCGCCAGCTTCATTTAGCCACTCAAGCCGGAACGGTTGAGAGAGAGGCTTAGTCACAAGTCCAAGTTTCCTGACAAGAGTGTCACTAGCAACATTAGTACAACTTCCACCATCAATGATCAAAGAACAAACTTTTTCAGAAACAAGACAACGAGAATGAAAGAGATTCTCCCTTTGTTCCTTTTCATTGGTTTTGGGCTGAACACTCAAGGATCGCCTTGTAACAAGTAGTGGACCGTGAGCTGGATGGTCGAAGACATCTTCCTCATCATAAATCGGATCAGACTCAGCGTCAAAGGTCGGGTCGAAAACATCGACCAGCCGGTCGTCCTCCTCATCGAAGATGGGTTCGTCCATGACCTTTCTAGTAACAAGCAAAGGTCCGTGATGTGGGTAGTCAAAGTCTTCCTCTTCTTCATCAAAGATAGGACCTAAATCCTCCTTGTCCTTCTCTTCATCCTCGGACTCAACCTCACCATTCTCCAAGAGAATCATCACTCGTTGGTTGGGGCAGTTTTTGGCATAGTGTCCTAGACCTTGACACTTGAAGCACCTAATGTCTCTTGCTCGACCAGAAGTCTCAACTTCCTTTCCTTTGTCCACACGAGCAGGAACATTAGTCTTAAAAGCATTATGTGTTGTGGGAGGAGACTTACCTTTGTCTGGATAGATTGGTTTTGGAGCGTATGCCGGTTTGGGAGCAAGAGCCGGCCTTGAATAGTTCTTTCTTTTGACTTGCTGTTCAATCAAAATGGCCTTGTGTAACATTTGCTCAACACTACCATACTCTTGAAGCTCCATACGATCTTGGATGTCACGGTTGAGACCTGAAAGAAATCGTGCCATTGTGGCATCCATGGGCTCGTCCACATCAGCCTTGATCATCAAGATCTCCATCTCTTGGTAGTAGTCTTCCACAGACTTGGTGCCCTGAAGTAGGCGTCTCAACCTCTGGTGGAGGTCTCGGTGATAGTGAGCAGGGACAAATCGTCTCCTCATTAGCATGGTAAGTTCATCCCATGTTTCAATCGGCCTTTCACCTGTTCTTCTCCTATGAGTCACAACTTGGTCATACCAGTTAATAGCATAGCCAGAAAATTCAGTAGCAGCCAATCTAACTTTCTTAAGATCAGAGAAGTTTTGACAATCAAAAACAAGTTCAATCTTTCTTTCCCATTCAAGGAAAGCATCATGATCGTTTTTACCATCAAAAGTTGGGATTTTCAGTTTCAATCCTCCTAAGCTATCATCAGCACGATCATTTCTAGCAAATGGATTGACATCACCTTGCTCTCGGTTCCTATGACCTTTCCTAGGTCGTTTGGTAGACCTGACTTCATCCTCTCGAAGATCTTCCCCTAAGGTCTCATCATCGGACCGGTTGTGCCTCCTTGGACGATCTCTCCTTGCTCCGGTTCTAGGATGAGTTTGTTGACTGGCCTGAAGCTCATCAAGCCTCTGATGGATCTGGTCTAAACCTGCATTCATCAAGTTAGTCATAGAATCATTCAAAGCACGCATTTGAAGGTTAGACAATCCGGCAAATGAGTTTCCAGGTTGGTTTCTTTCTCCTTCACTACTCATGGTTCCTGAAATTTCTTAAACACAAAACGTTAGATAAAAACCTCACACTCTCAAGTGTTTGATCCTCACCCACACACGTGTTTCTCTCAGATTTTTGGTGATCACACACACGAGTTTCCACTCTAGGTTCTAAGAGAACTGATCAAGAATCCCAATGGACAATTCCAAGCAAACAAGAGGGAATTTCACAAGATAGAAAGATAAGAGATTTTTTTGGGGTTTTGAAATCCGTTTTAACCTCCTCAAAGGCTGGATTTCTCCTCAGCCAGCAGGCTTTCTCTTCCACCACCAATCCACAAATTACACTCTTGATTCTCTTTTCTTTTTCTTTTTTTTGATCGAGATTTTTCTTTTCTTTTCTTTTCTTTTCTTTTTTTTATACTAGTGGATGGTAATGAGGGGCCCGGATTTAAGATAGATAGAAGAAGAAGTGTTTGAAGAAAATGGAAGATGAGAAAGATGGATGAATAGACAATACCGGAAGAGTGGCTCTGATACCACTTGATACGCCCTAAGATAGGATCACTCGACCGGATTGGATTGATATGAACTCCGGAAGGAGAACTGATGGATTGAAGGGTCGCACGAAGGTTGCGGAAGGCCTCCGATATTCCCGACTTCAGTTGGCGCTTGATATGACTCACAAGTCCACCAAAGGAAGTTCCTCTCGTCGTCGCTTGATATGACTCACAAGTCCAACGATGTTGAGGTTTTGTTAACTTGGATATGACTCACCAAGAAACAAGAAGAGTTCTTCAAAGAACTAAGAGTTTAACTCAAAACTAAGATGATAATCGAATGATCTTATTGCTGAAATGAGGTTACATATTTATAGTAACAAAAGGTATGTGAAAGGACTTAGAGTTTTGTGGAAAAAGATGAAAAATAGTCAAAATAACTCTTCGGTTCTTGATCTGGTTGAATGACCCTTGGTGTACTTGTCCAGGTTCGTCCGAATCTAGTCTGGTCAACAGATGACCCTTCGGCTACTGTCCAGGTTCATTTGTACCAAGCGGGTGTACCGCGGTAAGGAGCAGGACGTACTGTGGTGTGTCCGTGTGGATGATTGATGAACTTTCGTGAACGGATGACCACTTTAGATGAACCAAATCTTCAGAGAGCTTAAGTATCCTTGCCTTAGAGAGATTAGAATGATCGATCATCATGAGATCCTCAAACTGGTCGGAAAAGTCTTGTTCATGTCCATCGGGCCATGCGGTACGTACCAAACGGGTCAGAAGCAAAGTGTTGTGTCCTAACTCCGGTTCCACTCGTTGATCTTGAGTTCTGGCTTGACCATTGGTCTTAGAATGTCGAATGGGTCGGGAAAGACTTGCTGTGGTACAGTCCATTCGTTCATTAGGTCGTGATTCCAGCCTTAGGTCATTTCCGGATGTACGCGGGTCGATTCTGTACATGGCACTGTTCGTTGATCTGGTACGGTCGGATGGGCGAACCTCGGTTGGACTGATCTGCTCATCCTGATCACCATGCTGGGCTGGTTCCTCGTACTGGGGTGCATCAGATGGGAATCAGCTAAACTCATATGGACTGAATGTCAGGGTCTTGGGTAGTTGGTCCAGGTCCGGGCCGTGGTGGGGCCGGGTCTTCGAACCAAGGTGGCTATGGGCTAGTGGGCTCTTGCGATCAGGCGATGGGCATGGGCAATCGGTCCTGGACCAAGATTTTCCTGTTTAGGTACAGTTATTCGCCGAATGGGTGGGAGTTACACAAGCACCCATTCGCCTATCAACTTGCACCCTATTGCATGGGGGCAGTTGGGTGAGCCTTCTCTCTATAAATAGAAGGACTTGGGGCCGGTTTGGTCATCAGTTCCTTAGGAGAAAAAACAGACAAGACCAAGAGAGAGAAAAGAAGAAAGAGACAGAGAGATCCGCCAAGTCTAGGCCGATTGGTGGTCGATTCATTCCGGTGAAAGTAAGACTGTTTTATGGGCAATGAAGGGGGAAATGATGCACGACCCATTAACGGGTTTTGATCATTATTAAAAACATACAAAGCCTTCTCCAGAGTCTGAGAACACATGGAATAATCCAAAGAGAACAGAGATGGGCGTATTGCTTGTCTGTGGCCAAAACTGCTTCAAAGGTGGATGTTCGAAGATAGGTAGATTCATGGTTGATAAAAGGAAAGTACCATGGTCGACCATGATAAAGGAAAGGCACAAGATCCTACACCATCGAGTGTAAGGTAACTGGTTTATGTTCACTTCTTGGATTATGATTCTGGTTCATGTAGGAACGATCATAAACAAAGCATGACACCTCCCTTACAGACAACTAAATGTGTTAGGAAAAAAGGGATATGAGTCATGAAGAAGTTGCTCAGATCATGGTTGCCTTGATTCGTCCATGCTAGATGATAGTTGGATGCTATGCAACAACTAGAGATCTATGGCAAGTTATGGGTTCAATAGTGTGAGTCGATCATATCCTAATCAGAGAGGACGTGATCTATGGTCCGGAAATGATAGTCATGATCTAGGATCAAGTGTTAAAGGTCATGAACCATTATCAACACGATGGTAGAGTTATGTGGTCAGACCGGTCGAAAGGCAATAGTCGATAGTGTATACTGAGTCGTCCAATGACTAGGACAATTGACTAGGGGAGAAACCATCAACCATGGTTCTGGAGAATAAGTTTGATTGACCGATGTCTGCCTCAGTCAAAGGGGCGCGAGTATTACACCGAAAGGGTGAGAAGATTTATAGACCAAGAGGGTCAAGTGATGACAATAACCGATTATGATGGAACTTGGACCATGGGAATTTGGTCCATGGGAGATGCACAAGTAAGGCCGAGTACGATCTGATCATTTCTGATTATGGATGACCTGCTCCATAGATAAGGGATCAAGGGGTCGGATCTAACCTGATCAAAGATGCATTGGTTGGCTGATAAGGTTGGTCGTGCTTGTTGGAGTGTTGTCTCCATGATCGGCAAGGTAAGGGTAAAGACCCATCAAATTCAAGTCATGTCGGGTGGTTGGATGATTGACTGGGATAGGATGGGCAGGGTTCAGTCCTGAAGTTGGACTGGATGCATCAAGCAATGAGGTAAAGGATGCTAAGATGGTGCATAAGTCGAGACAAGCTATATGAAGATCGATTGGATTATGATGATCTCTTCAGGATACTTAGTATCTGGGGATAGCTGGTTTATGACTAAATACCAAATGGAATGTTTTATGTAGGTAAAAAGGCAAGGACCAAGAATAGAATCATTGTATGAGCATGGTCAAGAAAACATGTAAGAACAAAAGACAGTTTAGTGAAGGGCAGTTGAGCAAAAAAACTCTGTGGATGTGGCAAAGTTATGGTTTAGAAATTACTATATGGAGTAGTAACTTGCCTAGTTCTAGAGAACTGAGTTAAGGATTGATCTATAAGCTGAATGATAGTTAAGTGAACTAACCAAAGCATATATGATTAGACGGGACAAGTGCTAGAATGGATTTAGACTAAGGGTTAGTAAAGAATATTTCTCTGCGTATAAGTTAGAAAGATCTAAGCTATGAATGACTAAGAAAGTTGTTAGCTATGATCTAAGATAACCCTCGCCCAAAGGGCAAAATTATATCGAAAGGGATAAAAATAGAGAGGTTCGGCTGGTATGTGGTCCGAGCGACGTAACGCTTCAACCGCGGCTGGCCAACCGCGGCGAACAGTCTTCAAGTACAAAAACAATATAAGACTTATGAACGAGCTGGCCAATGGAAGTACATGGACCGGGGAGGGGCTATGGTTGGGAAACAACCTGCACTCTACTGAGGATCAGTGTTACTACTTGGTGGCTGTTACATGTGAACATTGGAAGATGTTCAAACTTGTCTAAGGTGGGCATTACTTGACTAGTACAACGAGTGGTCTTGTGATTGAATTTATCATCTAGGACTCGGTGTAGGTCAAGGTAAGACTCATTAGATCTAGTGAGAGTGGATGGACGGACTGAATGATAATAGAGGAACATGATGTTGGGTATCCTACTATGATGGGGATTGAAGTGTATAGATAAACGCTCTTGTGAACGGTATGGGATGTTTATGAAAGCATTACATTTTGTAGAATGGAATGGGGGGTTTTCCAAATGTGTGATCAAACTGAGATCCTACTCATCTAGGTACCTAATGGAATTGGAAGTATTAAAGTGATCAGTAATGCTGTGAGGGATGTTATGGGTTAGTTATGGCGTGTCATGAACTGAGATATTGTCCATGGAACTGTATGATTATAACACGATGTTATGAATCAGTATAAGGTAGGCTATGCTTAAGGTTTAGCGGTTTGGGGGACGCGACAATCATATGATTAGGGATATGTATGATCGTACCACGACTTGACAAAGATGGGCATTACTCCTCGAGGATCCAGATGGATCACGTGGGGCTCGACCAATGTGGCGAGTGACGTAGAGAATGGACCAGGTTTGATAATACAATCGTGTCCAGAGAATGACCAGGGTTGGCTTACACGATCAAGTCTGAGTGAGATCTAGTCGTGATTGACTATGATTGAGTTAAAGAAGATTTGGTCGGATGGGACCATAATTGCAGTTTGACCGACCTCTAGATTCTTAGTTGTATCAGCAATGTATGTGGAAGGGATGCTTGAGCGGGTTGTGAGGCCTATTTAGCCACAGCCACCACTAAGGGGTTCGAAGGGGGTGGTGACCCGAACGGAATACCGCTGGTCAGAGAGTTTGAGGATTTGTTCTAGATGCTGAAGGGCTTACCCCCTAATAGTTCGGATCCATTTACAATAGAAGTAGAACCAGGGACGACTCCGATGTCAAAATTCCCTACCACATTCCTCTTGCCGAGATGGCCGAGCTAAAAAAGCAATTGGAAGAATTGCATGACTTGGGCTCCTGAATTCACACTGTCGCTTTTAGTGAACGGATAAAAGCTAAAGAACCTTAAACTTTCCTTAAGGTCCTAGATTCCCTGCGTAAACACACGTATACAAAAAAAGACAATAACATGATATCAAGATAGATTGCACAAAGGCATTTTATTGATCATGACGAAGTAAAGTTTACATAGATTCACCAAAAACAAGATGGACGAAAATTCGTCAATAGTGGAGAACAGAAGAAGCAGAACAGTAGAACGTTCTAAGTATCAAACTCGCTAGTCTAGCCACCTAGATCCTAAGTTCTTCTCAAGCTAAAAATAATTTTCCCCAAAACCTAATTATCGGACCCCCCACTCCTTGTCTCGGTTCTTCTTTATATCGGTTTCCTAGGTCGGTCGTCTTTCCTTTTCTGCTCTTGATTCCTGTTTATTTTCTGCAGATATCTTCATTATCTTCTTGATTTTCCATAATTATCCAGAACTTGACAATTATCTTCTTTTTCATTTATCCTTTGCAGAAATCCGGTAGACCATCATTGCATTCAGGTTCATTGTCGTCTAAAATCGTAAGTGGGCCTTTATTGTGTTTTAGACCCTTTCAGGTCGTTTTACGATTTTCGTGATTTCTTTAGGAGAAATCATCCTTCACACGTTTATACAGTGTTTGGTTCCGCAAAAAAAACAAACCACTCATGTAATCGAGAAAATGTCGGTGTTTAAGTTAACCGTTTTCGTTTTACACGATTGTCTTGAAGTTTTGGCGAGAAAACAAGTTTTACGATTTTTATCGTAAAACTTTAACGGAAACTCCAATCGAGAAAAAAGAGACATCTTAACAAAGATATAATGAAGAAGATGGTAAGGATGGTGTGGCCTAGTTGCTCATGTGCGACTAGACATTAGCGAGTGTCTAGTCTCCCATGGGCGACTAGAAAATGTCGTCGTGTCTAGTCGCCCATGGGAGACTAGACAAGGTGTACGGTTCTTTGTTGTCCAAAAAATATTATGTATGATTGTTCGAAATGAGTTTCCTTTGGGGGATAGTCTTGGCAATTCTAGAAATTGATTTCAGGATTACCGTTTTTGACCCAACAGTTAGCCCCCAGCTTCTAATTTTAGCGCAATTTTTACGAGTGAGGGATGTGCATTTAATTGGAATCTACGGCCAAGAATGTTTTGTGAAATAATTGCAAATATTTTGTCGATTATTTCAATTGCGGAAAATTTTCTTATAAGTATAGGACCTTTGCTCCTCATTCACTCCACATTTCTCTAACTTTTCATCCTTTTTGGGAGCTTTTTTTCGAATCAAGATGACTTCCTCTCACGATGAGCAAAGAAGCAACGCGTGTGGGATGGGCGCTGCCCTTCAGGCTAGTTCGTCAAACTCTCCTTCTCCCGGTGGTGTTCCAACTCATATGGCTGAGTAAGTTGATTTTCGGGAGGAGCTGACTCGCCATGATGCCGAGTCGGGGATCTCCTTCCATGTTGATCCATAGACCACTTTGTCTCGAATGTTGCCTTGAACCCCGTTGCCGGGTTGCCATCTTCCTCTCCGATCATTCCTGAAGGTGGAGTGACTGCGGCAGAGGTTTTGGAACAGCCGATGGGTTTTTCTACGACTCCGGTTTCTGTTACCGATACTTAACAAGCTCCTGAGTCGATGCCTCCTCCTCCGGCCAAGAGAGAAATTGTCTGGGGTTTACGTGCCCTTAGTATCACTCCCATCGTTGCGCTCAATGGTCGTAAGAGGGCTTGTAAAAAACCCTAGACATCTAAGAAGAGGAGATGCGTCAGAGGAAGCAAGATCGGGCCTTCGCACCTGGGGGCTTCCAGTTCGAGTTCGATAATGCCATATCGGGCCTAGGTTTGGTTTAAGATTCTTTTTCGGTGTGTTATATCTTTTCTCATCTCTCCTTGTTGCAAAGTTTGTGTCTTTGATCGACTGGATGATTAACGACTGCGGATCAGAGGTAGAGCATTTTTCGAAAGAGCTTGCTGAATTAAAAGATAGATCGTCACAGCTTGAGACTATGTTGGGAGATATCGAGGAAGTCCATTCTCTCGAGGTATCGAGGTTGGAGAGTCAGATTAACGAGTTAGAGATGGATCTTGGGAAGACATCGAGTTCCTTGCTCAAGGATAAGAAGGCTAGGAAGGCCAAGGCTTCAGAGTTGCGTTGTCTGCAGTGCAAAATGGAAAATGGAGAAGGCTCATCAAGCTGATGGGTTGCTGAGGCTAAGGCCGAGTTTCAAGCTTCCTTGGCGACGGTTGCTAGTTCCCTTGATTCCCCGATTGATGTTCACGGAAGAGATCTTGCTCTGGCGGTTATCAAAGGGGGCATCCAGCTACTTCAGGGTGAAGGAACTCTGTCTCTAGAGGCTGAAGAGGCCAGGCTGTCTGTTCGTAAAGCAGAGCTGGCAAGAATAGAGGGAGATTTCGATTCTATCCTCGCTGATCTGAAGTCCGAGTGAACTCTTCCGCCGCCTTCGGATACCCTCGAAAGGCAGGATCACGTGGATGTTGAGCTTTGCAATGTGGTTGAGAGAGGCGCAGGCGACTTGGCTTCAATCCCTTGTGACGCGATGGACAAGGACGAGGTCACGTCTCACACGGATGAGTAAAGTTATGATCCCGTTTGGGACGTTATTTTAATGTTTTCTAACTGATGTTTGATTTGGCTGTGTGCGGCCATGTTTTATGTTTTCAGGACTGGCCGTATGTGGCTTTGAATCCCTGCCGCTTTGCGGCTTTTTAATAAATGGTTTGTTATGTTTTGAAAGCTTAAGAGCGTGTGTAGAGGGAAGAATACGAGTTGTCATCTTGTACCTAACTCTTTGCAAATCGTCACATTCGTCATTCGTTTTTTGAGAAGGATTTGAATTTTTTTTTATTTTCTGAAATCGTATGAATGTACGAATATGGGCGAAGAGACATGCTTTAGGATTTCGTATCTGTTAGATATCATGTCTGGAGATGTTCAAGACCAGTTTTCTGGGTTAGGGTACGACCTAGGCCTAGTAATGGGTTAGGGTACGACCTAGGCCTAGTAATGGTTCCGTCTCGATATTGAATTCTATGATGAGTTCTCGGCTTATACGACTTGCTTTGATCGAGAACCGAGCATCTCCCAAAGACAATTTCGAAGTCATCTGGAAGTGCTGACCAAAATTTTGGGTTTCTTTTATAGCGTGCTATTATCCTTGTGTCGGATGTCGGAGAGCTGTCTCTATGTGAGGAGACGACTTAGTTTGTTTAGGACGTTGGAGTGGTTTGTTGTGATCAGGAACAAACATGATAGTAGGTGTTACCGTTTTGAGTCTTCGCGAAGAATATATGTTACCGCATATGACTGTTTGGGCTTCCGAGATGGAGGTTTCATCTGGGAAGGTATTTTGTCAAAAAACATTTTCTTCAAGTGTCTACGACGTCTCGCCATGCTGAATGTTAGTTTTTATTTCGCTTGCCGCTGTTCTCCTCGTGTTTGTCCACCCCTTACGAATTGTAAGAATACTGATTCTTCCTGGATTTCTCTACTTTTCTGGTCGCGCTTAGGCTGAGGCCTATCTTGCGGTTTTGGTTCGTCGATCCATTTTTTCCAGATCCGGGTTTCAATCTCCGTATCGTTAGTTTTACGAAAAAAAATAAGTATCTTGTCGAATGCCTTTTGGCATTTAGGAATAACCAAGAGCGATCAGGAGATGCCAATGGCGATCAGAAAGACTCACAGGGTTATATAGCCTATTTATTACCAGTTTGAGGCCATGTTCTATGCTCTATTTACGGTCTATTATGTGCGTCTAGGATATGTTTTATAATATTTACAGGTCCAGGGACATTTTAGAGACAAATGGAGATACTTGGACCTTTTGGAGCATTTAGAGGAGAAGAATCCGTAACTAACTATTTTGAGGAGTCGAAGTACAAGCCTGTCGTCGATCGACGACACAACTATGGAATCGGCTGAAGATGAAAGACCAAGGTCGATCGATGCTGCACACTTGCCATCGATCGACGCCCAACCCGCAAACAACCGACTTAAAAGCCCAAGTTCAGAAGACAAAAGAAAAGAATGCCCTCGACGAGCTTTGACTTAGATTTTAGGGTTTTTATATTTATGCTCATGTGTTGAGAGTGTGTATAAGTGCAACTAAAAGCTTAGGCAAGGCTTGACACAACTCACATAGCTTTATAGTTTTAGGTTTTTAGGGGAGAAGATTCATAACTAATCGGGGAAATTTTGTATTGGAACCCCAATATTTTATCTATGCATTCTATTCAGATTATTACTCTTTCTTTGAATATGTCTGAGTAGTCATCAACTAGATTTAGGGTTGAATGATAGCAATCATGGATTAACCCAAAAGTAGGATTGCTAGTTAAGTTAATATTCATCAGTTGAGTTGTCTTTAATGCTTGCATTCTAGAGTAGCTAACTAGGATCTCGAAAGTAGGTCATGGAAGACTACGAGAGTAGGTTATATGCCAGAATAAACTCCATTAAACTAGGCTGTTAGGCGCATGCGAGAGCTGGTTTAACAAGTCTGGTGGACTTATCAAATCTCGTTCACACTTCCTTTTGATTTGACCATCGATCGACATCAGGCCATAGCCGTCGATCGATGGTCTTTCCTTTTGTTCGCATACGAGAGTTGGAGTAAAAAGGGTTGGAATAGTTAATATTTGAGTTTTAGTATATTTACATATTTGTGCTTTCTATCCACTATAATCCATTAAGCTTGAAACCCTAGATCTAGCATATTAACATTTACATCAAGTTAGTTTATTAGAATATTTCCATATTTGCATTATTTCAATATTTTCATTATTAGCATATTTCCATATTGCATTTGTACATCATGAAGAGGAATATTTCCATAACTGTTTGTTTGCCACCAATATATATATTCACCTAGCTCAATCTTTAGAAATAAGAAATCTATTGTTTGCCATTGCTCTTTGTGGATTCGATCCTTAAGTACTACACATGATCTCTTTTGGCAAGAGTACTATTTTGTGTTAAATACTAGGGTTAATTTGATAGTGATTTGTTTAGGATATTTATACCCTACTAGAACAACTAAAACACGGATGTCAAATTTGGCGCCGTTGCCAGGGAGCATTGATCGCCATTAGTTTTAATCTATAGGATTTAGTCTAGGTTTGTTACTACATTCAAGTTACTAAAATTTTCTTTTCCTTGTTTTTCAGGTACATGCAAAGACACACCAGGAGAAATAAAGGACAAGAACTACTACTCTCTGATCCCGATAGAATCGAACGTACGATACACGAAAAAAGACGACAAGCATCGATCGACAATAACAACTCCGCGATGACCGTCACATGTTTACGCACAACATCGACCGACATCAGTACTCGAGCATTGAAAGACACTGATCACCTACCGGCGATCGACATCAAGGTACCCACATCGATTTACAGAAGCTGACGAGTCCAGATTTTGCGATGTTGATATTGACTTGGGATGGGGATGGGAACCTGCATGACCAAGACGGTCATCTGTGTAATGCAGCAGGACAAAAGATAGACGATCAGGGGGCTGTAATCCCTGATGCAGAAGCAAAAGCAGACGCTGCAGCAGCTCAACCTGAACCTAATGCCCAACCTGCTCAGAGAACACTTGCTGATTACAACCGTCCGGATCAGTTCTACGCCAACAGAGCCGCCATTCGCCCTCCAGATTTTCAGAGGAATGATTTTAAAATCATGCCCGCCTTCTTCAGACTTGAAGCGCAGACACCTTACCATGGGTTACGACATCAGCACCCTATGGATCATCTGAAGCGATTTGAGGATCTAGTGACTGCTATCAAAGCCAATGGAGTCCCCAGGGACTATCTCTTTTGTAAGCTCTTCAAGTACTCAGTTGCTGGAGAAGCTTCATATTGGCTTAAGCAGTTACCACCAGGATCCCTGACATCCTGGAATGACATCAAGAATGCTTTCTTGCGCAACTTCTTTGAGGACGCAAGAGCATAAGACCCGAGAAGCAAGATTGCAACTTTTTCACAGGAACCCTCAGAGTCTTTCAGAAACTCTTGGTTGAGATTTAAATCATACCAAAAAGACTGCCCATACCATGGGTTCAACGAAGTGTAATTTCTTTGATGATGCAAGAGCAGAAGACCTGAGGAGTAAGATTGCATCTTTTTCACAGGAACCCTCAGAGTTTTTCAGAAACTCTTGGATGAGATTCAAATCATACCAAAGAGACTGCCCACACCATGGGTTCAACGAAGTGAAACTTCTCAGCACTTTCTTTAGAGGTATTGGACTACAGTACCAGATGGCTTTGGACACAGCTAGTGAGGGAAATTTCAGCACTAGGAATCCTGAAGAAGCTACAAGGTTGATTGAGAATCTGGCATCCAACAGCTGCACCAAGAACATAAACTTTGAAAGAAAGAGATCAACTCCAACTATGAGTAAGGATCAAATTGAAGAGATCAAGGCAAAACTGGATAGTGTTAAGATTTTCTCCATGAAGCATATCACTTTTGCAGAGGTAGAAGCAATAGAGTCTGGAGATGATGAGATTGAAGAGGAGGACGTGAAATACAATGATGGGAATGGTTTCCAGAGACAAGGGAATCCTGGTTTCAATAGGAACTCCGATGGGAATGGTCAAAGGAGTAGCTTTAATCAGAGTTCACAGCGAAAGCCTTTCAGCAACAACATAACTTATGGATCTTCTTACTACCAAAATCCTCCTCCAGAGACTCAGGAAAGCAAGATTGAAGCAATGGTTGATAGAGTTTTAGAGGGACAACAAAAGATGACTGTGGATTTCAATGGGAAGATAGATGGGCTGTACCTCACCTTAACACCAAGTTTAAGAACCTCGACACCCATGTGAAGAAGCTGGAGAATCAAGTGCTGCAAACAAGTGAATCCATTAGGAGACATGAGAGCCTGATCAAGAAGAAAATTGAAGTTGGACAGAAGCATCACGTCAATGCATTGATTGACGATGATTTTTGGCAGGAGGTTAAAAGGGAAAGGCTTGAAGAAGGAGATTTTCGTGTGGAAAGTTCGATGTCATTTGACAGTTCGCATTGATGTCGATCGAAACCCACCAATGAGCATCAATCGATAGTGAATCCTGGCTTCAGTAGCTTTGTGTGAATCGACTAACTTCGATCTACACCTGGATGAGACAGTCGATCGACATAGAGATATAGAGATCGATCGACAATGCGACCTGAGCATCGATCGACAGATGAGGAAGCCAGTTCGGCTACCAAGCATCGCTGAAAATTTGATTGTGTGTCCAACCAGAACAATTTAAGAACACTATACTGACACATCTGAAAGTATGGATCTTGATAGAGAAGATGAGGGACACTCCAAGAAGAAGCAAAAGATCCCCAAACATCTACGCAGAGAAGCAAATGAAAAAGAGATGGACAACTTTACCAAAAGAATTCTCATAATTCCTTTAGATGCTCTTTTTGACGAAGCTTATTATACTTACAAGTTGTGGATGTTTTTCAGGGAAACAAGGGTGACAGACGATGATATAGAAGTCATGTTCAATCATCTCAGAGAAAAGATGAAACAGAGGACCTGTCTGAAGAGGAAAAGTGATCATGGGAAGTTTGTGATTCCATGCTTTATCAAGGGCCACAAATACCCTAATGCCCTCTGTGATACAAGATCATCAGTGAGTATTATGCCAATAACTATGGCAGAGGAGCTGAACCTGAAAGTGGAACCCTCCAATGATTCCTTCACATTTGTAGACTGCTCAAAAGTGAACTCAGGAGGGATGGTAAAATATGTTCCACTAAAGATCAACAACACCTTAGTACCAATAGACTTCCATGTGATGGACATCAGGATAGATAGGAACTCTTCACTATTATTTGGAAGAGCGTTCATGGCTACCATGGGAGATATCTGCGATATGAAGTTAAACAGGTTGTTTCTATATCTAATTGATCAAAATATTTTCTATGAACCTTTCAAGAATAAGAACAAGGCTACTCTTATTGAATTGTGTGATGATGCAGAACTTGTGGCGACATGCTTCTGTGATTATGACTTCAATGAAGAGTCGGAAGATGGAGCATCGATCGACAGAAACCCAACCCAGACTATCAATTGACACGCTTTCAGTTCAGCAATCGGTCGATACCCACCTTTGTTATTGATTGACACTCACACTCCAGAACCGATCAACGCCTACCACATAGATGCTGATTACAACACATCCCACCCCGAGTACGACGAAGAATACAAAGAAGAAGAGATGACCGAGTACCGTGGTATTGCTATGAAAGAGGTTGGTGTTTTTCATATTTCCCATAAATTCGGGAATTCGACATAGATCGACGGCAATCCTACGCCATCGATCGATACTAACCACAAAGCAGAAGCCGAAGTAAATTCAGCTGCAGAATGCGAGAAGGAATATGGTTATCTATAACCAGACAAATTTAGTATTATGAGATATCCAGACGCTCACGCAAGAACTACGGATAGCAAACTACTTAATGTCACGAGGGAAGATATTGCAGACATTCTTGACATGGATAATGGAGCTGAAAAGCTTTTCGCGCAACAGTCTGGTTATCGAGCATCGATCGACGGTCACCATACACCATCGATCGACACGGGTCCAATATGCGAAGGATACAGTGAAGATTACAGAGAAGATGAGCAAATTGAATGTCGCGGCCTGAAATCAGAGGAAGCTGGCTGGGTGTTGAATGCGAGAGTGGATAGTCAAAAATCGATCACATGCTACTCATGGCATTCGAATGACAACAAACGTGAACCAGAACACAAACATGGAGCAGAAGAGACATATATTGGTAATCTCAGACCAGATGAGTTCGGAATTTTCAGAGACCCAGAGGGGCGTGCACATGCTCTTGATGGGAGACTCCTAAATTTATCCAAGGAGGATGTAGCATATTACCTTATTACGGCTAATGGATCGGATAATGTATTTTGACAGCAGCAGCAGCCATCAATCGACGCACACCATTCAGCATCATCGATATTGAGGAGCAGAGACACGAGCCGATCCGTACTGATCCATACAATTTCAAGCTACCATCGATCGACACAGCCATCCAGACATCGATCGATTGGCGTTTCGAGCAGGGTACGAGAGCCTTTGATACTGAAGGCAACAGACTTTTCCGCTTTGAAAAGAAAGATGAGTATGGCATCTATAGATATGAGAATGGTAATGCACGAGCTACAAGCGGAAGGGAAGTGAATGTGCAAGCTGAAGACATCAGAGCAGTTGTAGAAAAGCTAATTTGTTTGAGCAGAGCTACATATGTTTTCCAAAACATGCAACAAGGAGCACCATGTCTAAGAAGGATCAACAGACATACAACAGAGAAGAGATTAATGGTTTTGTGAATGCGATCTATAGAATCTCAAGATATGCCATTGGATGATTTTTACACAAGGTTGTATGATGTCTACTATCATATAGACACTTGCCTTACCGGTTTGACTGCACGCATGGATGAGATGAAGCAAGATTTGGATACTGTTCAGAGACATCATGCGATTGGGGCAGATAACTGAGCATCGATCAATGACAATTTCAACACATCGATCGACGCTGATGAACATGGACAAAAGAAAACATCAGAAGTAGAATTGGAAGATAGGTTCGATGAGATTGCATTTTCTCAGAGCTTGATGAAGGAAGATATTTCTCAGTAATTGGACGATATAAAGGTACCATCAGTCGAAACTGGATCGTGACCATCGATCGACCACACATGCCTACCATCGATCGATACTCTTCACAGAGTTTGGTATTTAGTTTCTTTACCTATCTATTTACTTATGATATAATTTTTCCTAACCAATCCGGGGCGGATTACACTGGGACAATGTAATTAAGTCTGGGGGAGGTTCGCTAATGCTACTTAATTTGTTTTGAGTTTTATTTGCTATATATATATATATAAGTTTTTCAAAAAAAAGTTTTATTGAGTCAAGAAGGGGACTATGATCAAGATTTATTATTCACAAACAACACTTTAGCACCATTCTTAGAAGGTTGTTGCAGAGATTGCTAGAGATACCAAAGTGGATCATCCTGCCATTCTATCACACTTGCTTAGAAAGTTTGAAGGAACCAAAACTGATTTCCAACACTAATCCTGACATTATCTGCTTGCTTTGGGGCTTGGTATACACTAGATCAGATTCCTTCTGAAAATTCTATAGATACAAGTCATTGCACCTTTGGTTCCCTTCTCTCTTTCTCTTCAGAATCTACCTAATAGCTTTAAAGATTGAGATGACTTCCTGAGATGCAGAGGTGTAGATAAATTACCTATGAACCCATTATTCTAATTCGGAGGAACGATCACACATCGTTGGAAGCGAGGTGTAGGTACATTACCAATGACCCAACTATTCGCCTACAACTTTTCTCCAAAAAGCAAAAGAAAATAAACAAAGAAAAGAAAAAGAAGAGGAAAATCAAAAATGAGATGGCAAGATGGACTGTATCAACATCATTGTCCATTGAGTTTCAGATCTAGAAAGATTCAGAGAGAAAGGGGGGGGGGAGAAACAAATCAGAGAAGACTTTGTGCCTAGTTGTTCAGATATTTGCACATGTAGAGTCCATGTGTCCTTTGATCGATACTCCCAAGGTAAAGCATACACTTTATTTTATGCAAAGAACTGAAATCAATAGACGGGTGAGTCAGACTAGTATTTGCTAGGTTGTTGGTAAAATAGATTTGGTTGCTATACTATGATAGGGTTATAAAGTTTCTATGTGATTGACTTGATAGGATGTCGTTGCAACAAAGTAAGGTGACAACTATACTTAGACATTATGTGTGTCTCCGCTTTTAAAACGTCTTTCACATCCTTAGTTTGCTTGAATACAAGCAAAATGTTAAGTCTGGAGGAGTTGATATAGCCTATTTATTACCAGTTTTAGGTCATGTTCTAGGCTCTATTTAGGGTCTATTATGTGCGTCTAGGATATGTTTTAGAGTATTTATAGGTCCAGGGATGTTTTGGAGATAAATGGAGATACTTGGAGCTTTTGGAGCATTTAGAGGAGAAGAATCCGTAGCTGACTATTTTAGGAGTCGAAGTACAAGCCTATCGTCGATCAACGACACAACCATAGAATCGACCGATGATGAAAGACCAAGGCCGATCGATGCCGCACACTTGCCATCGATCGACGCGCAACTCGCAGATAGCCGACTGAAAAGCCCAAGTTCATAAGACAAAAGAAAAGAATGCCATGGACAAGTTTTGAACTTGATTTTAGGGTTTTTATATTTATGCTCATGTGTTGAGAGAGTGCAAAAGTGCAAGTACAAGCTTAGGCAAGGCTTTACAGAATTCACATAGCTTTATAGTTTTAGGTTTTTAGGGGAGAAGATTCATAACTCCTCAGGGAGATTTTGTATTGGAACCCCAATATTTTATCTATGCATTATAGTCAGATTATTACTCTTTGTTTGATTATGTATGAGTAGTCATCAACAAGATTTAGGGTTGAATGATAGCAATCATGGATTAGCCCAAAATTAGGATTGCTAGTTAAGTTAATATCGATCAGTTGAATTGTGCTTAATGCTTGCATTCTAGAGTAACTATCTAGGATCTCGTAAGTAGGACATGGACAACTAGGAGAGTAGTTTATGTGCCAGAACAAACTCCATTGAACTAGGCTGTTAGGCGCATGCGAAGGCTGGTCTAACAAGTCTGGTGGACTTATCAAATCTTGTTCACACTTCCTTCTAATTTCACTGTCGATCGACATCAGGCCATAGCTGTCGATCGATGGTCTTTCCTTTTGCTCGCATACGAGAGTTTGAGTAAAAAGGGTCAGAATAGTTAATATTTGAGTCTTAGTATATTTACATATATGTGCCTCTTATCCACTATAATCCGTTAAGCTTGAAACCCTAGATCTAGCATATTAACATTTGCATCAAGTTAGTTTATTAGAATATTTCTATATATACATTATTTCCATATTTTCTTTATTAGCATATTTCCATATTGCATCTCTACTTCTTGAAAAGGAATATTTCCTTAAATGATTTTTTGCCACCAATATATATATATATATATATATATATATATAGATATATTCACCTACCTTATTCTTTAGAAATAAGAAATCTATTGTGTGCCATTGCTCTCTTTGGATTCAATCCCTAAGTACTACACCTGATCACTTTTGGCAAGAGTACTATTTGTGTGTTAAAGACTAGGGTTAATTTGATAGTGATTTGTTTAGGATATTTATACCCTGCTAGAACAACTAAAACACGCATGTCACAGGGCGATGAGGCTTTGGTTAGAGTTCATGGGCGATGAGGTCAGAGAGAGAGGACAGTGAGATCATGGTTATAGGCTGATGGGCGAAGTTCACTTCTCAGCTCTCGCTCCATCTCTTTCCTTTTACGAGAGTCTTTTTGTACGATCTTTTTTTTCGAAGGTTGTCGAATTTTTTTGAGTTTTATTTACAAGAGTAATTTCATAAAATTTGTCAAATTTATAATAAGAAAGTTGCATCATGAAATACTATCTCGAATGATGTCTCGTAAAATATTGTAGAGTTTAATTTTACAAAAGCTGTTAATAAAATGTTGTCGAGCTTAATTTTACTAAAGTTATTCCGCAAAATGTTGTCGAGTTTAATTTAATGAAAGCTGTTTAGTAAAATGCCGTCTAGTTTTATTTTACGAAAGGTGTTTCATAAAATGTTGTCGAGCATAATTTTAAGAAAGTTATTTCGTAAAATGTTTTTGAGTTTATATCAGAAACCATAGCTGCAATGAGATTAACTATAGATTAAACTTAATCAAAAATTTTCTTGTAGCCGCAGGATTGACCCGAGGGAACTTTGAGTATTTTTTTCGATGTAAGCTTAGTAGACAAATATTGAGAATTCGCAGAATATGTTGCTACAGAAGCGACGCTTAAACTTTTTCGAAATCTTATGTTTCAGATGACAATTCAGCAGCGAGGGATACAATCTCCCGTTTTCCTTTGTTTAGTCTTCGTCAGCAGTTCTAGGTTTCGAGTGATTCTATAGAAATCAATTTCGTTTCTCTGAATGTTATGCGGAAAAAGTACAGCAGTGAGGGGTGTGTACCTGATTTGTAAGACTTCCTTTTCTACGAGTATTCTAGGGTTTTCTTCAGCTTTGGGAAGTGAAGGCAATTTTATTTCTCCGAAGATTTTTACTAAAGTTATTCATAAAAAGTACAGCTGTAAGTTGTGTACCCGATTTGTTGTGCTTCCTTTTTCCGCGAGTAATCCAGGGTTTCTCCGCAGTTTCGAGGAGAGCAATTTTTATTTTTCCGAAAGGTTTTCACAAAACGTATTTTTTTCGAACCATTATGACTTGAGCTTTCCCCAAATCGTTAACGAGACGAATTTTATGGGGTTTTATAGATTTAATCGTTGACCTTTAAGTTTAGACGGAAAACCGCAAGCTCGTTTCCGTGTTCTTCTCGTGGTGAAAAGTTGCGACTAGGTTTTCGATTTCGTCAAGCGTGTGGCGTTAGCATTGGCCATTGGAGCAGTCGCTAATGGAGTTGTTTTACCACCGTTGTTGTGAGCTTCACTTCTGTCTTTCGTATTTTCAGTCATCTATTCGATCAAGTGTTTTGCGGCCGTGTGAGTACGAGTAATCCCCCCTCCTTCTAGTGCCAAACTCTTGTAACCAAAATTTTCACAGTCGATTTTAGGAACGGAGGAAAGCAAAGAAAAACCCTACTTTCGTTGAAGTCCGGATTCTCTGCGAGAGTCGACGACAAGTAACCTTATAAACACGAGAATATGAAAACACAACAAAACGAATTTATAGAAAAGTGTAGATATTTATTTCAAATTTGTGTAAGAGCATTCCGATCATCACAAAAGGTTATAAAATCTTCGGCTGCAATAGCTGTCAGCGATTTACCAAGTTCTAGCCACATAAAACCTTAAACCTTGTTCAGTTGCAGCTCGATAACAAAAGACAAAAAATTATACGAAAATATTTTCTTGATTTCGGACTGAACCTTATGGAAGGCTGCCTATGTACCCCTTTCGAGGATCATGCCGAACATATTATAAATAAAATATTGGAACAAGAGATCGAACTACATGTGGGTTTGGATAGTAATCAAGTGCTAGTCAAAGAAACCAAGCTTGTCGAGAGTATAGCCTAAGGTTTCAAAGTGCAAAGAGTTTTTTTTTGAGTCAAAAATCCTCCAGCGCTCCTCGCTTCTGCTCCCCTTATATATGCCTCCAAGGTCAGCCATCTTTTTTTTTCTGCCCCTGATTTAAGGTTATCTCTTTGCGGAAATCTTCCTTTCCTTTCAATTGTCATGATTGTCCTGGAAACTTTACATTTATCTTCCTTTCCATTTATTTTCCTTTCCATTTATCTTCTAAAAAAGCAAGTAAACCGTTATTGTAGTTTGTGCTCATTCTCGTTTAAAATCGTAAGTGGGCTTTCGCAGCGTTTTAGACCTTGTCGAACTGTTTTTCAACTTAAACGTTTATACGATTTCTTTCGAAGAAATCACCTTCAGTATGATGTTGGTTCTATAGGATGATGAAAACAATTAGTATAGTCGAGATACGATGTGTTAAGTTTACTGTTATCGTTTCATAAGATTGACTCGAGATTTTACGAGAACAAAAGTCTTTGATATTTTTATCGTAAAATTTTGATAGTAATTCCAATCAAGAAGAAACAAGAGACAGTTCGATCGAGAAGAATGTGGAATTAATGGTGAAAAGGATAAGGAGGATTCGTCGCCTTCTCGTTAACGTTGAAGAGCCGGAGTCTTCCACAGCTAGCGACGAGATGCGGGGAAGATGGTCTCGTCGCCAGGTGGCGACGAGGTCAGTCTGGGGTCGTTGCCTGCTGGCAACAAGACACAGAAAAGATAGTCTCGTCACCAGCTGGCGATGAGGTCGGCCCGGAGTTATCACATGCTGGCTACGAGATGCAAAAATAGGTGGTCTTGTTGCTAGCAGCTGACGAGGTTGGTTGGGGGTCATTGTCTGCTGGCGATGAGACGCGGAGAAGGTGATCTCGTCGCTAGCTGGCGACGAGGTCGGTCCAAAATTGTCGCCTGCTGGTGACAAGATGAAGAGAAGAAGGTCTTGTCGCCAGCAGCCAACGAGGTCGAGCCTTGGTCATCGCCTATTGGCGACGAAACACGGGGAGGATAGTCTCGTCGCCAACTGGCGACAATGTAGACCCGGCGTTGTCGCCTGATGGTGACGAGACGTAGAGAAGACAATCTCATCGCCAGCTGGTGACGAGGTCCAACCTGGGTCGTCGCCTGCTGCCGACATGACATGGATAAGATGGTCTCAACGCAAGCTGGCGACGAAGACGAGCCTTGGTCGTCGCCTACTTTCGACGAGAAGTGGAGATGGTGGTCTGGTTGAATTATGGCGACAAGGAAGAGTCGATGTGGTCGCTTCATGGCGACGAGGGCGATGAGAGAGTGTTGCCCTTTTTTTGTTCTCATTATCTCCGTTGATTTCTTCGTGAACTTTCAGAACTACTAGTTTTTTTTTACGTACGTTTTTCCATATAGTTCTCCCAAAAGTTGTCTTGTGGAAGGTTATCTTATAGATTTCCTATAATGTTTTCCGCATAAACTTTCCAAATTTTGTCTTGTAGCAGATTGTTTCGTAAAACTTGTCAGTTATTTCAAAAATCTAATGCAAGAATGTTTCTCCGATCTTTTCCTCATATCTTTACTTAAATAGGCTAAGTTTATATGGTGTAGTTTCTTCTTCATTTTTCGCTCATATTTTCCAAATGCATATTTCTCGAAAGATTTTGATTTTGTCATGACCATTTTTGACACCAATACACCCTCCAAGCAGCTGCGATCGACAGCATAAAGACACAAATATCAATTGACACCAACACCTCATTGTCGATCGACACTACTTGCGAGAAGAAAGAGAAGGTTGAAGTACTCATACTGAGTTTTGATGTGAATGGGATTTTACTAGATGAAGAAGGTCGCATTCACAGTGCATGACAATTGATTAATGCACAAGGTACTGTAATCCCTGATGTAATTTCTGTTGTTGAGATGAATGACTTTGAGATTAGCCGTGAATGGTATGATTGGGTAGGTCAGGACCCTTTTACGGGTCTTCCTCATGAAGATCCCATGAACCACATCAAATAACTTGAGTATCTAGTCTTAAGGAGAGAGCAACATGAAGTATCTAAATACGACATACTCTGCATGATTTCCCCCTGCTCTCTCTTTGGGCATGCATTTAGATGGTTTAGTCAACTGCAGCCAGCACAATAAGAATTATCGGCATTGGTAGCATAGCGAAAATGCTACAAAAATGTTTTCATAGCATTTTCACAAACGCTAGGTCTGCCGCAGCTATGGTAGACCACCCCCATGGTAGCGTTTTTCAAGAGTTATAGTAAATTGAGATATTGTAGCGCTTTCGGTTTGCTATATTAAACTATTTTTGTAGCAAGTCATTTCTGCAATTGTTAACTTTTATATGGCCCTAATTAATTGACATAACATAATGTACAATGGAGCCTTAGTTTTGCCAAGGAATATATTCTCGTAACCTTCGTTGCCATGAATGTGTGCGCCTATAATAGCATTTTTCTTGTATCCTTGAACACTTTTAGGCAACTTATTTGTCGTGCTAGGACGTTAAATTTCATAGCTTCGTTATGATGGCCTATTATTTGTTATATTGACTTATTTTTGGTTTTAGGGTTACATTTGCTTATATTTTGATTTTTGAATTGCATATTTTATATATTTAGAAAAAAAAGTTTAATTTAATTTACTCTAATTTAAAGATCCATAAAAATACAAACATGCCAAAGCAGCATAATTTTAATACAATAGATCCATAAACACAAAACAGACAATGAAAACTAGCAACTAAAGAACCATGCCATTAGTTTTGACGACCAACCTTGCCTCGTGAGGACTTTCCTTGTTCTTCTTGTGGGGTGTCTCATTGGAGGGGAGTTACGGGCAATCAGGACTCTCATAAGTGCTGAAACATTGAGTCGATGTCGTCTTCAGGTTCCTCAATGCGTATCAAGTAGCCTTGAGAGCGTCTGAACTCGGTTCTTGTTATCTCTTCCCCATCATTTCCTCCTGAGGACTGTCCTTGTTCTTTTTTTGGGTGTTTCATTTGAGCTGTGTTGAGTCCTTGTTGTGGCTGTTGTTGTTTAAGTTGTGGTTTCACTCCATATGCTGGAAGTCCACAGATGATGCCCTTCCTTGCTTCCATTGGAATTTCTAGATTGACAAAGTTAAGACAAGTAATATCTAAAGAATAATAAGTCTAAAAACTGATGAGGAAATCAATCAATCGGATACTCAAAAGTTGGAGGCAATCTAAAACACAAACAAGATAAAACTTGTATTTGGCCTAGTATACAATTACATCAATAAGATCTTGCAAATTTCAATTTCACTCCACAAGGAGACGATCAAAAGCTCAAACCTTGAAAGCAAAACCGAACAAAACCGAAGCACAAATCAAAACATTTCATCCCAAACATAATCAAAAATCATTCCTCACGAAATCGAAACCGAGTATCGAATTTTCTCCTCCTTCTCTTCACGGAAGAAGAAATTCTCCCAGCTGCAAAGAAATCGAACAGATGTTGGGGTCAAAATCGGTTACGACAGAATTAACGTCAGAAACCTACCGGGGTATGTGCCCTTTGTGAAAAAGAGATAATATCTCAGAAAAAGGGGAACGGGAAAAGTCGAAGCCAAATCTCGGCTGACCACAAATGTATGGTCTGCATAAGTGAGACATCAAGAAGAGTTTGTCTTAAGACCTCGGTTCAACGTATCCCCGAACGGAAACACGAGGAAACGACTAAAAGACTCGATCATCCAACTCCTCGAACAGAGAAGTTAGCCAAGCAATACATCCAACTCGTCGAACGGGCAAATTGAACCACAACAACCGACCAAATCGCCCGTTTGGCGAGTTGGACAGCGTGGGCCGACCAACTCACCGTACGGGCTAGTTTGACAGCATGGCTCAACCAACTTGCCCATTCGGCAAGTTGGGCCGATCATGACAACCAACTCCCCCATTTAGCGAGTTGGACAAGCCCAACTCGCCAAACGGGCAAGTTAGGTAGCACAAGCAATCCAACTCACCCGTTCGGCGAGTTGGATCAATCAATCCATTTTCACCCCGTCTTCGTAACTCCCTCTTTCGAAACTTGATTGAACTTATCTTTGTTTTGTCTCGATCGGGATTGACATTGGAAATTTACCGTAAGAACTCGTTTTCTCGTGAAAGGATCGGGTCGATCGTATGAGACGGTAACAAATAACTAAACACCTGGAGTCGCACGCCCCACACGAAAAACCCTAACTCTCGGACGACGTCGACTTAGGAATACTCTTTCGATAAAATCGTAAAAACGCTTAAGTAAAAAATGGCCCGAGAAGGTCTAAAACTCGGCTAAAGGCCCACTCACGATTTTATCCAGAATCGAGCCCAAACTTTGTGACGGTTATCTTTTATTTTGCAGGAAGGGATAAATGTTAAGTTCGGAAGATAAATGTCAAGATTGGAGAATAAATGTTAAGTTTCCAAAGATAATCATGAAGATCGAGGAAAAAAAGGAATATTTTTGCGAAGCGATAAATTCAACCAATGGCAGAAGGGGACAGAGAAAAACGCCTCTAGAGGAGTATATAAGGACTTCAAGGGTGATGATTCAAGGGACACCCAAAAATCTCTACTCAGAGCAAACATAGCACTTACAGCATTTACGCAACTTTTCGTTTTTGTTATTCGAGTTGTGGCTCAACTAGGGTTTTGCAGTTTTAGGTTGTTAGAACTAGGATCTCGCCGACAGCTCTCATAGCCAAGGATCCTATCTGTTGTAAACTCTCATCTGCAAATTCGGAATAAGACATCTATTTGCTCTCTTTTTGATTCTTACTTAATTTTCTATCTTTACTTCGTATTCTAATTGATTGGCGTGTGGTTTAGCAGATATTCGGGACTTCCGGAAAACTAGGGTCTACCCTACGTTCCTAATTCAACGGAAGCAACAGTGCGAAGTTTGGTTCCCACAGTTTGGCGCTAGAAGGAGGGGGGTACAGATCAATCTAACTCTCAGACATAACCGCTCAATCAAAGCATATCAGATCTCAACAACCAACAGCCTCGTGACGACAATGTCGTCGACGAAAACGCTGAAAACACTCCAGCACAAACGTCACTGCGGTCAACGCCAACGCAAACACGACAGCGTTCGAGGAGGTAAAGAAGATCTTCTCGACTTTTGAGAAGAAGTCGGAAGAATAGGATAAGGTCATGAACTCCCTCGATAAACAGGTTGAAACCCTTACAGCGAGGAACATGGCCATTTTCCCGCGTGGAACAATCCAAATCCGCGGAAGAAGATTTGACTTTGAAACACCTTTGGACCGGTCCGACAATGCGCAAGGCAAAGAAGGAGGAGAAGTCGAACGCGTCGACGTGGAATCTAGCAGTCAGTCCGAACCCACGGACGAACACGCAGACATACATCCGCGACGCACAAGGAGCCGAGTGGCTCATGACGAATCCCAGTTCGACAACCCTATGAACGAAGAGGAATAAGCTATCTTCTGGAATGAACAGGAAGAAATGGCTGAGGACCAAACTCGGAACACTCGCAGCAAGCACCGACAAAGTCGGAAATCTGCTAGCAAGATTTCTGAAATGCGCCTCGTATTCCTTGAAAGTGATTGTATCGTTCAGGAAGTCTTGGGGCGGGGACCGATATGCGACTCTCTCGGCATTCGGTTGATAAGCCTTTATGGCACAACGGTATCGTGGCAGTATTGTGATCATCTGATGATCATATTTACCTTGCGATGATTGTTGTCGTTTCCTTTGTCATCTGCTCTTATTCCCTGCTTTTTGTTCTCGACTGATCGATTTCCTTGAGGAGCGTATTCCGCTGGCAGATTTTGATTGATCTTTGGCGGATGTTCGGTATCTCGGATGAGGTCTTTTATACATGTTACCTCCAAAATTTCTCCTGCGAGCAGTTTTGTCGTTCCTCGCACCGTGAACTTTGCAGTTCATAGTGGAGTGGCCCTTGGTCTGGTGAAACTCGAAGACTGTAGTTTCGTCGTAGGTCAAGTTTTGGATCCACGTGTTTCTCGATGTTCTTCCTTGTTCCGACACGGGGTGTATGGTATAATTTGCGCTCCCTGGACATCTTCCCCCTCGTGATGGACGTACTTGTCGTTATGAAAGGTCTTCCTTTTTGGCTTCTACTCTGGTGCTGCGTCTTTCGAGGATGTCGTTGTTGTCTCATGTCTTTGCGACAGGACTTTCATCTCTTCTTCGATGATGATATAGTCCATCGCTTTAAGGAGAGAATCCTACATCTTATGCGGCTTTTCGAGAGTTATCCACTTTCTAAACTTTGACTGGTACCAGAGCGTCCTTCTTAGTGCATCAATAGCCACCTTATCGCTGATCTCGCTAACTCTAGATATGACGATTTTAAATCGGTTCATGTAATCGCAGAGAGGTTTGTCTTCCTTTTGGGACAAGCTCCGAAGGTCAACGTCAGAGGTTTCCCTATTCGTGAACATTGAATATTTCTTGAGGAATTCCAAAGTGAGTTTGCAGAAGCTTCCTGTGGAGTTCCGTCTTAAGCGACAACCATTCGAGGGCTGCTCCCTGGAGATTTTCAACGAAGAGGCGGCAAAAGTCGGCATCTCCTTCGCTGTCCCTGGGTTTGATCCTACCCATCGTGATCTGGAAGGTCTGTAGATGTGCCTTTGGGTCGCATGTTCCATCGTATATAGGGGTTTTGATCTTCCTGGGATCTGAAACCCTCGTTTCGGTGATACGAGCATGAATGGAGTTTTTCGAACTTTTTCTAGGAGTCTGTCGATCTCATGTGTGGCGCTGCTGGCGTGGTGAATTTAAGACTTCAACGCTTTTACCTCTGTGGCCGTTTTTGGGATTAAATCACAGAGATCGTGCATACCGTTGGGGTCACTGCCATCAGTTTTCCGAGTTTGTCGGTGTTTGTTGTCAGTGATTCGAGCCTGCGCTTCCGCTAACTTTTCCTTCTCTACCCAGAAAACATTTTATTCTTCTTCAATCATAGGTATATCGAATGGAGAGTTCTCTCGAGCCGTGCAGCTTCTTGTCCTCCTCGGATGCACATCAACGTCATCATCCGAACAGTCGGACTGATCGCTGGGTTCCAAGTTGACCCGTTCCACTTCATCAACTCTTGTTTCTTTCTTGACAGGTTGGGTATTTTCCGCGTTTGGCCGTGTCACGTAAGGATTTGCTTCGTTGGAATTTGATCAGATGGAATTCTATGTGTGTTAGTAAGCCTTTCGTGTGGAGTCTTAAAGTCGAGACTTCTTCTGCGGATTCTAGTAGTTCCACGCGTACGAACGCCCTAGTTCTCGCTGTTAGGGTTTCAGCCTGTTTAGCAAGATAACTCGTGAACTTGTCTTGTTCGGTCGGCTTCTTTTCGAGAGTCGAGAACATCTTTTTAGTCTCCTCGAACACTGCGGTATTTTTGTTTACGTTAACCGCGGCCATGTTCTCTGCTGGAATTCTTGCAACGTTGTCATCAACAGCGTTGCCATCGCGAAGTGGTTGATTGTCCTGAGCGTCTGGAGACATATTTGACCAAGCGTTTTGCGGCTGTGAGTTACATTGATCTGTAACCCCCACCTCCTTCTAGTGCGAACTTGTGGGAATCCAAATTCACACCATCGATTTCCGTAATCAGAGGAAAGCTAAGAAACCCTAACATCCCTTGAAGTCCCGGATTTCTGCTAAAGTCCAACAACAAGTAATCAAATTATGAAAACACGACGAAAAATAAATCAAGATGAAATACTGAGAAATAGAGATCTTATTCCGAATCTCCGTATGAGAGTTTACAACAGGTAAAATTCTTAGCTGCAAGAACTTTCGGCGAGTTCCCTAGTTCTTACAACCAAAGACTTGAAAACCTAATTGAGTTGCAGCTCGATAACAAAAATGGAAGGTTACCTAAACTTCTCTAAGTTCTAAGTTGCAGAGAATTTCTTGTTTCTGGTGTCCCTCTCCTTTGCTTCTCTTATATATGCCTTCAAAGGTCGGTTGTGTTTCCTTTTTCGCCCTTGATTCGAGTTTATCCATCTGCGGAAATCTTCCTAATTTTCTCGATTTTTCAATAATTATCTCAAAACTTGACAATTATCTTCTTTTCCATATATCTTCTGCGGAAATCTAGTGGACCGTCATTGTAATTGGGCTCACTCTTGTCTAAAATCGTAAGTGGAACTTTATCGCGTTATAGACCCTTTCGGGCAGTTTTGCAATTTAAACAGTTTTTAGTTAGAGAAATCGTGATTCTACAATTACACGATGCTGGTTCCGAAAAATAATAAACGAATTGTATAGCTGAGATAACATTGGTGCTTAGTTTAACCGTTATCGTTTTATACGATTAACTCAGATTTTTACGAGAAAATAAGTCTTTGAGTTTTTTACGAGAAAACAAGTCTTTGCGACTTTTATCCCCTTCTGCCCTTGGTCGAATTCATCGCTTCGCGGAAATATTCCTTTTTTCCTCGATATTCATGATTATCTTTGGAAACCTAACATTTATCCTTCGATCTTGACATTTATTTTCCAAACTTAACATTTATCCCTTCCTGCAAAACAAAAGATAAACCGTCACAAAGTTTGGGCTCGATTTCAGATAAAATCGCGAGAGGGCCTTTAGCCGAGTTTTAGACCTTCTCGGGCCGTTTTTTGACTTAAGTGTTTTTACGATTTTATCGAAAGAGGATTCCTATGACGAAGTAGTCCGAGAGTTAGGATCTTTCGTGTGGGGAGTGCGACTCCATGTGTTTAGTTAACCGTTACCGTCTCGTACGATCGACCTGATCCTTTCATGAGAAAACGAGTTCTTTCGGTTAGGTTCCAACGTCAATCCTGATCAAGAAGAAAAAAAGATAAGTTCAATCAAGTTTCAAAAGAGGGAGTTACGAGGAAGAGGTGAAAATGGATTGATTGATCCAACTCGCTGAACGGGCGATTTGGATTGTTTGTGCTACCTAACTCGCCGGTTTAGCGAGTTGGGCTTGTCCAACTCGCCGAACGAGCGAGTTGGTTGTATTGATGGGCCCAACTCGCCCGTTCGGTGAGTTGGGCTTGTCCAACTCGCCAAATGGGCGAGTTGGTTGAGCAATGCTGTCGAACTCGCCGAACAGGCTATAGAAGCTCATGCATTCATCAACAAGATACGCTTCAGCTATACCACCCTCTGGTCTTGCAGGGTTTCGTACAAAGTCTTTGAGCACTTTCATATACCTCTCAAATGGGTACATCTAACGGAAATGGACTGGTCCACATAACCGAGCTTCCCTGCCTAGATGAACTACCAAATGGACCATTATATCGAAGAAAATCGGAGGAAAAAACCTCTCAAACATGCAGAGTGTTTCCACAATTTCAGTTTCCATTACTGAAATTGTCTCTCTATCAATAATTCACTAACATAGATGATTGAAGAATGCACAAAGGCGTCCAATAGCAATCGTAACACCTTTAGGTAATAACCATGAAAAGAAAGAAGCAGTGGATATCAAAGTCAGGACATCTAATGGTGGACTATATTGCAAAGTTAAAAGACCCTCAGATTATACCTCTAATCGCAACCGAAAGAAGCTGTTGCATTAAGATATGGTAATCATGAGATTTCATTCCTAATATCATACATTCTTAAATCTTCACACACCTTGCTATATTTGAGAAGTAGCCATATGGACCTTTGAAGTCCAATAGACGCTTGCAGAATATGTTCTTCTCTTTTCTTAACAAAGACCAAGGAGCTGGAGGAAGGTATAATCTTTTTCCACGGGGTTCAGGATGTAAATCCTGCCTAATGCCAAGCAGTTCCAGATCTTTTCGAGCGTTAAGACCATCTTTTGTTTTTCCACCATGCAACAATATTGCTATAAGGCTTGTAGCAACATTTCTTTCATTGTGCATCACGTCTAAATTGTGTCTAACCGGGAGATCCTATACAAAGAAACACGGATAAGAGGGTCAAAGAAGAAAATAGAAAAAGATTGATCCTATACAAACAAATACATATATAAACATACCTCCCAATAAGGCAACTTGAAAAAGATTGATGGCTTCTTCCATCTAGATAGCTCCTCCTCATCTACTTGTTCTTCCTCTTCATTTGATTCACTGGATTCATCATCGCTATTGGTGTATGATCCAAAAGACTCACTAATCTTTCTCTTCCTTCCAATTACGTTCATTTTTCAAAAGTCATTCTTGTAATTTCAGAGAATTTGGTTTATGTTAAGACCACTCAGAATCCTACATTTTCTTCCATGCTCAGCTTTGCCATCAAACCATGCTTTCTTTCCTCGATAAGCATGTGTGGGAGGTAGACCTTTCTGATGGGACATATAGACATGCTTCCTGCAGTTACTCAACCACATACTATCTGTGTTTAGTCCACACACAGGATAACCCATTTTTCCCTCCACTTTTCAGCTTGCAAGATTTCCTTATGCAGAAAAATCTTGAATGGTCCAGAGAAGCATGGCTCTTAACGTGAACGTATTGTGACTGAATGCATCATACGTTAACTCTCCTTTTTCCCACAGATGGTTCAGATCCTCTATAAGTGGCTCTAAGTACACATCTATATTGTTTCCAGGTTGGGTTGAACCAGGTATCAACAATGACAACATGATTTTCTCCTCCTTCATACACTTATCAGGTGACATGTTGTAATTAACTAGGAAAACAAAGTCTAGTCTCCCACGAGCGACTATACGCATACAATGTTTAGTTGCCCATCGACGACTACAACCTATCATTTTCATCATTCTTTCCTTTGGATCTTGACTAGGTTGTTTCTTGTTTCGTCTTGATTGGAGATTTTGTTGAAGATTTACGATAAAAATCGCAAAGACTTGTTTTCTCGTAAAAATCTGCGTTAATCGTATAAAATGATAATGGTTAAACTAAGCACCAAGGTTATCTCAGCTATACAATTAGTTTATTATTTTTCGGAACCAGCATCGTGTACTCCTAGAAGGACGATTTCTCTAATAGAAATTGTAAAAACTGTTTAAATTGCAAAACGGCCCGAAAGGGTCTATAACGCAATAAAGTTCCACTTACGATTTTAGACGAGAGTGAGCCCAATTACAATGACGGTCCACCGGATTTCCGCAGAAGATAAATGGAATAGAAGATAATTGTCAAGTTTTGAGATAATTATTGAAAAATCGAGAAGATTAGGAAGATTTCCGCGGATGGATAAACTCGAATCAAGGGCGAAAAAGGAAACACGACCGACCTTCGAAGGCAAATATAAGAGAAGCAAAGGAGAGGGACACAAGAAACAAGAAATTCTCTGCAACTTAGAACTTAGAACAGTTTATGTAACCTTCCATTTTTGTTATCGAGCTGCAACTCAATTAGGTTTTCAAGTCTTAGGTTATAAGAACTATGGAACTCGCCGAAAGCTCTTGCAGCTAAGAATTTTACCTGTTGTAAACTTTTATACGGAGATTCGGAATAAGATCTCTATTGCTCTATTTTTCATCTTGATTTATTTTTCGTCGTGTTTTCATAATTTGATTATTTGTTGTTAGACTCAGCAGAAATCCGGGACTTCAAGGAAAGTTAGGGTTTTTTAGCTTTCCTCTGATTACGGAAATCGATGGTTTGAATTTGGGTTCCCACAAGTTGGCACTAGGAGGTGGGGGTTACAGATCAATGTAACTCACAGCCGCAAAACGCTTGGTCAAATATGTCTCCAGACGCTCAGGACAATCAACCACTTCGCGATGGCAACGCTGTTGATGACAACGTTGCAAGAATTCCAGCAGAGAACATGGCCGCGGTTAACGTAAACAAAAATACCGCAGTGTTCGAGGAGACTAAAAAGATGTTCTCGACTCTCGAAAAGAAGCCGACCGAACAAGACAAGTTCACGAGTTATCTTGCTAAACAGGCTGAAACCCTAACAGCGAGAACCAGGGGAGTTCGTACGCGTGGAACTACTAGAATCCGCAGAAGAAGTCTCGACTTTAAGACTCCACACGAAAGGCTTACTAACACACATAGAATTCCATCTGATCAAAATTCCAACGAAGCAAATCCTTACGTGACACGGCCAAACGCGGAAAATACCCAACCTGTCGACAAAGAAACAAGAGTTGATGAAGTGGAACGGGTCAACTTGGAACCCAGCGATCAGTCCGACTGTTCGGATGATGACGTTGATGTGCATCCGAGGAGGACAAGAAGCTGCACGGCTCGAGAGAACTCTCCATTCGATATACCTATGATTGAAGAAGAATAAAATGTTTTCTGGGTAGAGAAGGAAAATTTAGCGGAAGCGCAGGCTCGAATCACTGACAACAAACACCGACAAACTCAGAAAACTGATGGCAGTGACCCCAACGGTATGCGCGATCTCTGCGATTTAATCCCAAAAACGGCCACAGAGGTAAAAGCGTTGAAGTCTTAAATTCACCACGCCAGCAGCGCCACACCTGAGATCGACAGACTCCTAGAAAAAGCTCGAAAAACTCCATTCATGCTCGTATCACCGAAACGAGGGTTTCAGATCCCAGGAAGATCAAAACCCCTATATACGATGGAACATGCGACCCAAAGGCACATCTACAGACCTTCCAGATCACGATGGGTAGGATCAAACCCAGGGACAGCGAAGGAGATGCCGACTTTTGCCGCCTCTTCGTTGAAAATCTCCAGGGAGCAGCCCTCGAATGGTTGTCGCTTAAGACGGAACTCCACAGGAAGCTTCTGCAAACTCACTTTGGAATTCCTCAAGAAATATTCAATGTTCACGAATAGGGAAACCTCTGACGTTGACCCTCCGGAGCTTGTCCCAAAAGGAAGACAAACCTCTCTGCGATTACATGAACCGATTTAAAATCGTCATATCTAGAGTTAGCGAGATCAGCGATAAGGTGGCTATTGATGCACTAAGAAGGACGCTCTGGTACCAGTCAAAGTTCAGAAAGTGGATAACTCTCGAAAAGCCGCATAAGATGTAGGATCCTCTCCTTAAAGCGATGGACTATATCATCATCGAAGAAGAGATGAAAGTCCTGTCGCAGAGACATGAGACAACAACGACATCCTCGAAAGACGCAGCACCAGAGTAGAAGCCAAAAAGGAAGACCTCTCGTAACGACAAGTACGTCCATCACGAGGGGGAAGATGTCCAGGGAGCGCAAATTATGCCATACACTCCGTGTCGGAACAAGGAAGAACATCGAGAAACACGTGGATCCAAAACTTGACCTACGACGAAACTACATTCTTCGAGTTTCACCAGACCAAGGGCCACTCCACTATGAACTGCAAAGTTCACGGTGCGAGGAACGACAAAACTGCTCGCAGGAGAAATTTTGGAGGTAACATGTATAAAAGACCTCATCCGAGATACCGAACATCCGCCAAAGATCAATCAAAATCTGCCAGCGGAATACGCTCCTCAAGGAAATCGATCAGGCGAGAACAAAAAACAGGGAATAAGAGCAGATGACAAAGGAAACGACAACAATCATCGCAGGGTAAATATGATCATCAGATGACCACAATACTGCCACGATACCGTTTGCCATAAAGGCTTATCAACCGAATGCCGAGAGAGTCGCATATCGGTCCCCACCCCAAGACTTCCTGAACGATACAATCACTTTCAAGGAATACGAGACCGTCAGAATCGACAAACCTCAGTGCAATCCACTCGTTATCGATCTCGTGATAAAGGATCTTGAAATCGCCAGAGTCCTTGTCGACACAGTAAGTACCATTGATGTTATCTTCCTGGATACGCTGAGAAGGATGAACGTCGATCTTTCCGAAGTCACACCAACCCCAAGACTGCTCACTGGTTTTCTGGCACAACTTTAATGACTCTCAAATCGATCAAACTCCCGTGTTGAGATGTGATGAGGTAAATATTATTAGAGTTGAAGATATGAGACTTGAGGACATTTGGAGAAGATTGGGTTTAGGGTTGACCAGGCCGTACTGTCCGAACGGGTTGATTGTACTGCTCGTATGGGTCGACCGTACATCGACCAAAAGCAAGGTTTACCCGGATTGGGTAAAATGGTAACTTGGCTGATTTCACCCTTGTTACTTTACTGATCTGAACGTTGTGGAGGGAAGGAGAACAAGCCTTCACAGGCTGTCGGAGGCTGGAAAGGTGAAGGTATCGTTGTCCAAGATTCCAAGATACCAAAGAATGTGAAGCACCTCATTGGATAGTTCCAAATGGGATACTCCTCCTTTGACTACACACGCTCAACCTCATCGTCTGTTCATCAAGCTTTTCTAATCTATCTACAAATATTGTAACCTCATCATCAATAATACTTAGATAGTTCTTAAGCATTCCCATAGTCTCTTAGTTATGGTTCCTCATTTGTCTTGGATTTGCTTAACTCTTCCTTCTAATCTTCTTAAAATCTCTAAACATTCATCCAAAATCAGATTCTCTAAACATTTTATGGTATCAGAGCGAGGTTGTTCAGAATCTGGGTTTGATTTGCAAGAAGACTAAAGATCACACCTTTTGTTCTTATCTTCTTCTCAATAATTTAAAGGATGGAAAATAACAAGGTTGTGGTTCCGTTTACTCTAAAAGGAGGAAGCTATCTCTTGTGTTCTTGGTTGGTGAAGACTACTGTGGGGAGTAAGGGTTTATGGGGACATATCACGTCTGGTGAAGCTCTAAAACTCATTACTCATGATGAAGATGTTGAAGAGGGTTCCACAAGCGATGAGGAAAAGTGGGAACAAGAAGACATGCTAGTTATGTCCATTCTTTAGAGCTCGTTGGATCCCTCAATCTTGGAAGTGTATAGCTAATGTGAGAAGGCAAATGACCTTTGGAAAACACTCAAGAAAGTGTATGGGAACATCTCAAACTTGAGCAGAGTGTTTCAAGTAAAAAGGGTGATTAACAATCTGGTTTAGGAGGACATGGAGTTTCCAAGACACTTGGAAAAGTTCAGAGCTTTATGGTCGGAGCTGGAAATGTTGAGGCCAAGCACCACCGACCCGGATGATCTAAACAAGAGAAGAGAACAAGAAAATCTCTTTGGGCTCTTGCTTACCTTGAACCATACTTACAATGACCTCATCAAGCACATTTTGAAAGCTGGGAAACTACCTGACCTTGCGGACGTGTGTGAACAAATCCAGAAGGAAGAAGGGTCCCTTGAGCTCTTTCGATGCAAAGGAGAACTCTCTCTAGCTAATAAATCTGAAGTTCCTCAAGCAAACAAAGCAATGCACAAAAGATATGAAGAAAAAGTTCAATGGGACATGTGATCACTGTAACAGGCATGGACACAAGAAGAGTCAGTGCTCCATTCTACATCCACACTTGAAGCCGGCTAAGTTCATGAAGGATAAGAATGTAAGAGCTCATCTCTCTGATAAGAACTTGCAAGTATATTGATCAAAAACACCAATTACACCAAGAAGCCGGCCAGGTTCCAAGACAGAACTTGATACCTTAGTTTCTTTGGCATGAATCGATTCTCTTGAAACAATCATTATCTTTTCAGAATCATCATTATCAACAATCTTCTGTGTCACATTATCCTCCACGGATTCAAGAAACGTTGTTTCAAGTGATATGGATTCCTGTAGCTTTTTCATCTCTTCATCATCTTCACCAATCTTCTGCACCAATTGCGCATCAACGGTGTCGTCAAATTGCTTCGTTTCTCTGGAATCATTATTTTCTATTTCCATTGAAACATGGTAACATAGCTTTATCAAATCCATGAAATCTTTCAAACTGCGTTCCTTCTCAATCCGTACCAGAATTATGTCTGGATCGTCATCTCTTCCAAAGCTCAGTAGCAGTTCATCCTTCATCTGTTACCAGGAGCAAAAAGGCATGATTGATTCTTGCTTTTGCACAAACTCTATGGCTTCTCCTTCCATGAATCTGTGAGCTAAATCCAGTTTCTCCTAGTTCGAACCATTATCCCGATGAAAAAGACGTTCTATCATGGAAATCCAAAGCCTCACATTCTCACCGTAGAAGATCGGATACGGCTTCATATTTGGCCACTGCAACTTCCACTTCCGGTGAAACTGAATGAGTTCTGGATCATCGACATTGCCAAACCGCAACAATAATTCACTCTCCAGGTCTTCCCAATGTTGAAATGGAATCTGTAAAATTTGCTCTAGATACCAAGACTGAGCTTCTCCTCTGATGAAACCGCAAGGCATCGCCATCTTCTGGTCATTCGTGAAATCCTCGAACGCAAATCAATTTTTCATCCAGTCAAGCCATGGTCGCATATCATCATCACCATAGAACAGAGGAATCTCAACGAATATCTCCGCCACCGGTTCCCTGCGCAGCGACACGTACGTTGTCATCTTCTTCGTTGATCCGTTCACGATTGTTCGATCCGATCGCTCACGACGCACCAATTTGATAAGAACTTGCAAGTACATTCATCACAAAAACCGATTACACCAACAATCTAGGGTTTATTCAAGAGTTCCTAACTCTCTCAGATACATCTACCAACAAGATGCATAAAGATTATGTTACAAGCAATCATCTATTTATACAATATGATCCGCTTTTTCTCTTTTCAAGTCTAACTGGATCTCCCTTTCTTTTGCAGATGCAGGTCATTATTCTTCTTATTCTTTTGCCATTGCCAGGTCAGCACCTCAACACATATCACTCTCCTATGGGACAAGTGAGCAACATGGGTCGGTTACTACTGGGTCGAGTGTTGTGGGTACTTGGAAACGAATCAATGAAAGAGATGGGGGAGAGATGATGGCCTTGACAACTCAAGCCACTCAACCGAGTAACAAGCCGAGCCAGAGGTTCAATGAGAACGATCTGATTAGGAGATCAGAAATTGATGCTCTAATTAAGATCTTCAAGGATAATGGTTAGAAATTTGGTAACAGTCTTGGGTATTCTTTTTGTGCATCCTTGATTGATAACATTGATCACTTTTAGGACTGCTTATGAACCAGCTAGTATTCTAGGATAGTCTAAGATTGCGTATGAACCAGCTAGAGATATTAGCCATTCATACAATGCATGCAATGTGTCTAAGTCTTTGGTAATTGATTCTGGTGCATCTCATCACATGATTAGTGACACTAGACTTATTAAAGATATTGAACGGGCTTATGGTCATGCCATGATAGCTAATGGTGAGAAGGTCCCAATTAGTGGGTAAGCAATCTGAAACTGTTTGATAAAGAGTCTATAGCTTTCTATATGCCTGAACTTACTTCAAACTTGTTATCCGCAAAGAAATGCACTTCTGATTTAACCTAATGATGTGAACTTTCAGGACATTGAGAGCAGTAGATTGATTGAGAAAAGAGTAACCAAGGGAGAGCAATATATGTTAGAAGGTCTTACTCATATTCCTGATTATACTTGCTCATTTACTTCTACTTCTATGTTGAATAAAGATGCCTTGTGGCATGCTAGACTAGGTTATCCTCATGTTGGAGCTTTGAATTTGATGTTTCCAGGTGCTGTTTTTTTTTAAATAATGAGTGTGAACTTGCATTTTACGCAAGCATTGTAAGACTGTTTTTCCAACTTCTAGTAATATGTATGATCAACCCTTTGATCTAGCTCATTCGGATGTTTGGACTGCACCTTGCTTGTCTAGGGATAATCATAAGTAATTTGTGAAATTCATTGATGAAAACTCTAAATACACCTGGATAACTTTGATGACATCTAAGATAGGGTTGTTAAAGTATTTATAATTTTTCAAACTTATGTGACTAACCATTACAATGCTACGCTTAAAATTTTACATCAGATAATGGTGGGGAGTATATAAGCCATGCTTTCAAGAAACGCCTTGCCCAACATGGGATCCCTCATCAAACAAGCTGTCCCTACACTCCTCAACAGAATGGTGTGGCCGAAAGAAAGAATCAACATCTTATGGAGGTTGCAAGGTTAATGATGTTTCATTCTAATGTTCCCAAACGTTTCTGGAGTGATACTGTGGCATCAACTTGCTACCTTATCAACCAAAATTGAATCAAATTTCTTCAATATCAGCCTCTTTTTGAGGTTTTGAACAAGTACAAACCTCCATTGGACTATCTTTGGGTGTTTGGTTGTCTTTGCTTTCGGCTGGTTCTTGGGGAGTTACGTCAAGCTTGAAGCTAAGAGTATCAAGGCCATGTTTATTGGATATTGAACCACTCAGAAGGGGTATAAATGCTATGATACAGCGAGTAGAAGAGTGTTAGTATCAAGGGATATGAAGTTTGTGGAAACAAAAGGATTCTATGAAAAAAAGAAGTGGGCAGATTTGGAGGAGTTATCTCAAGAGTCAGATAGAGCAACTAATCTAAGGATGAGACTACAAAGACTTGGTATTAATGTTACCCAGGATCCAAGGACTAGAAGAGAGATACCTCCGAGAAGGACTAGTGCACAACAATCACCCCACCTCGACCATGAGAGGGGGAATGATAAACCTAGTGCAGACTTTCATGATGAAGGTGGAGGGCAAGAAGTTGAAGAAGAGGTTGGGATGGATGCTGGTGGAAGGGGTCCAAATGATCCGAGTGGACAAGGGAAGGTGAACCAACAAAATGTGGACCAACAAAATGGATCCTTCCCATAGGAGGTACCATATTATGGAAGGATGGTGTTGAACAAGTCGATAAAAGAGAGGATCAGGTGCAAGAAGTGGAGCAGGCTGGTGAGTCAACTTCAGGAATCCCATTGAGAAGAAGTGCAAGATTGAGGAAGGAACCACCAGGCTCAAACTGGGTCAGTACATGAACTTACTACAATGCACAAGCCGTGGAGCATCCTTCTCAATTTGTGTGTTCTTTTGCTAAGTATCCTGCGGAGCATTGTGTATTCATGATGAGCCTGATGAAAGCCGCGTTCCAAAATCATATAAAGAAGCTATGTTAGACAAGGCATGGGGAGAATCAATAGGCGATGAGGCAAATGCTATGATCAAGAATGACACAGTATTAGAGTGAATTACCAAAAGGGAAGAAGGCTGTATCTAGTAGATGGATCTTCACTATCAAATATCTTACAAATGGGAAGGTTGATAGGAAGAAAACCAGACTGGTGGCAAGAGGGTTTACGCAAACGTATGGAGAGGATAACATTGATACTTTTACACCAGAGGCCAAGATTCATACAATTAGAATTGTGTTGTCCTTGGCGGTGAACCTCGAATGGGGTCATTGACAGATGGATGTGAAGAATGCCTTTGATGTGGGGTTTTATATTACTCTCAAATTAACCCTCTTACCAATTTTACTCTCTCAAATAAGAGGTTCAATGTAGTACTTAGGGATCGAATCCACATAGACAATAGGATTACACAATATATTTATTGTTGTCGAATTAAAGCTAGATAAATGATAATAATAGTAAATAAAGTGATTTCAAGATTGATTTGGTTTGCGAAGGTTAAATTAAGGGACTAGACTTAGGTGAATTCTCAGGTAAGATTAGGTATTGTAGATTAATAGATTGCTAGGGTCTTAATAGAGTACCGTTCTCGAAATCAAACCTCAGGGTTTAGGAGATCGCTCTCGCGCATCTTAGTTGAGTATCAATCAATGTCCATATGGTGGTATCGATCGATGCTCTTCTAAACGGTACTGGTTTCACGGTTTGATGGGTTCTCTAAACTTCTAACTCAACTCTCATTTGTTACCAGTTATTTAGATTGTTTAAGATAGGTTCATGGTCATAACCAGGCTCTCTCTTGCGCTATGGAACCCTAACTTCTAAGATTGAGGTGATCAAATTCAACTTAGCATTAAGAGCAACTTAAAAAAAGAACCAAGAAGATTACCCTAACAATTCTATAAAATCAACAAGACAATACTACCATTAAAGAACCCTAAATCTAACAATGAATTACTCAGACATATCAATGAGGAACATGATCAAAATCTGACAAAAATCATTAAATAAACTGTGATAGAAAACCCTAATAAATAGTCTAAATTTCAGCCAGGAACTTATCTTGCCAATGATGAAACTTCTGGGTAAAATTTGTAATTTTTCAGGTCTTCATTAATCTTGCAGCCGACTTGGCCGTAGATCGATGCACAATGTGTGACGTCGATCGACGAACAATGTGTGAAGTCGATCGATGCTTCATAAATAAACTAATTTGGCTCTGAGTTTCTGGCTGAGCATCCTAAATGCTCCAAAATAGCTCAAAAGCTTCAATTGCTTCCAATGAGTACCTAGAACTGTAAATACTCTAAAACATAGTCTACGCACACATAATAGACCCTAAATAGAGCCTATAACATGGCCTAAAACTGGTAATAAATAGGCTATATCAGCCTTCTTGCAAGGAGAGATTGAAGATGAAGTTTACATGCATCCTCCACCTGGTTTGGACCACTTGGTCAAGAAGGGAAATGTGTTGAGGCTAAAGAAGGCTATCTACATTCTTAAGTAGCCGCCAAGAGCCTGGTAAAATAAGTTAATTCAACCTTGAATGGTAAAGGGTTTAGGAAGCCTGAACTTGACAACACCCTCTTCACTCTCACAACCCCATCATGTATTGTTATACTCCTTGTGTATGTTGATGATATCATTATCACTGGAAGTGATAAAGCTGGTATCAAATCAATCAAGGATTTCCGTAAGTCAGTGTTTAAATTAAAGACTTAGGAGTGATGAAATACTTCTTTGGAATTAAGATATATAGATCAAAGAAAGGTTTGTTTATGTCCTAAAGAAAGTATACACTTGATCTTTTTGAAGATGCAGGGAAATATGGTGGAAAGACAGCGAAGATGCTTCTTGAAGATGGGTACAAGGTCACACGTGAGGAAGAGATTGAAGATAGCATGCCATTCCATGATCCTAAGCTTTATAGAAAGCTTGTTGGTAAGTTGATATACTTAACTATTACATGGCCTGATATATGTTATGCTGTGAATCAGGTGAGCCAACATATGCAAATCCCAAAGGAGCATCATTAGTGAATGGTGGAACGGATTCTGATGTACCTGAATGGATCACCAATCAAGGGGTCTGGATGGGTCGCAATGGGAGCACCGAAGTTGTTGGTTACTGTGATGCGAATTGGGCTGGTGATAGAGCTGATAGAAAGTCTACTACTGGCTATTATACCTTCATTGGTGGAAACTTGGTTACATAGAAGAGAAAGAAGCAGAAGGTGGTCTCATGTTCTAGTTTAGAAGCCGGGTATAGAGCAATGTTGAACCTAGCAAATGAGTTAGTTTGGATCAAGAGAATACTAAAGAATTTGGAGATTGATCAAGCTACATCTATGACCATGCATTGTGACAACCAAGTTGGCATCCACATTCCCTCCAACTCTGTGTTTCATGAGAGGACCAAACATATTGAGGTATATTGCCATAAGGTGAGTACAAGGAGTCATATTACCGTGCTACACTAGAAGTGAAGATCAACTGGCTGATGTGTTTACCAAGGCAGCAAGACAGAAGACAATGGAGTCCATTCATGCTCATATAGGACTCATTGATCTCACTAGAAGTATCTAGTCTCCTTAGTCATGAGGTTTTGACTCTTTTTACCTCATCAAGGTTTTATTCCAATGGGTTTTCTTTGATGAGGTTTTTAATGAGGAGGATCATATGGCTTCTAAGCTTGATCGGTTCCGTTTGTTAAGCTTGAGGGGGAGTGTTGAGACGTGTTGAGGTAAATATGATTAGAGTTGAAGATATGTGACTTGAGGACATTTGGAGAAGATTGAGTTTAGGGTCAACCAGGCCGTACAGTCCGCACAGTTCGACTGTACCGTCCGTACATGTCGACCGTACATAGACCAAAAGCAAGGTTTACCCTGATCAGGTACAATGGTAACTTGGCTGATTTCACCCTTGTTACTTTACTGATCCGAACGTTGAGAATTGAAGGAGAACTAGCTTTGAGAGGCTGTCAGAGGCTGGAAAGGTGAAGGTATCTTGATCCAAGATTCCAAGATACCAAAGCTTGTGAAGCACCTCATTAAATGGTTTCAAATGGGTATTGCTGTCAAATGGGTGGGCATGGATTTTGTGACCATTGGTTTCCGTTGTCCCTATGTAAATGAGTCTATTTTTCTGATATCCATTTGTCCATATGGATTTTAAATGGACAAAAATCAATAGACCATTGGACTATGAGCGTTAATGGGTTTGGACTATATAGAAATGGTCCACACAATGGTCACAAAAGCTATGGTTTCTAAAATTTTGTCATTTGATCTCTCTAAAATCAAAAGTGTTTTCGCCACATCGAGTTTTTTTTGTCAAAATCACAAAACGCGAGTTTTTCCGCCAAAATCACAAAATCAAGATCTCCCACCAAAATCGCAAAAACCGAGATTTCCCGTCAAAATTGCAAAAAACGAGATTTCCCAATGAATTGCAAAATCAAAATTTCCTGTCAAAATCATAAAAATGATATTTTCCTCCAAAATTGTAAAACCGAGATTTTCCACCTAAATCACAATATCCAAATCTCTTCCCAAACACCAAAACCGATATTTCGTACCAAAATCACAAAACCGAGATTTCCCACAAAAATCACATAACCAAGATTTTCCACCAAAATTGCAATATCAAAACCTCCCGCGAGAATCGCAAAACTGAGATTTCCCGCCCAAACCGTAAAACCGAGATTCCCCACCAAAAACACAATAGCAAAATCTCCTTCCAAAATACAAAACTGAGATCTTTCGTCAGAGTCGAAAATTATAATATTTTCCGCCAAAATCACAAAACTGAGATTTCTCGCCAAAATCGCAAAACAGAGATTTCCTGCCAAAATTGCAAAACCAAAATTTTCCCGCTAAAATCGTAAACCAAGATTTCCCTCCAAAAATCAAAATATCAAAAATTTCCCGCAAAAATCGCAAAACAGAGATTTCTTGCCAAAATCGCAAAATCGAGATTTTTCGTCAAAATCGCAAATCAAAGATTGTTCGCCAAATCACAAAACTGAGATTTCTCACCAAAATCGCAAAACCTAGTTTGTCCTCCTAAATCGAAAAATCAAAAATTTCCGCCAAAATAGTAGAACTGAAATTTCTCCAAAATCGCAAAACCGAGATTTTCTGCCAAAATAGCAAAACCGAGATTTTAGTCAAAATCGCAAACCGAGATTTTCGTCAAAATCGCAAAACCGAGATTTCCCGCCAAAATTACAAAATCGAGATTTCCCGCCAAAAGAGCTAAACCAAAATTCCTTGCCCAAATCACAAAACCGAGATTTCCCGCAAAAATCACAAAATCAAATTTTCCCGTCAAAATTAGAAAACCGAGTTTCTCGCTAAAATCAGGTTTTCTTGACAAGTCAAGAGTTTAGCCAAAACCACAAAACAATTTTCCCGCCAAAACCACAAAACAACATTCCCGTCAAAACCGTTAGAACTAAATTTTCTACCAAATTTTATTTTCTTCTAAAACCACAAAGCAAGTACCAACCAAAATCACAAAATCATGTTTTCCCACCAATATTTCTAAAAAATATATTATGATGTTTTTAATATTTAAACTATCTTTATAGAAAATTTTGAATTGTAACATGTTTACTTATATGGTCCTGTAATTGATCCCATGGCATCCCATGTTAATATGAATGTTAGTGGGTTTGGTCCTTAATGGACATGGTCTCTCTTAGTCCACAAAAAATAAATGGACAAACGGATATGGGTAGATGGACGTGGGCTAGCCCATCTGACATCTCTACAAATGGGGCGCTCCTCCTCCTTTGACTCCACACGCTCAACCTTATCTTTTGTTTATCAACCTTTTGTAATCTCTCTATAAATATTGTAACCTCATCATCAATAATACTTAAACAGTTCTTAAGCATTCTCATAGTCTCTTAGTCATGGTTCCTCATTAGTCTTGGATTTGCTTAAGTCTTCCTTCTAATCTTCTTAAAGTCTCTCTAAATGTTCATCCAAACTCAGATTCTCTAAACATTTTATCCCGGTCATGGCCAAAGAAGTCACAAGGATAATCGATTTCGTGATCATCACCACCCAGCCATCTATAACGTGATCATGGTAATGCCTTCGATAAACTCCATGTAGGCAGTCCCGTCAACCTATCACTTGGGCATTAAATTTTTGTCCCCGAACGGAACCGCAGCAATCTGGGGATGCTAGAAACAGTCGCGACTTTGCTTCCTGGCTGAACATAAGCTGAGGCAAATCACGATGACATCTATGGCTAAACCCAAACGAACGAAGACAACTCGGTCTCTTACTGAAAACGCTTCCGAAAAGAACGATCCAGAATCATTCACCCGACAAACGGCTTCGGACAGAGAAAGCAAACAAGCTTACGGGCCCAACGCTTTAGCCCAACCGGAGGAGAAAACCCAGAACAAGTCCTCGATCCAGCAAGACTCACTGCGACTAAGACGATCGGCGCAGCGGAAACCGCTGAGTAAAAACACTGGCAGCATGAACTGAACTACGACATGGCTTGATTCCCTAAAGGCCCCGAAAGGGGTACGTTGGCAACTCGTCGCAAGACGAATTCAGATGTCCCCCTATCTCAAAGGGGGGGGGCATTGGGTACGTATACGTATACTCATATACTCACACATTTAAAATATTTTGCTTTATACTCGATATTTTAAAACTTTTCCGATAATAAGAAAATGCAATATTACTTCAAAACGTCTTGCAAATCTCCTTTATCGCTTAAAATACCTGACCTCCTTACTTGACGGCCATGATAAAAATTCTCAGTTTGTTAAGAACGCCCGGCATGAATAAATGGTTATCGTATAACCTGTTGGGCTCAAAATCGGTCATAGCAAAACAACGGCTAAAATTCTCTGAGAATTGTGCCTTAACCGGCAAATATAATCTGAAAATGTCAGAGAAACTAAACGGCATAAGCAAAACCTATTTGCATAAAGAATACAAGAACAAAATTTTTATATTTCATCCCGAAGGGGAAAAATAATTTATATCCAAAGAAGAAATGATCGGAAGAACGTTTTTGCGGAAGGTTTTTGCGAGAAATGAAGGACTTTACGAAACAATGTTGGGGTCAACGATGGTCACGACGGAATCGATGCCTAAAAATAACCGCAGAAACATTATCTCTCTTTCAAGTAAAAATAAAACAAGATATCGTCGTATCCGAACTCCTCATTGCCCTACCCATCTCGTTCTGGTCAACAAATCAAGACGTATCATCGAAGGAACAACCGCGTTACACTAGACGCACACAACGTCTAGTTGGCCATGGGCGACTAGACTCTCTACAAAGTCTAGTCGCCCATGGGTGATTTGACACGCAACGTCTAGTTGGCCATGGGCGACTAGACCATTGGAAACATCTAGTCGCTCATAAGCAACTAGACGCACATAACCTCTAGTCGCCCATGAGCGACTAGACTCTCCACAAAGTCTAGTTGCCCATTGGTGAGTAGAGGCCTTGAAAGTCTAGTCGCCCATGGTCGACTAGACCATATCGTCTTCATCACTCTCTCCTTTGGATCTTGACTTGGTTGTTTCTTGTTTCGTCTTGATTAGAGTTTCTGTTGAAGTTTAATGATAAAAATCACAAAGACTTATTTTCTCATAAAACTCGGAGTCAATCGTATAAAACGTTAACAATTAACTTAAACATCAACGTTATCTCGTCTATATGATTGGTTTGTTATTTTGCGGAGCCAGCATCGTGTAGTCATACGAAGGACGAATTCTCCGGAAGAATCGTTAAAATCGCTTAAATAGCAAAACGACCCAAAAGGGTCTAAAACGCGATAAAAATTCTCTTAAGTTTTAGGGTAGAATGAGCCCAATTACAATGGCGGTCTATCGGATTTCTGCATAAGAAAATGGAAAAGAAGATAATTGTTAAGTTTCGAGATAATTATGAAAAAATCGAGAAGATAAGGAAGATTTTCCCAGAAGGATAAACTCAAATCGGAGGCAGAAAAGGAAAGACGGCCGACCTTGGAGACATATATAAGATAAGCAAGGCAGAGGGACGCAGAAATAGAGAAATTCTAAGCAAAAATGTTGCACTTAAGAACCATAGACATTATTCCCTACATGCTTGGTTTTGTACGTCTTGCACTCGATTACTAGACGAATTCGAAAAGGCAGTTCGTTCTCTTGTTCAAACTCTTTAATTGAACTACGTTTGGCTTGATCCTCGAAGGGGGTAGGTACGCAGCCTTTCATAAGGTCCAGTTCGAAATCAATTAAAACCTGTTTCTTATCTTTTCGTCTTTTGTTATTGAGTTGTGACTCAACTAGGTTCTAAGGTCTTAGGTGGCTAGAACTAGAACTAGAAAACTCGCTTACAGCTCTCGCGGCCAAAGCTTTTACAATCTGTTGTAACATTCGCTATTCTCTTACGATAAATCGAATTAAAGATCAAACTTTTCGTAATTTGTTTTGTTATTTTTTCATATTTTTCTGCTTTAATTCAATTACTTGTCGTTGGCTCTTGCTGAGAATCCGGATCTCACGGAAAGTAGTGTTTTCTTTGGTTTCCTCCGTTTACTAAAATAGACAATGTGAATTTCGATTCCCACAATTTGGCACTAGAGGGAGGGGGGGAGGATTACTCTAACTCATGACATCAAAAAATGCTTGATTGAAACGATGTCCAGAAATATGAAAGACAAACTCGCAGCTCGCAACAACGCTAGGAAATAAAAATCCTAGGCTGGCAAAGGCTGTATGATCCTTGGCAAGAGAGAGAGAGACAGAGAGAGAGAGAGACTCGATCTACACAAGGGTGAACCGTTTGGATAGATCTAATCAACCAAAAGAATCCGAGAACAAGTAACTTGATGGAATGAAGTGCACCACATGAGGGATGGAAAACTCGTGATACAACACAAACTCTCTTAGCTGTGGAGGTATTGGTCTCACAAGGTAAGAGAAAGGAGGCGAGTTCTCCGTTAGAGAGCTCTAGGGTTTTCACTTAGGAAAAGGTTTAGTTTTATATCATGTGTAAAAAGTTACAAACTGCTTATAGGGTACTTATATAGTAGTCCAATGCAGTGGTGTCTTTGAGGGTCTTTGAAGCAAATATTACATAGTTTTGGACTAAAGGAAAACCCTATTAGGCGTGTTAGCATGACTAAAGGAAAACCCTATTAGGCGTGTCAGCCAACTAGAAAGTTTGGGAGTAAAATTCAAATAAAAGAAAATGAAAAGGACCAAAGCTGAAAAACAAATCAAACTATTGGAATATGAATTTAAATTCTTACCTTCTTACTTTTTTTGGCTGGTTTGATTAGTCCTTGAATCTTGCTAGATGAGTTGATCTTCTATGATAATGACCAGCAAGTTGCTATGGACTTGGACCAGAATGAATGGCCAAAGATCTTCACTTGATGGTTTAGTCTTCTCGAATGGTCCATCATTCTTCAACCTTGGTTCTTGATCAGCTTGTTCATCAGTTGGCTTAATCTCAGTTGGTTTAACCTGAAAATGATCAAACGCAAGAATCATGCTATCATTAAACTTGTGTTGAAGTATTTTAGATCTTTGTCTAGTCATGGGTCCTTTGAACACAATTGGCATGGACACTTCTTTGGTTGCTTCTAGTTGGGACAGCTTGGTGATCATTTCTTGGATGTCTGGCCCGGTTAGGTCTCGCTATGATTCAGGTTGAATGCCTTCATCATTCCCTCCTCTTCAAAAGGTTTTGACCTCAAAACTGGTTCATCTGCAAGAAAAGGTGAAAGGTCTGTAACATTGAAAGTTGAAGATCACCTTGGATTTAGACTTCTTGCCTGTTACACACCTTGCACAATGGGATTCGACAATCTTCTTTAGATGAGGCCAATATAAATGTTCTCTCACCACAGCCAAAGTCTTATCAACCCCAAAGTGTCCCATGAGACCTCCTCCATGAGCTTCTCGAGTGATTAATTCCCTCAATGAACATTGTGGAATGCTCAATCTCCTTCCTTTGAACAGACACCCTTCATGCAGGTCGAACTTCCCTTGTGGTCCCTTAGTACAGCCAGAATAGATCTCAGCAAGGTTCAGGTCTCCTCCATATAGATCCTTAATGAATTCAAATCCCATCACCTCGGCTTCCATTGTGGTAATCAAGGCATATCTCCTTAAAAGAGCATCGGCCACAATATTATATCTACCCTTCTTGTACTTGATGATGTAGGGGAATGTCTCTATTAAATCCATCCAGCGAGCATGACTCTTCTTAAGGTTGGTCTGACCCCTTAAGTGTTTTAATGTCTCATGGTCGGTATGGAACACGAATTCCTTGGACAGCAAGTAGTATTGCCATGTCTCCAAGCTCTTACTAGTGCATATAACTCCTTGTCATAGGTGGGGTAGTTAAGTGTGGCTCCACTCAACTTCTCATTGAAATAAGGGACTAGTTTCCCCCCTTGAGTCAACACGGCCCCAATCCCAATTCCAGATGCATCACACTCCACTTAAAAAGTCTTGTTGAATTCAGGAAGGACTAGGACTGGTGCATGGGTCAGACGATACTTCAAGGTTTGGAATGTGTCTTGTTGTGCCTTCACCCATGTGAACCCAATACTCTTCTCTACCACAGTAGTGTGAGGTGCAGCTATACTGCTGAAGTCTTTGACAAAACGCCTGTAGAAGATAGCTAGACTATGGAAGCTCTGGACTTGGCTGATGATGGTGGGTTATTTCCAGTCTAGGATCGCCTTCCCCTTCTCCACATCCACCTGTAATCCATGTGAACTCACAACAAAGCCTAGGAAAACATGTTTATCAGTGCAGAATGTGCACTTCTTGAGGTTTGCATAAAGCCCTTTTTGTGGAAGTGTCTCTAGTACAAACTAAAGATGTGTCACATGTTTAAACAAACTCGTACTATAAATCAATATATCATCAAAATAGACCACAAAAAACGTCATGATGTATGGTCTAAGAATGTGGTTCATGAGGCGCATGAAGGTGGTAGGAGAATTGGTGAGTTTAAATGGCATCACCAGCCATTCATAAAGACCTTGTTTGGTCTTAGGCAATCTTCCATTCACCACCCTCCTTCATTCTCACATGATGGTATCCACTATTAAGGTCTATCTTAGAGAAAATGGTGGCTCCACTTAAATCATCTAACATGTCACATGTCATCAAGGTGTGGTATGGGGTGCCTATACTTAATGGTGATGATGTTTACGGTTCGGCAGTCTACACACATCCTCCATGTTCCATCCTTCTTGGGTACTAACAAAATGGGTACATCACAAGGACTAAGGCTTTCCCTAACATATCCCTTGTCTAATAAGTCCAGGACTTTGCTTTCTAACTCCTTGGTTTCCTCCGGGTTTACCCTAAAGGCTGGTTTGTTTGGCAAGGCAGCTCCGGGTATGAAGTATTTGGTGTTCTATGCCACTAAGCGGTGGTAAACCGTGTGGGATCTTTTCTGGAAACACATCTTTGAACCTGTAAAGAAGCTTAGTAATCTCTGGATGAAGTGTCAAACATCAGAACCTACACTCATAATATCATTAATAGAACTGTGTGTTTAGTGGCAGCAGCCTTCCAAATATAGCTAGGCCTAATAAGAAAATTAGACTTAAATTTTTTCTCTTTTTTCCTTAACCATTTGCAAATGTAACTCATGGACTTGTACCGGTGTGAGAGTGCTAAGCTAATCTTATGCTTATCATGCATGAAAGTGTATGGATGAGGATGCTTAGTCTTTTCTATGCCAAGTTTATCTATCATGTATGCACTAGCAGCATTAATGCAAGACCCACCATCAATAATAAGATTACATACCTTGCCTCTGTGGTACATCGGCTGCGGAATATGTTCTCTCTTTGGATGGTCTCAGCTGGTTACACTTGGACACTAAGCACACGCCTGATCATCAAGCTTTCTCCCACATCCGGATACTCAATTTCCAAAAATTCTTCTTGGATCATCAGATCATATTCATCATGAGACTCATATCCTCCATCTTTAGTGAGCAACATGACCCTCTGGTTTGGACATTCTCTTTCCATATGCCCTCGGCCTTTGCAATTGAAGCAGGTTATGTCTCTGGAGCGTTGGGGATTAGTATTCCTTCCTGGTTATGCTCTAGTGTCTTTATAGGTTCATTAGGTCGGGTCTTGTTTTGGTTAACCAAATCAATCCATTTTCCCTTGTCCACTTGTTTGGGGTAGTTGCTGGTGTTGTTGCTTGAATCCCAAGCAGCCTGTGGTTTACTCCTGGTGGACTTTTTCTTGATATGTTGGTCGGCTTGAATAGCTAAGTGGAATAGGTCCTTGAAGTCTAGGTAGTTCTGCCTCCCAACCTTGCTACTGATCTAGTCGTTTAATCCATCCACGAATTTGGGAATGATGGATTCTTCATCTTCATTAAGTCCAAGCCGGTTCCTGTAGAGTTTAATCTCCTCATAGTACCCTTCTGCTGACTTAGTCCCTTGTCTAAGGGTTCTAAAACGCCTTTGGAAGTCCCTGTGGAAGTATTGTGGGACAAACCGTTGGCGCATTAGGTCCTTCATGTTTATCAAATTCTTAAGGGGGCTAAGTTGGTTTCTCCTCCAGTCAGTGGTTACTCTATCCCACCATATCAGTGAATTTTCAGTGAGTTGAGCCACAGAAAGTGCTAACTCTCTTTGGACCAGGATGGTTGTAATACTCAAAGATATGGTCCATTCTCTTCTCCCAATCAAGGTAGGCTTCTGGGTCCCCCTTTCCCGAAAATACAGGTGCCTCTAGCTTGATGTTGTTCTGATATGGGTTCTGGTTGAGTCGTGCCGTTGGAGGTGGGTTGTAAGCTTCCCTATCTTCTTCCCCATAATCATCTCGAACCTTGTGCCTCACTGGGTTCGGTTGAGGTTATGGTCCGGGGTCATCTTCTTGACGTTGGTCTCTGGTACTAGGCCATCGGTTGTCATTGATATGAACTCCAGCCCTCCTTGGGTGTGCTCCAGTTGGCAAATGATTATTTTGGGCTGTCCCCAAATCAACAAGCCTGGTAGGCATAGTTGCTGGCCTTTTCTCGATTCGGGTCAGTCTATCGCCCAAGTCTTGTCGAACCGTACCAAAGTCTTGTCTCACATTTCTCATCTCCTCTTGCAGGTCATGGATGGCTTGCATCATGCACCTCTTATCCCATGGCTTCTATCGAAGAAATCAAAAGTTAAGCTTTAGGTTTTCTGGACGGTAAAAAATGTAAAATAAAGAAAGAGGAAATATGATATATATTTAACAGTTTTTATGAATTTCGAAATATAAAAGAAAAGAAGGAAATAAACTAGTTTGCAAGTAAATTTTAAAAGGAATTTAAAGGTGCGGTCAATAAAAAGGAAATGTTTGATTACTCGACCAGAAAAATGGAAAGGTATCGACCAAGAAAGGAAAATTCGGATTTGCACTCGACAAACACGTTTTGTGATTTTTTTTTTGATAGCAACAAGATCTAGCAACCTAAACTCCACACAGGCTAAAGTACAAGATAATTTTTTTGAATGGCTTATCAAGGAACAACTAGATGCAAATGGGCAAGAAAACAATCGACTAGTTACTAATGAGATGCGGTTAATGGAACTATCAAACGGATGCAAAAGGAATGTAAATGACAAAACTACTTGATGCACAATGAAAAATGATTCTTTTTTAATGGTTTTCAAGAGATGGATGCAAAACAGAAACAATATGAATGAGAAACAAAATGATTTTCTTTTTTTTTTATTTTCGATTCCACGACACAAAATCGAATGCAAGTAATGATAAAGGATAGAAACGATCTGGTGCTGAAGGAACCTGGACCTGATACTAGAAATAATACAGGCATAGTCTGACAAAGGCTGTATGATCCCTGGCAAGAGAGAGAGACTCGATCTACACAAGGGTGGACCGTTTGGATTGATCTAATCAACCAAAAGAATCTGAGTATAAGTAACTTCATGGAATGATGTGCAGCACACGAGGGATGGAAAGCTCTTGATACAACACAAACTCTCTTAGCCGGAGGTACTGGACTCACAAGGCAAGAGAAAGGAGGCGAGTTAGAGAATTAGGGTTTTCACTTAGGAAAAGGTTTAGTTTTATATCATGCGTAAAAAGTAACAAACTGATTATAGAGGACTTATATAGACGTACAATGTAGTGGTGCCTTCGAGGGTATTTGAAGCAAATATTACCTAGTTTTGGACTAAAGGAAAACCCTATTAGGCGTGCAAGCCAAGTAGAAAGTTTGGGAATAAAATTCAAATAAAAGAAAAGGAAAAGGACCAAAGCTACAAAACAAATCAAACCGTTGGAATAAAATTTTAAATGCTTACCTTCTTACCTTTTTGGCCAGTTTTATTATTCCTTGAATCTTGCTAGATGAGCTGGTCTTTGATGCTGATGACCAGCAAGTTTCTATGGACTTGGTCTAGAATGAATGGCTAAAGATCTTCACTTGATGGTTTAGTCTTCTCGGATGGTCCGTCATTCTTAAAGCTTGGTTCTTGATCAGCTTGTTCATCAGTTCGCTTAAGTTCAGTTGGTTTAACCTCAAAATGATAAAACACAAGCATCATGCTCTCATTAAACTTGTGTTGAAGTATCTTAGCTCTTTGTCTAGTCATGGGTCCTTTGAAAAAAATTGGCATGGACATTCTTGGGTTGCTTATAGTTGAGACATCTTCGTGATCATGTCTTGGATGTCTTGCTCGGTTAGGTCTTTTTCTTGTTCAGGTTGAATGTCCTCATCAGTAAAACAACGCCAGAAGTAACTGCTCCTATGGCCAACACTTACGAAAACGCCGCAGTGCTCAAGAAAATTGAAAACCTAGTCGAGACTTTTCACCACAGTAAGAACACTGAAACAAGCTCGCGATTTCTCTCTCTAAACAGAATGGGCAATGATAAATTCCTCACACCCCCTAAATTTCATCTCATTATTGAGTTGGAGAAATCTCATCGCGTAAGGGTTCGACCGAAAGACGTTTTCTGAAAAATTTTTGCCAAAATAAAACTTGCTCTCTTGGAAATCGCGGAGAAACCCTAGATTACTCGTGGAAAAAGGAAGCACAGAAAATTGGGCACACAACCCCCACTGTTGTAGTTCTTTGGAATAGTTTTTGAATACACAAAGTTGATCTCTATCGAATCACTCGAAACCTAAAACGTCTGATAAAGACTAAACTAAGCAAAACGGAAGATCGTATCCCTCACTGCTAACACGTTTTCGAAAACCTAAGATTTCATAAGAAAATTGAGCGTCACTTCTATAGTAACATATTCAGTGCATTCTCGATAATTGTCACCTAAACTTACTTCAAAAAAACTACTCAAAAATTCCTCGGATGAATCCTACGGAAGCGAGAAAAAAAAATTCTGATTAAGTTTAGTTGCGTTAATTAAGCCCATCACCGCTATAGTATCTGATATAAAACTTGTACAATAAATTTACGGAACAGCTGCAAAACGGGAATTTTTACAAAAACGGCTCTCATATAGCCAAACTCCAAAACATCTTTACGGAACAGCATTCGTACAAATATTAAAGCTTGGCGGCTAAAATTAGGGTTCATAAACCAAATGTTGTTGTTCAAACTCTAAAGATCGATAAACATTACCTTTGATCTCTTTTCTTGCTTGTTAATTGCGCATTACCTTTGATCTCTTTTCTTGCTTGTTAATTGCTTGCTTTACTACCAAAACGTAATTCTTGCAAGGTAGTAATAAGCGGGTCTGGTGGAATCAATGGTTAAAAGTTTCGTTGGCAAAACCAGATTTTTCGTAAAATTGAAGTTAATGGTTGCCAACCAGATTCTTTTCTTATAAGAATGAAGTGTTATTAGAGCTATGAAGGCTGCCAACATACCCCTTTTAAAAGGATCAAACCTTACATAGTTCGTTTTGGTGTTACGATTCCTACGACCTATTCAATACAAGAAATATGTGTATTAATATCGGCCGTTAAATGATAAGAGTTTGATATAATAGCGTTTCTTAAAACTCTCTGACATCGCCCGTTACATTGGTCGGACACTTTTGATAGCAGATCTGTCTGATGCTATAGTTAAATAAACTTTGATAGCGATAGTTTCTATGCAATTTTCAATATTTATAATAATTTGATACATATTTTTATAGTGTTATAGAGTATTTTATAATGACATAGATATAATACTATAATTAAAAATTAAATAAATTAATTAATTAAATTAATTGATTAAAAACTTCTTATTTAAAAATAATTGATTGAAATTAAATCAAAAATTAATTTAGAAATAAAAATAAAAACTAGATTTTGACCCGCGCTTTCAAAGCGAGGGATTATTTTTGACACAAACCAAATTATTTGAAATAAATTTTCATTTTTGATTATGTATCTACATTAAATGTTACAAATGAAGAGTTATATCCAGTGTTTCGGATCACGACCCGGATCCGTGGTTAAACTAACTAACTAATGACTTTATATGGAGTCCGGTTTGTTTTTTTCTTTAAACTCGTTATTTAAAATTTTCATAAAATCCGCAAAATACGCTAAAATTTGGGACCCGACTACTGGTTGAACCTATGGATGGCCACTATGTGATACAATTTGACTTAAATTTTCATATTTAACGTATTCTAATTTATGAATGTTTAGATGAATGGTGGATATATATTATGAATGTTATGCTCTTATTTTACAAAAGCTAGTCAAACTAATTTATCATTTTATTGTAAGTGTAATGGATCAATATTCAAGAGGATACATAATAAATTAGAAATAGATACATGAATGTGAGATGAATTTTGACCTGTACTTTAATGTTTCTTATTAGATTTTGATCAAATATTTTTTTTTTGATAACTCAGGTGTCCGGAGCTTATTTAGAGGTCCGACTATCCCCCGAAGGGGTCCTGAACCCCAACGGAAGGGATGTTAAATCCGTTGTGGCCACCGCATGTCGAACCCAGGGCGCTACTCACAGCTGTGAGCGCTTTACCACTAGGCCACCATGCGATGGTTATTTTGATCAAATATTAATGTTTATTATTAGATTTTCAACCGCATTTTAATGTTTCTTATTTGATTTTGATAAAATATTATTGTTTATTGTTAGATTTTGACCTGTACTTTTTAAAGTGAGATGAATTTTTATTCAAATATTTATTTAATCAAAATTAGAAATCTTATACATGTGTATTTTTTTATTAAAACATTTGTTTTAAAGTATATATAATAAAACTAAACTTTACATTAATATAATTTTATGAAAATAAGATAATTAATTTATATAACATGCTTCATATATTATAATACAAATTTTAAATTTTTAATATTCGTAAAATTTTATTTTATTATTATATTTTTGTCAACATTATTATACAAATTAACTATTGTTATTATACTCGTCTCATACATGAGAAATATATTAATTATTTTTAATATTTTAATTTAAATATGTATATTAACTTATGAAATGATTTATTAGTTCATATATAGTATTTTAATATTTTTTAATAAGTTGAAGTATGTTGTAAATTTCATAAATATAATTTATTCTGTTATTTTATAACTTATAAATAGTTAATTAATGAATTAAATTACTTTATATTTATTACTTGTTGTAGTAATTTAATTATGAATATAAGTTATATATATAAAAATATTATAGATTTTTTTAATTATATAAATGAATAATGAATAATTTTTTGTTTTTAAATATAGTTAATATTAATAATAGCTTTATTTTTAAAAATAAATGTATATTTAAAAATAAATGTATATTTACATTTTAAATAAAAAATATAAAAATATATTATTAAAATCTAATCTTATGCTTTTAGATATCTTATTTTGAAAGTATTAAGATAATTGGTTAGATATAATATATATTTAATAATAATTAAGTTAGTTGTAAGTGAGTAAATAAGAAATTAAAAAAATGTAATAGTCCAACCTACACTACTTATAAGTAGATAAAAAATAGTACTCTGTTTTAATATATTAGATTTTATTTATTAATTATAATCGGTTTACAAATAAAATCAGTTTACACATTAAATAAATAAAAAAACTTTAAACCAAAATTGGTTTAATTGTAAACCAAAATTGGTTTCATTGTAAACCAAAAAAAATAAACCAAAAAAAATCCATAACTCTTCGCGCCTCCGCCTCCTTCGCCGCAGAGAGCCACCTCCGCCTCTTCTGTTTGCTTATCCCAGCCGCCACCTTTACCGGATTCTCCACCATCGACGCTTCAAACACGCTGTTAGCTACGCCATCTGTTGTCTTCTTCCATCATCCACCATCACGAAATCCTCCACCAAGTCTACTACCGGTGTCATCATCTCACCGTCTTCCTCCTCCTACAGAATCCGACACAGCCCCGACTCCACTCCCTCTTCGACTCTGGTTTGTTCCGACTCCGGAAAGATATGTCCTTTGAATGGCATCAGCCAAAGACAAGGACATTCTATGAGAACATGATCCGGTGAAGACGGATGGATCTGAGAAGCGATGGTGGTGGTGACGAGCGGATGTACCATCGTCTTCTTCAGCCTCTCATGTGATGAATCGACCCTACAAAAGAAACAAATAAAATCAGATTCAAACTAATAGAGAGAGACAAAGAGACAGATCCAGCGTCATTGTCATGTCTTCCTCCAGCCATGGCTTGAAGAATCTGCTTTGATTGAGTCAAAGATGAAGAGATGAATGAGGAAGAGGAAAATAAGTTTGGATTTTGTTGATAGAGATCAAGAGATTTAGAGAGAATCTATGGACAGATGAGTTTTCTGAAGAAGAAAAAATAAGAAATAATTACAAGTAATTACTACAATGTTATAGAAAAATACAAATACTATTAAATTATTATAAATTTTTTGAAAATAAGCAGCATGTTGGCCAACCCTTAATAAATTACAATAAAGACTTTTGTTTAATTTTGTAATTAAAATTATATTCTAATTAATTAATCCATCTCACTAATCTCTTGTCCACATCACTAATAAATGTGATCAAAAGAGAGGAAACGAAAATTAACCGTCATTTATTAAACTCTGGTATTAAAAAAGAGAGCAAAATCACAACTTTTTTCATACGTCGTGAAACTTTGACGAGTTCTCTTCTGTTTATCGTCGTTAGTCGTCCTCTGTCCGGAATTTATGTTATCCGATATCGTCTTCGTCGAAATCCTATTCTCCGGCAATCTTCTTCTTCGAAATCGTCTTCTCCACAATCACCTGAAATCGTCTTCTCCGGTATGTTGTGGCTAAGTTTCATTTTTATTGTGGCTGAGTTCGATTTTTATTGTGGCTGAGTTAATGTTCTATTGTGTATGAGTTATATGTTATATTGTGGCTGAGTTAATGTTCTATTGCGGCTGAGTTATATGTTATGTTGTGTTTGAGTTATATGTTATGTTGTGGTTGGGTTATGTGTTATGTTGTGGTTTGGTTATGTGTTATGTTATGACTGATTTACATATGTCGTTTATGATCATATGGATGTTTCTGAAGATCAAACACGGGATTACCCTCCACGACTTTATGATGAAGGGGCTTCTAATCTGGAAAATAAAGATATTAATCACAATTTCCATATGGGAGAATTCCCTCAAGTTAGAGAAGCAATAGGACGTGGTGTGTGGGAACACCTGAAGCAGTTTCCTGTTGGAATAATTGCTGAAACAGCTGATGGCAAAAGCGTGTGGTCTGGTAGGATTGTACACTATCTACTATCTAGAGAGATGCGAGTCCATAAGAAGGAGATCTGGAGTCTTGTTGTTGACCAACCTATCAGGTTTGGCTTACACGAATTTGGTACGATAACTGGGTTAAACATTGGTCCGCTGCCAACGGAAAGTTTTGAACCTGACCAATACAAAACGTTCTGGGATGAGTTGAATGTGCAGTATGGGATGGAACCCAAGTTAGATAAACTGAGGCCAGTATTAGAAGTTTGTCGGCCCTGGAGTTTTAAAAAGCGTAAGTGGTTAGGGTTGTTTCTTCTTCAAGCCATGGGACTTTATGCTTTGCATCATAATTCTAGGATTCTATTTGAAAGTGGAAAAAGAGTATTCGATGAGGAAGCCATGATGACTTTATCCATGGGGTCAGACTGCATTGCAAGTTCTTGTTGACTCTATTAAGATGTTAAATCCACAAGGAGAAACATACACTATAACCGGCCTAAAGGATGTGTTATTGGCATGGGCATATGAATCTGTCACTTGCTTTGGAGAGCGTTTTATGAAAGTTCTTGGTGAGAAAGCAATTTTGCTTTTTTGATGGGATGGAAAGCGTACACGTGCAAGTTTTGCTATTGTCATCTCTGAGTAGATTAAAGACCATGGTCAGGTAATATTTGTTTGATGGCTGAGTTAAAATTTACTTAATGGCTGAGTTTAATTTATTTGACGGCTGAGTTATTATTTACTTGTTGGCTCAGTTTTTAATTCTTTGACGGCTGGGTTATTAATTTTTTGACGGCTGAGTTATTAATTGTTTGACGGCTTAGTTAGAATATATTTTACGGATGAGTTATGATTTGTTTGATGGCTGAGTTAGGTTATCTATTGTAGGTGCGTGTGAGGAAAATGATTATGAAGGAGGACGTTGAAGAGATGTTTCCTAAGTGGGAGGATGAAGAAGATAACCTACAACTTGTTAACTTGATAAAAGACATATATGCGGATTGGTTTGTTAGAGGTTTTGGGATGTGCCGAGGAAGGAGAAGAAGAAAAAAAATGAAGGCTGGAGTTTCGTCTGAGCCACCCGCAAAGAAGCAGAAGAAAGGTAAGAAACATAAGGAAGTGGAGAAAAGTGAGGGTGAAGTTGCTGATGTATGGAAGGAAGATAGGGAAGATTTGGGGAAAAAAGCGGCTCTAAGGACCATAATCACTTCTCTGGACAAAAGTTTTAGAAAATTTGACGTCATTGACGATAGCGGAGTTTGACTTGCGGTTCACCGCCTATGATGCCAACTTTGTAGAGTTCACCTAGAAGTTGGTAAATATGGAGAAGAACATTGGTGATACAGTGAAAGCTACAATGGATGAGTGTCTGAGAGTTTTGAGAGAAGGGGAAAGTTCCCAAAACGATGATAAAGTCTCAAAAGTCAACAACCTATCGTTACCGCATAAGTCTGTTAATAGTCCAACGGTGAAACATACTTTGGATGAGGAGCTTGCTAAGGCGAATGCCAAAATTTTGGGGGCTAAACTGAATTCGGAAGTTGAAGTTGCTAAGGCAAATGAGTTGAAAAAGAATTTGGCTGAAGAGTTTGTTAACGCCGACACAACAATTGATTTTGTTACTATTTCTCCAGCTATGGACCCAACATTAGGACGCATGGGTGAGGCAAACAGAAACAAGTTGAAATACAAAAAAAATAGGACGCTGATTTACAAAAGAAGGAGGCCGCTGCTAAGAAAAAAGAGGCGGCTGAGTTAAAAACAAGCAGGCTGAGTTAAAGAAGAAGGAGGCTGAGTTAAAGAAGGAAGAAGCGGCTAAGTTAAAAAAGAAGGAGGCTGAGTTAAAGAAGCTAAAGGCGTCTGAGTTAAAGAAGGAGGCCCCTCCTCTAAGGACAACGAGGACTCGTGCAGGTGTAAGAAGAATATCTATCGTGAGAAGAACTAGACTGACAGTGAGGTTGAGGATGTGACTGATACCATTATCGCGGCAGAAAACGAACTGTTGCCAGAGTCTCATGATGATGAAGGGGAAAGGATCAAGTCTGCCAGAATTAAGGATTTTTCAGTAGAGAAGTGTTAAATTATCTCCAAATAGATCAGCAATGAATCTAGACGATGCTCCTTCAACACGAGTTTTTCTTTACATTGGAGACAATGGAACGACATGCATGAAAAAAAAACTTTGAACCTTCAACAACAATCTCTGATCCTCTCGCACCTATTGATCCGGCTAAAGTGGAAAATCTTATGCAATTCTTAAAGGAATTCGAGTATGGACCCTTACACGATTAGTTCAGCTATATATTAGCAATATTTGCCTAAACTGACTTGTGTTCAATTTTTAGGGACATTCCTCTTGATGGGGGTAATGAAGAAGTTAAGTTTTAGAGAGTCCTCATCACTGAAATACCGCATTGACCACAAAAAATTATGGATGGCTTATGGATAATCTAAGTGTACCTTATGGCTGAGTTATGTTTACGTTACAGCTGAGTTATGTTTATGTTACGACTGAGTTATGTTTATGTTACAGGTGAGTTAAGTTTATGTTACGACTGAGTTATGTTTATATTGTGGCTGAGTAATGTTTATGTTACAGCTGAGTTATGTATATGTTACGGATGAGTTATAATATTGACTTGATATTCGTTTTCAGCAACTTTCTGGGATTTTGAGAGTCCTCATTGGAGAAGGTCGATGCGAGATCCCAGCCCATTCTGGTCAGACCGCATTGCCTTTTTGGACAATTGGTTCCTTTAACTTTGGATCCATGATTACAAGCAGTTCAAGATCAAACTGTTCAAATTCAAAGAATCTGGCCATGAAGATTTAGTAAACGGTAGGATCCCCAAGGACGTTCAGACACATAAGAAGTGGTTACAAGATAGGGATCACTTATACGGAGTGATTCAAACTGGAGGCGATCACTGGGTGGTGTTTCATGTGGATCTTGTGAAGGAGAAGATTGATGCCTACGATCTTATCATTGGACATATAACATAGGAAAGTGAACAGAAAATGTTGAATGCATTTAGGCCGCTGACACAATGATGAATGATTTAATTTCAGCCAATCTCCGAACACCTAAAATGAAGCAGTTTGGGTTCTGAAGGGGGAGTGGCAAATACATTCCCCAAAACACACAAGTTGGTGATTGTGGAGTGTATTCATTGAAGTTTCTCAAGTGTCTAGCGCTTGGTGTAACGTTTGATGGGATAAACGATGCAAATATTCAGGATATACGGGTGAAGATAGCAGCAGAGATCAAAAGATAAAGGAAGATATGACTTGATGGCCCCGTTCGGCTAAACTTTTTAATTTGTATTTGACTTATGGTTTGATTTGTATTTGACTTATGTTATGATTTGCATTTGACTTATGTTAAGTTTTTATAAATCAATCGTATTATTTTTATAACTCAGCCGTATCGTTTTTATAACTCAGTCAGACCTCAAACTTTCCCTAAAATCAATGGTATATTTATATAACTCAGCCGTATCATAATTATATAACTCAACCAAACCTCAAACTTACCCTAAAAACGGTGGTATATTTAATAATTCAGCAGTAACGTTTCAATAACTCAGCCGTATCATAATTATATAACTCAACAAAAACTGAAACTTACACTAAAAACGGTGGTATATTTAATAACTCAGTCGTAACGTTTCAATAACTCAGTTGTATCACAATTATATAACTCAGTCAAACGTCAAAATTACCCTAAAATGGGAAATTGTTATTGAAGTATGTATAATCTTTAAATCAGCAATAATTAAAGTACATCAAGTGAACTTTAAATCAATGAATGTGTGTATTATCTTAAATTAACGATTCCAGACTCTAACTTCATTTGTAGATATATGTTTTCTTAGTAAGCATTGCATATGACTATAAGTTGTCTACAAGTTGAGACCTTACTCGTATCAAATAATCCATTAAATTTTATTTTTCAATTTTATAGGTATACTTTCTTATATATCTTTAGTTGACACATTAAACAGTAAATCCAAGTTATAAAACACTAAACATTAAACCCTAAACCCTATATCTAAGACCTTAAATCATATAAATCAGCCTTAAAGTGTAATTTCTATAAGTAAGTCGTTAAGTTAGTATAACTCGACCGTCAAGTGTTATTTACAATGCGACATTTCGTATTTTGGGTGGGAATATGTTAATCGGTGATATCGTTACTTTTATCTTGCGACCATTCGACTGTCTATGTCTTCCTATATATATATCTAAACCTACTTTCTCCCATTGCATTCGTTCTAGAAAAACAAAATATCACTGCATACGTCATGGCGATTGCCCCTGGTTGGTCAACGAAATTACAGAGTAGTGTCAACGCCATACTAAACTCTGCGGATAGGGATAACCTTCCCGTTCTAAACCCTGGTGCGGGTTCATTGCTTGATAGAACAAGTGTTACATGGTTTATATTTTTACACGATTTAACGCAGGCGATCCCGACGATTCTTCAAGAGGGCTGGGTTCATGAGTGGCCGAATTACCATTTCATTCCCAACCATTTTAAGGAAGACTGGTTTCTTAAGCTCATTGTAAGCACATATTATGTATAGAAATTAGAATTAAAAATAATGATGGTAATCTTTTTTGTTTTTATTGCAGCGTAAATACAACTGGGATTTGATGCCTAATTTGACAGTGTGGACACATTTCAATCTGTTGGGTAGAACGATTTTTTCGAAATCAAATGCGCACGTCGAAGAGGATATGGTCGCAAGGCGGGGAGAAGCCTTCGTGGATGATAACTAGAATTGGCTTAACCTAGTCTATATGTTTATTGAGTTTGGTCCTGATAATTTTGGGTTTTGGATGTGTAATGTTTTGTTTGTATAATTTTTAGAATGATTAATGCAACTCAGCGGTGAAGTAAAAATTGTAATAAAAGTCAATAACACAGCTGTTATGTATCCATTAACTCAGCCGTTAATTAATATAGTACAAATAAGTCCATAACTCAGCCGTCAAGTAATATTAACTCAGCCGTCAATAAAAAATTGCAACAAAAAAGTCAATAACTCAGCCGTTATGTATCCATCAATAAATCAGCCTCTATTTTTCCATTAACTCAGCCATCATGAAGTCCATAAATCAGCCATCAATTATGGACGGACTCAGCCGTCAAGTGAATGTTGTAACAAAAAATCCACAACTCAGCCGTAAAGGAGCGACGTTTCGGTGTTGGGGCGGGAGTTTTTCGTGTTTCAAAATTAGGCGTGTGAATATGTCTAATCACGAGACATTTGCAATATCGAGACGATAATAAATGTTTATTTATTATTTTCTTAAAAATATTAAACGTTGCCGTTTAAATATTAGGAGTGACAATATGTGATTTTTAAAGCTATCTTCATTTGCCAAAGTTCTAAAATAAAATTTCTTCATCATCTAACTCAATATCATCCTCCGTTGCAGAAAACGTAAACCAGTTGCGTAAGAATGTGGAGAGAAGAATACCGAGACAATGTTGGTGTGGTGAATCTTCTGATATATACATACACCTGGAACAGCTAGAAATCCAGAAAGATTATACTATTGTTGTGCAAGAAGATATAATAATGTTATATTTAGTTCTTATTTGACATTTAAAAAATAATAATAATTGTGGTAGTGAAATCTGATTTTATTGGTGAAAACAGAGACATTTATCCAAATGGACTGATGATTGTTTGGTAGATGAGGTTGAAGATCTGAATTTAGTGATAAGTGACATGAACAAAGACTTGTCAGAGCTTAACGTTAAATTTGATAGGTTGGAGAAAGAGTTTGAAGGAATGAAGACGATATCCAAGAGAAGAGGAAAGCAATGCATTAGTGAGGTGCAATGTTTGAGGAATATGGTGGTTTGTGGGTTATGCGTCGTTGTATTTTGCTACCATTACTTCTTAACATAGTCGAATAGTGTAATTTTAAATTATATTTCATAACTCAGCCGTACCATACCCAAAAACTCATCAGTCAAGTTTAATTTATAACTTTACTTCTAATAATTCAGCCATAACATACCCAATAACTCAGCTGTTACGTATTTCATAACTCAGCTGTTTAGTATATTTTTTTTCTATAATTTTGATAACTCATCTGTACCGTACCCAATAACTCAGCCCTACCGTACCCAATAACTCAGCCGTTACGTACCTAATAACTCAGCCATTACGTACCTAATAACTCAGCATTTACGTACCTGATAACTCAGCCATTACGTACCTAATAACTCATTTGTTATGTACCTAATAACTCAGCCATTTAGTATAATTTATAACTATATTTTCGATAATTCATCTATGAATATTCAATAACTCAGCCGTTTTTGGGCAGGAATTTTATCTCACGGCGTTTCGTCTTTCAATATTATCCAAAATGAGCCGTAGTTTAAATAAAACTCAGTCATAATGTAACCTTAACTCAGCCCTAATACAAAAAACAAATATTCCAAACAACAGATTTACATCGGACAACTTCTCGCATTATGCCCACTCTGCCTACAAAGAGAACATGTGTGTTCTTTCCTAGGACGTTTGTTCTCAAGTGCAATTTCTAAAGCAGATTTCATCATATTTTTCTTAGGTCTTCTTGGTTGTTGATGAATTACCGGGGGCAAGCACGGTATGTTGGCCACGTTTTGTGGAACTTCGAGCGCTGAATCAACCGAGATGACTGACTCAGCGTATGCGTTCACCAAATAAGTGTTGTTATAGTAAGGACTGCACAAGGATATACGACATTCATTCATGTACTCGGCAGGTGCGATTGCATGCACACATGGTAATTTCTCGTGCTCGAAACGCTGGCATGTGCACTTTCTCTCTTCCAAGTTCACAACATGCAAATACTCCTCAGAAGATCCGTATGTAACCTCAGTTTGATAAGCATCAATCTGTTGTACTGTTAACCGTTTGATGTCAGTAACACGGCCGTATTATAAATACAGAATAATTAAACGCTACGATTGAGTTATGAAATATAAAGGCTAAGTTATGAACTGTTACGGCTGACTTTTGAAATATTAAGGCTGAGTTATGATATAGAAAGACTGAGTTATGAACTGTTATTGCTGAGTTATGAAATATGAAAGCTGAATTATGAATTGTTACGACTGACTTATGAAATATTAAGGCTGAGTTATGAAATAAAAATACTGAGTTATGAACAGTTATAGATGAGTTATGAAACATGAAGGTTGACTTATGAACTGTTACGGCTGACTTATGAAATATTAAGGTTGAGTTATGAAATATAAATGTTGAGTAATGAACTGTTACAGCTGACTTACAAGTAGTAGTTTCTCTACACCACGCGAAAGCGTGGTGTGCTGTGATCTACTGTCCTCTCTCCGTTCGTCAAACAATCTAGTCATCATTATCCGTATTGATTCTAATAGTCGAACAATGTGAAGACTTCTAGAATTTGACAGTGTTCTGTTCATTGATTTCGTTATGTTTGTAGTCATCAAATTGTACGTTTCTCTCGGGAAATGAACACGCGCCCACATTGAGATATCAGCTCTTTGGAGGTAGTCATGAAGTTCAAGATGAAGCGCTTCAATCTCATCAAAAATCGCAGTAAATTCAGACACCCTAAGACATCTTTCTGTTTTTTTCACCAGACGAAATACATCTTTTCTTTTGTACCGTCCTAAAATGTTCTTATATAAATGGTAAGTGCAAATTCCTCGAGAAACCAATGGATATACAGTCCCAATTACTTTCCCTATCGAGTTATGCTTATCCAAGATTACTTCATCAGGAATCAAAACTTTTAGTTGCGTAAAGAACCATTCCCACGAATCATCATTTTCAGTATCAACCACGCCGAAGGCTATTGGAAAAATCTGAACTGCGCTAGTGCTATGAGAAGCGTTCCTTTGTATTTACAATTAAGAAACGTATCGTCAACAATCACAACTTTTCGCATGCTCGCACCAAACGCAAGTAACACATACATGAATCTTCCAAATTCATTGATTTGAAGAAGCGTAATTGTACCCGGATTTGCCCTTCTTCTCATGTACAAGTAAGAAGGCAACTTTTAAAACTCACTCTCAGGTGTTCCCTCATCGATTTCCCTTGCAAATTTCAGCGTCCTATGTGATTTTTCGATTATCCATCTGTCCACAGGAAAACGATACAAATAAGTCAGCTAGTATGTTTCTGTAACTCAGTCGTTACGTAAATATTAGTCGCTGTATCGGTTATATAAATCAGCAGCAACATACTAGTAAATCAGATGTAAACTATCTATAAGTCAGCCGTCTCATTTATATAATCCAGCCGTAACATACCTAATAACTCAGCCGTATCATTTATATAACTCAGTCCAATCTTTTCAATAACTTAGCCGTATCATTTGAATAACTCAGCCTTATGCTTTTTTATAACTCAGCCCATCATTTTAATAACTCAGCCATATAATTTTAATAACTCGGCCATATCATTTTAATAACTCAGCTTTATCATTTTAATAACTAAGCCTCAACAAAATAATTATCTTTACACCAAACTGCTTATTGATAGCTATTATGAAACTCTTAGGTCGAACGGACAGACCAACGTCACCGAGAAAGACCCTGTACAACTCTCCTAAAATTTCTTGTGTTGCCTTTTGAGATCGATTAGGACGCTCAGTTACAGAACATGTATGATTTGAATCGTAAATATGAACATAAAATGTCGGGGAAACCCCTTGTGTAGATGCAGAAACTCTCCAGAGATATCCGTCAACCCAACATTTAAAAATGAGTGTATCGGGTGTGGATACATCTACATCAAAATCAAATCGATCCCTCACCATAAGAAGTTTCAGTCGTCTCTCTAAATCGTCTTTACACTCGTATCGTTTCCCTACCGCAAGGTCTAGCGAAGACAACTACAACATTACAACCTCCGAATTCTCCTTAGGACCATTCATCGACATATTATGATCTCTCTTCTTAGAAGGTAGCATCGGTGAATCTTCGTCTTCCGTTGGAGACTTACCATATGAACTGAAGTTATCATCTTTTGATGACGCACCATCCGATTCATCGAACATATAAAATCGGCTTTCAAATTCATCATCTTCTTCGTCTTCTTCGCCTACTTCATCTTCTCCGCCTACTGTGTCTTTTTCTCCTTCCACTTTACTTGAGCAATCACTGTCGTTGTCGTCGCGTTTCTCCTCCAAACTAAAACCATCATAATCCCCACCGTAAGCTTTGTATCTAGTTACAAATTCTTCTTCTTCTAAGTCTAAGAGAAATAACCTTTTCCTCCTCTCTTTTGCTCCGTCATTCAGACTAATTTGGATATCATTTTATCCATAATCTCCACACAGAGACATAACTGTTTGATTTTCCTTAGGCTTAGAAAACCTTTCCTCTGTCGAGTATTGGAGACATAAACTGATGGGGTATCATATGACATTGTTTTCAAAGCTTTATTTGAGAACATGTAGCTCAGCTGAATCTGATGCCTCGACTCATTCAATCCGTAATCATCGAGTATCGACTTCGCGAGTTTGCCGTGTGTTGTTTCCTCATCTATATGCAAAACTCTACACCCTCTTTTGTCGGCGTTGAATACATATCGGTTTTTCTTAACCCAGTTACCGGAAACAATAATTACTGGATCCATCAGATCTTACCGAAAGGACAAAAATGAAGAAGAAAGATGAACAAGATGAAGAAGAAGGCCACGGCGGATGTAACATAAACCCTAAAGTGAAGTCTTTTGCGTTAGTGATGACATGGCAAATAAGAACTGATGACACGGCAAATAAGAACTGATGACATGGAAAATCAGTAACTTAGCCTAAATAAATCAACCATCAAGTACAATGTAAGTCAACCACAACGTGAAAACTATTTCAGTAATTAATCCCATTAATCTTTCATTAATAAATCAGCTGTAACTAGTCTGGAAAATATTAAGTCAGCCTTATCGTTAAATAAATCAGCCATCAAATGAATGTTTTTCTAGTAATTAATCTTTCGCTAATAAGTCAGCCGTAATGAAGCTGAGTTTACTGTTAACCCAGCCAAATTGTGGCTGATTTAACATAACTCAGCCATAACTAACTCCCATATGTCAGCCGTGAATTTTACAACTCAGCCACTCGATGATCATTTAATCAGCACATGAAAAATAACTCAGCTATAATTTGTTCCGTAACTCAGCAGTTGTCTTATGAATCAGCCAGATTTCAGTAAATCAGCTGTCACTAACGGCTGACTTACGTTAGTAAGTTAGCCCATATCTCATAAGTCAGCCCATATCTCATAAGTCAGCTCATATCTCATAACTCAGCCGTATTGATGGCTGATTTATGTGTGTAAATCAGCCGCGTTGCTTAACTCAGCCGCAACATAACCATAACAAAGCCATCAAGCACTTTAAGGCTGAGTTCATTAACGCACTTCTGCGATATCCTACGTGGCGCCGGTTTTTTGCTTACGTGGCACTAAAAAGTAATGGCATTCTTGTAAATACGTTTTTTGTCACAACATAATAAAGGGCACGCTGTGTATTGAAAATATTCTAGTAATAAAAAAAAGTTTTGTAAGGTTCTGGTAATAAATCCTAATTTCTATAACATTTGAGTCAACTTCCCAAAAAATAATGGCAGGGAGATAGACAAAGATTTTGTCGAGACAGAGAAAAAAAGAAAGAGAATGAGTATTGTTATATTTTGTCTGTTGGATTAAATCTAATCCAATGATAAAGGATGTGATCCGGGTAGATTAATATTAGTGGTCAAGGATAATTTATTTATTCCTATTTTTTGTTGTTTTATCTTTTAGTAGATTTATATTCTATGTTAGATAATACAAATTATGATTTTTTATTTTGGTTTTGATCATTAAAATTCAGTTTTTATTTAAATGTTAATGTATGTGATATAGCATTTGAAATATGTGATATGGTTTAATGTTTTGAGATGTAAAGTTATGATAATATATGATTTGAGGTATATATATGTAAGGTTTATAGTTTAGATATATAAAATAAAAGGTTAATATTTAAAATTTGAAAATTAACTTTTGTAAGAATTTGATAGTATAAAATTCGAATCTCTTAAATTTAAGACTTGATGTTAAAAATATTAAATTATACTAAAGACTTTGTATATAGGGTCTAAGTTTGGGGGGTTAGGGTAATAAATTTAGAGTGTAGATTTAAATTTAGTGTTTAAGGTTTATATTTAAAATTTGAGATTAGATTTTAAAAATGTTTAAAATTTGAGTTTAAGTTTAAGATTGAAGTTATATTATTAGATGATTGAAGTTTTAAAGTTTATGTTTAGGGTTTAGGGTGTTGTTATTTAAAAATAAAATAAAATTAAAACTACAAATAAACAAAAAATATTTTTATAAAATGAAATTTGTTAAAATATAACCGGTTATAACATTGGTTTACAAAATTATAATTGGCTTTAACATTTCGTTTACTTGTTCATTTTACACTCGGTTGAAACAAAGTTCTATTCATTATATTTATAAACATATCAGATTATATATTCGACCCAAACCAACAAATATATATATGTGATATGATTACAACTGTAGTTTGATACAAAACTTTTAAAAATAATAAGCTAGGAATCATATTTACTCAAAGACAAATCAGATTCATCGACTATAGGAACCTCATTATTGAAATCACCAGCAATATCTATAGATATCTTCTGAATTTGTTATTGCACATAAGAGAACTCTCTTACTTCCTCTTCATTTTGTTGCCATGGTTGTTCAAGAGCTGGTGCTATATTATCAAGCTGTTCTTCATCCGTTCCCGAAGAATTATCCGGAAACTTTGTCTCAGTATCGAGTTGGAGAAATCTCAACGCGTAAGGGTTCGACCAAAAGATGTTTTCCGAAAACTTTTCCGCCAAATAAAATTTGATCTCTCAGAAATCGCAGAGAAACCATAGATTACTCGCGCAAAAAAGGAAGCACAGAAAATCGGGTACACAACTCCCACTTTTGTACTTCTTCTGAATAATTTTCAAAGAAACGAAGTTGATCTCTATCAAATCAGTCGAAACCTAAAACGGCAGACGAAGACTAAACTTAGAAAAACGGGAGATTGTATCCCTCAATGCTTAAACGTTTTCTGAAACCTAAGATTTCGTAAAAATTCAATCGTCACTTCTATAGTAACATATTATGGACATTCTCGATAATTTTCACCTAAGCTTACTTCAGAAAACTACTCAAAACTCCTTTGGATCCATCCTACGAAACAAGAAAATTTCTTATTAAGTTTAGTCGCGTTAATTAAGCCCTTCGCGGCTATAGTTTCTGATATAAAACTTGGAGACTAAATTTGCAGAACAACCGCAAAACGTGAGTTTTCCAAAACACTGCTCTCGTACAACGGAACTCGAAAACATTTTACGAAATAACTTTCGTAAGAATAAACCCGACGACATTTACGAAACAGATTTCTTAAAATTAAAATCGATAATATGTTGCGGAATAACATTCGTAAAATTAAGCTCGAAAACATTTTACGAAACAGCCTTCGTAAAACTAAACTCGACAATATTTTATGAAACATCATTCGTAAAGTTAAACAGCATAATATTTTATTATACGACTTTCATAGAATAAATCAAACAAAGATCATACAAAAAGTCTCTCGGATAAGGAAAGTGATGGGTGGCGAGAGCTGAGAAGTGAACTTCGCCCATCATCCTCTATCCATGATCTCAATGTCCTCTCTCTCTCTCTGACATCATCCCCCATGACCTCTCACCAAAGCCTCATCTCCCTACGAGTCTTCCTGATCGCCATTGGAATCTCCTGATTGCCCTTGGCTATTTCTAAACGCGAAAAGGCTTTCGACTACTTATTTGTTTTCGTAAAAACCAATGATACGGAGATTGAAACCAAGATAAAAAAATATGGATCGTCTAACCAAAACCGCATGACAGGCTTCAGCCTAAACGTGGCCAGGTAAGTAGAGAAATCCAGGAAGAATCGATATTCTTACTATCCGTAAAGGGTGGACAGACACGAGGAGAAAAACAGAAACGGGAAAGCAAAACAGAGAAGAGGCAAACCCAAATCTCCGAGAAAACTAAGGTATGTTCGACTTGGAAACTTTTGAAATCAGACTTGGAATTTTTGTAGGAAACTACTAAAAATAAAAACGCTTTGGAGATTTCCGTAAAATTTAAGGAACTTAGAATCTAGGTGGATAGTCTAGCGAACTAAGTCTTAGATGATTTTGGCTATCTCGATCTATTGTTCCTTCATTGTTCAGAAAGATCTCGCAAACTGAACTAAACTCTCGCAAAACCGAGAAATGATTGCCATGCATTCAAGCATACCCAGGTCGCTTCATAAAGAAAGAAATATTAGAGATATGAACATCGTCTTAAAACCAACTCGTTCCTTGCAATTTTCTTAAAAACCGACCCAAGTCATCAACTTGAAAACAATCGAAGATCACAATCCCAACATCGTCTTTAAATCGACCCATATTGTCGATCATCTCAATCCTTGAAAAAAAAACGTTCATAACCCTTCAAAAAATTGGCACAGGCGTTACCTTCCGTAAAAACAGGATGAAGTAGGTACGTATACTATACTCCCATACTTCAAAAAAAAATTTCCTTGGCATCAAGAAAACGCTTTCAACAAAGCAAACTCTTGCGAGATAAGGCAATGAAATGACCCATCAAAATCGTCCAAAAGGCAAACAACGATATAAGATTCGTCTAAACGCTAGCGGTAAACCTAAACAGTCAAAAATATAATATAAATCATAAAAAATCAAAGCATTGCCCCCAGTTTTTGTTGAATCAAGTGAGTCACGGAAAAACATCAAAAACATTTGCGACAAAGAAAAATTGAGAGCATAAGTAGCAGCGAGCACAACAAAAGGAACGCTTTCTCCCCACTCGTGGAGTAGACCTACCACTGGTTGACCGATTCGTTCCATTCAAGAAACGAATATGTCATGACAACTCCTCTCAAAACTTCACGAAAATGTTCCGTGACTAGATCATAACGAAATAAACTTCGGTAACACTCCATGAGTGACTCCAACTAACTTTCACCAAAGATCGAAATCAAAGCGGAAACATTTCTCGTAAAATCTGTGACAACATCGCTACTTTGACATCGCCATACATAGCGCCGATTTACTATCTTCATAAAACCGGTCACCCATTATTTTGTATGACTAGAACATTTTATACGAAACAGTCTGCAAGAAAACAAGATCGGTATCATGCAAAACGACTTTGCAATAAGAAACACGAATGAGAAAAACCTTATCCTTGCCCGCAAACATCACGATTAATCTGCACCAAACTTTTTCTAGTCACTTCTATGAGAATCCCTTCTTGTAAGACTTACATGAAAAATCCTTCGTATATTCAAATCAAGTCATACGAATCAACTTTCAAAGATAAACATAACAGGTTTTACGAAGAAGTGTTTTTTGTATAGAAAAAAATGAAGCTGTATGATCCGACTTTGGACGACCAATCTAAAATTTATCTCTTCGCACTACGATCTTACAGATCTTATTCTTCAGCCATGCGGCTTGCTAGCTTCTGCCTTTCATTCCCCTCGGTTACATCCGAGCAGGCAATCATCCTGTAACTGACTCTGCACGGGTTCTTCATCAATCCACTTAGGCTTCATCTTCCTTCGACAAAAATGAAACAATTGTCATACGACTAAAGAAAACATTATACGAAGCATCATATAACTGAAAACCTAAAGCGGAAAATCTTTTTCTACCACCATCGGCCATCTTGACACGGAAAATTCCGGCATACTTGGCCTATCAATCTTGTTGAACATTCTTTGGGCCTCGGTCGTTACGCCTTCCCGTAAAATCCCAAACCAGAATTCAGCATCTTGTTTAAGGACAATTATAAACTAACTTGACCTTAATGTTAACACAAAAGTGCCACGGTCTAATCCTTGATCAAGAACGTCCTCGACTATGCGGATAAACACAGCGTTCATGCCAATCCAGAACATTTGAGCGACCACCACTCCATCCAATCACTTAACAGCAAAAACGAAAATCCGAGATTCGTCTAAAAATGCCAAGTAACGGTTATGCAAATAATTATCGTATAACTGATATGTCATTGTGATATCACTAAAATTTCCCTAAGGAGTGATTTTTACTCTCTCAAGTAAGAGGTCGAGTTCTAGTACTTAGGGATTGAATCCACATGGAGAGTGGACACACAATAAACCCAATCAATCACGATTAAGCTAGGCTAATAGATATGCAGTAAATAAAGTAAAGCAGACCAAACAAGGTAGTTGTTCTAAATAGATTGATTGGGTTGTTTGATGGAAAGATGGTTTGCTAGATCTAGGGTTTCAGTAAGTAAATTATAATGGATAATATGCAGAGAATTATTAATATGCGAGAACATTAATTAACTAGTTTGACACCCTCTTGTACCAACTCTCGTATGCGAACAGAGGAGTGGACCGTCGATCGACGGCTAAGGCCGAGTGTCGATCGATGCTAATCAGACAGGAAGTTCGTCCGCTAGGTTAATAAAACCTGCTCTCACATGTATCTAACAACCTAGCTCAATGAAATCAATTCTGTCACAGAACCTACTCTCGTAGTTGTCCATTTCCTAACTCCAGGTTTCTAGTTAGCCACTCTAGAACGCAAGTATTAAACACAATTACAAAGATTGATATTTCTTCATCGTAGCAATCCTATTTTGGGGCTAATTCATCAATACCATTATGAACCCTACATCTAACTGATGGATCTATTCAAGCTTAATAGTTGTCACAAAAAACCATAGATGAATTGATGAAATTTCAATAGAATAAATATAAAAACCTAAGGTGTTCCAAGAGAACTCTGAATGAGTTCCTCTCTTCTCTCCTAACTAAAAACAATGACTAGAAGAAAGCTTAGAATGCGTAGCCGTCAACACTGGCTTAAAAACATATAAATAGGGTTTTAGGTCGTCTATGGGTATTCTGGTAATTTGTGGTAGCTTATGGGCTTAAGTCCGTCTTGAAATATACTCGGCGTGCCTTCTGGCATCACCTTCGATCGACACAAAGGCTGTGCCGTCGATCTACACTCATCCATCTTCTCGACAGCTTCCTCTTGCGAGGCAGATTGACCACTTTTCAGTAAAACAGGCATAACGTCTGCTACATGGTGCTGATTAACCTCAAAACCGTGGCATTGGAAATCTAACTCAAAGCTCTATCTTTGTTTAAAAATATGGGATAAATTTTACGGTGGTAAGGTCTCCATCCATAGCTAAACATCTATTGTGTATATATAGTTCTACACCTCAAAAAGCTCCAGAATCACCAAAGTTCTCCCGGAAGTACCTGAACCTGAAAACACTCTAAAACATATTCCAAACCCATATTATAGATTTTAAAAAGAAAATATACCATGGCCTAAAAGTGGTAAATTCCATTGTTTAACACATGGTTTTTACCTGATTTTACCCATGATATGTATATGGGTTTAGAGTCTTTTATATGCAATTGATATTGTTTTAGAGTTTTTACAGGTTCAGGTACTCATTGGAAGCAATTGGAGCTTTTAGATCATTCTGGAGCATTGAAGAATGCTCAACCGAAAATTCAAAGCCAGAACCAGAAAACGTTAAGACCCTCGATCAGCGTCTCACCCTTAGTGTCGATCGACGATCAATACTTCTGCCGAGTTAGCAGAAGATTTGAAGAAATCACGATTCTATGAAGAAGTTCCACTATTTGCAAGACAAGTCCCTGACTTTGTTTTAGGCTATTTATTAGGTTTCTTAGCTGTTTTGCAAGACACACTTGTTTTTACAACCCTTTTGATATTTGCAACCTTGACGGCTACCTTTGGAGAGAGAGAGAGATCTATTCCATTCTCAGACTAAGATGTTGAACTCCCTTGTTTTATTACTATTTCTATTCAGTTTATTTATCTATTCATCATGTTTATCACAATCATGTATGAGTAGTCTATTGTTAGATTTAGGGTTCTTCTTTGGTAGTTAATGGCTTGCTGATGTTATGAAATTGCTAGGGTAATTCTAATTAGTTCTTTGTTTAAGTAGATATTAATGCTAAGTTGAACCTGATCACTTTAATCTTAGATAATCTGATAGCGCAAGCAAGAGCTTGTTTTACCCTGAAACATATCTTAAACAATCTAAATTATAGTAACAAACAAGAGTTGAACTAGAAGTTTAGAGAACATATCAAACACACAAATTGATTTGTTTAGAAGTAGCGTCGATCGATACCACGCAGTGGCAATCGATCGACACTCCATTAAGAATCACGAGTGTGACTTATCTAAACCCTAGAGTTTGAGTTCTGACAACGCTTCACTAAAACCCTTAACATTCTGTTGGTCAGTATTACCTAGTCTACCTGAGAATTCCCCTAAGTCTAATCCTTCCTATTAATCTTCACAAACTAAACCAATCTTCAATTCACTATTCATAAATCAATACTTTAATCTAGATTTATTTTGAAGCAATAAATCTAAATCTGTGATCTTAGAGTCTATGTGGATTTGATCCCTAAGTACTACATTGAACCTCTTATTTGAAAGAGTAAGAAGTAGCTTATAGGGTTAATTTGAGAGTGCATAATAAAAGCTACATCAATAATCCATAAATGGAAATCATACAATAAAGTCTTTACAACAAGACTCAGTCTTAACAACCAAACGGTTAACAAAAAACTTGAACTTTTCGAAATAATAGACCAAGTTTTATATGTTCCACAATTAACTTTAAACCCACAACAATTTACCCATAAAACGCGGCATCTAAGGAAATACTCGTAGCAAAGCTCCTGTAGCTATACAAAACATTCCTTATATATATATATATATATATATATATATATCAAAATAAATCTTGGAGGGTCGCCTATTCACAAAGTACAGTGAAGGAAGACGCTTACTCCCAGCTACAAATTCACGCGACTCCTTGGTCCGAATTCCCCGATCACAAATCAAACAATTTAACATACAAACAGAAACATCAGTTTTGGCTGCTAACATCCACTAACAAACCAAAACATTTCTCTACCGTAAGGTTAATTCAAAACCCTTGCGACACCGCAAAACATCTTCAAGCCCACGAACATTTTAAGCAAGAAATGTGGAATATGAAAGAAAAACCAATCTTCAGCATCGCGAGACGTTGCATACGTCTGAAGAACCATTTTCGGAAAAAATGCCTTCATCGATAAAAACACAATCTTGGAAAACAAAACATTCATAGGCACTAACAGCTTCTCAAAGACACATCCTTCGCGAATGCTCAAACTCAAACGGAAAACACTTACCGACATGTTTATTGCTGATCATAACAAACTCTAAATGTCCTAAATAGACTAAGCCATATCCTCCCATAGAAATAGCTCTCAGACATCTGACACAAGGATAACAGAACACTATAAAGAAATCCAAAATTTTGGTCAGCATTTCCATTCGACATTGTCTTTGGAGAGATGCTCGGTTCCCAATCAGTGCAAGTCACATAAGCCGTCGCAGACTTCAATATCGAGACAGAATCAGGTCAAAAACGCAACGGGTAACGTAAGCCGAAACATTCATCACATACCCTAAATCGTTACTAGGCCTAGATCTTGCCCTAAACCCAGCAAACTGGTCTCAGAAATCTCAAGGCATAGTATCAAACCGATACGAGATCCCAAAACATGTGTCTTCGTCAATATTTGCGCGTTTATGAGACTTCTCAAACACAAGCCTTCAGATATTCTCATCCTACACAACAACAAGTGTCACAATCCGCTGAGTGTCAGAAATAAGATGAAAACTTATATTCTTTCTCTCATCTCTGCGTATGGCTACTCTATACGTTTTTAAAAGGAGACAATCCATGGCTTCATAAATATAAAACAAACAGCCTACAAGGCTAGTCTCGAGGCTGACAAAGGTCCAATATACAATGCCCTCAACAGCAACATGCTCGATAATCTCTACTCGGCACACAACTAGACCGTAAAGGTCTCATTGGAAAATAGGTTGTAAGAATCTTAACTCCATAATGAACTACGAAAGGCTTGATCCCTTCAAAGAGGGTATGCAGGCAGCCTTCATAAGGCACAGCCCCAATCCTATCATATCCCATTCTTATGAGGAGAGAAAAGCGAGAACACAACTTAATCTTTCGGAAAAACTTGTTTCTTCAAAGAACCTTTTAGCCATTGATTCCACCTAACATGCCTATCACTACCTTGCAAGAGTTACACGTAAAATATTACGAGCTGGGAGGCTAGTTTTTGGGTCAAAATCGGTCATGGAAAAATCAACGGCTAAAATTTCCCGATAAATATGCCTTACATAAATACAAGCTGAAAATGTCGAAGAAAACTACACAGCATAATTCAAGCCTATTTAAATAAGGATCCGAGATCGAAACTCTGTGTATTTCATCCTGGACAAGAGATGAAAGAGTTTCTATCCAAACATAAAAAAATCGGAAAAACGTTCTTGCGGAAGGTTTTTGCGATAAAACAAATATTTTGGGGACACACAACGTCTAGTCGCCTGTGGGAAACTAGACACAAGCGGCTAGTCTCCCACCGGAAACTAGACGCACAATGGCTAGTCTCCCACGGGAAACTAGACGCACAATGGCTAGTCGCCCACGATTGACTAGACCATAAACGAGTCTAGTCTCCCACGGGCGACTAGATCACCAACAAGTCTAGTAGCTCGTGGGCGACTAGATGCACAACGTCTAGTCGCCCATGGGAGAATAGACCGCCAACGAGTCTAGTCGCCAGTGTGCGACTAGACCATTAACAAATCGTATCACCCTCTAACTCCCTAGACCATTCCTACTCGCCCTCATGGTCCTCTACTCGCTCTCATGGTCCTCTACTCGCCCTCATGGTCCTCTACTCGCCCTCATAGTCCTTCTCGCCCTCTTGGCTATCCTACTCGCCCTCATGGTCCTCTACTCGACCTCATGGTCTCCTACTCGCCCTATTGGCTATCCTACTCGCACTTAGCTCCTTCTTTCCGTTCTCGTCTGAATCTCGACCGAAACGTGTTTCGTTTTGTCTCAATCAGAGTTTCCATTAAGATTTTCGGATAAAAAAAAAATAAGACTTGTTTTGTGTAAAAATCCACATCAATGGTCAAGATGATAATGGTTAGCTTAACACCACTTTTTCCATGTACGACTAGGTTGATAGGACCAACAATACGAAAACAGATTTTGGATAAATCAAAGATATTAGAGAATAATCGTAAAGATGCGTAAGTTGTAAAACAGCTCGAAACTACCTAAAACACGATAAAAACACACTTACGATTTAATTCGAGTAGGCACATATTCAATGAAGGTTTACTCGACTAGAATAAACAAAATATAAAAGAGGATAAATGCAAAGTTTTCGAGATAAGCTTGGATGTCGAGAAGATGAGGAAAGATCTTGGCAAGAGATAAACTCAAATCAAGGGCGGAAAATGAAAGATGGCCGACCTTGGAGGTGTATATAAAGAAGATCAAGGCGAGGAGCAGAGGGGACAATTTTTCATTATCTTAGAACTCTTTGCACTTAGAAACCTTTGGGCTGTAGTCTCGACAAGCTTGGTTTATATGACTGGCACTCAATTAATAGACGAAATCGCATAGGCAGTTCGATCTATTGTTCCACTCTTTTAATTGAACTATGTTAGATTAGTCCTCGAAAGGGGTACGTAGGCAGCCTTCCATAAGGTTCTGTTCGAAATCAACAAAACCTTTTTCTTATCTTTTTCCTCTTTTGTTATTAAGCTGTGACTCAACAAGGTTTAAGGTTTTATGTGGCACGAACTAGAAAACTCGCTTACATCTCTTGCGGCTGATTCTTTTACAATCTGTTGTAACAATTGCTATGCTCTTACGCAAATTCGAGATAAAGATCTACTTCTTCTATAAATTCGTTTTGGTTTCTTTTCATGTTTTCTTCGTTTATTTGATTACTTGTCTTGGCTCTAGCAGAGAATCTGGACCTCAAGGAAAGTAGGGTTTTCCTCGCTCTCCTACATTCACTAAAATCGACAGTGCGAATTTTGGTTCCCACATAAGTACTCCTCCAGTACTCAGCAGCTTCCTCGCGGCCAGAGCAGGGATCTCCGTGTTCTTCCTTCACTACCTCCTCCTCATCTCCCAGATCTTGGGTTTCCTCACGAGCAACATGGTCAGGAGTTGGATTATTCAACTCACTTCCAGAATCACGATGTGATCTAAAAAAATCCCTCTTTACTCCTCTGCCGAAACGTTGAGAAACATTGAGGAAAGATTTTTGGCAAAGGAAAGGGAATGCAAGGATTTTTTTCTATATCTGAGAAGAATTCTTGAGAGATTAGCAAGAAAATAGTGAGGTAAAAATTGTATCCACTCAACATTCACTAGGTTTTCGGAAACACTCAGGATCGTAGCCATTGATTCCACTTAAACGATTATCTTTACTTCGTCAGAATTGCACAAAATTCTCACGAGATGTGGGGCTAATTGTTTTGATTAAATCGGTCCTAGCAAAATCAATGGATAAAGGAATCAACCCCTCTGTCCACTACCGATATTAAAGGAATCAATTGATTAAACGTCTCAAGTTTTGCATGGTCCACTACCGATATTAAAGGAATCAATCCCTCTGTCACAACCCATGAGCATAACGTGGCACCATCTTCAAACTGATGAAGCAGAAAAGAAGGAATCTCGGCGCATAACGATCAATAGCATACAACGACGAGGTTGACCAATTATTTGGAAGGATCGATATACAAAGTACGATATCCTGAATAGTTGGCTAACCCCATCGTCGTCAAGAAAAAAAATGGCAAGTGGAGAATATGCATCGACTTCACCAACCTCAACAAAAGCATGTATGAAGGACAGCTTCCCTCTCCCACACATAAATCGGCTCGTCGAATCAACTGTAGGAAGCGAACTATTAACCTTCATTGATACATTTCCTGGTACAACCAGATTATGATGCACCCCGATGATAGAGAAAAAACAACATTTATTACCGATCGAGACACCTACGCTACAAAGTCATACCTCTGGGCTGAAAATTGTTGGAGCCACGTATAAGCGACAGGTAAACAAAATGTTTGCAACAAACTCGACACTACCATGGAATTTTATATTGACGACATGCTCGTCAAGTCGTTGACCGCTGCCATTTATGTCACCCATTTGAAAGAATGTTTTCAGATTTTGAACGTTACAACATGAAGCTCAATTGGTCAAAATACACTTTCAGAGTTGTATCATGAGAATTCCATGGCTACATCATCACACAAAGACGTACCGAGACAAATCCTAAACAGGTTTCAGCTATCCTTGACTTGCTAAGCCTTGAAAGAAGTTACGAGGTATAACGTCTGACCGGACGAGTTGCAGCTCTCAACATATTCATATCATGTTCTACGGACAAGTCTGCCATTCTATAACCTCCTTCAAGGAAACAAAACATTTGTCTGGGACGAGAAGTTCGAGGAAGCATTCGGACAATTGAAGCACTACCTGAAAACCCCGCCAGTACTAGCCAAGACTAACGAGGGACATACGCTTTATCTCTACACTGCAGTATCCTCCTTAGCAGTCAGCAGTGTTCTCATCAAAGAAGATCTAGGAGAACAAAAACATATCTTCTACATCATCAAGTGAATGGCAGATGGCGGGACACGATTTTAGCTGGAAAAACTGACTCTAGCCGTCGTCACCTTGGTGAGGAAACTTAGGCCCTACTTTCAGTCGCATTCCATCATCATCCTCACTAACCAACCTCTTTGCACGATCATGCAAAACACCAGTTAATAGGGGAGGCTATAAAAATGGGCCATTGAACTTAGTGAATATGACATCACCTACGAAAGTTGATTCGCATTGCAGGTCCTCGCCGATTTTTTTCATCGAGTGAGCACCCAATCTTGAACAAGACCTGATTTTACCCAGTGAAAACGGGAACCTGCATGTTGACGGCTCCTCATCTATCAAAGGCTCATGAGTATACTTACATCTCCAGTCACCGAGGGGAGAACTTATTTGGCAAATTTTTTGATTAGGATTCGCAGCATCGAACAAAGAATCCGAATATGAAGCACTAATCGCCAGCTTACGTCAAGCAAAGGCAGTAAAAGCAAAGTTCATTAACGCTTACTGCGATTCTCAGCTAGTAGTCAATCAATATAGGGGGGATTATGACACTAAAGATTAGCGCATGGACACTTACCTCAGCGTGGTCCAGAATATCAATAATGAATTTCGAACTCATGAAGGTCAGTCCGGGAGAAAATGTACGAGCAGATGCACTCGCATAACAGGGAAGTAACCGAAGTATCAAATCAAGAGGACCATTCTGGTCCAAAAATTGAGGGACCAAGTATCACACTCGTGCCTAACTCGTCTAAGATAGTCAACCCCATTTGCGAGGCCACTAATATGGAAACAGACAACGATTCAGCCAGTTCGGCTGATGAAACAATCACTAATCTGAGGCCCCCTTCATACAATACACCTTCAATGGACTATTACCAAACGACAAATGGTAATTTTGACGACTTAAGGCTCGAACTTATCATTACGTGGTCATGATGGAAAACTTTATCAGTGGACCGCAAGTAAGGACCTATTAACTTGCATCAACGATATACCTTGTTATTTACCAGTTTTAAACCATCATTTGGCCCTATTTGGAGTCTTCTATGTGTGTTTAGACTGTGTTTAGAGTCTTTATAGGTTAATGTATATTTTGGAGCATTATGGAGATAATGGAGCTTGTTAGAGTGATTATAAGTTCATTCCATACAGGACCAGACCGGAATAAGGTTATATACATTCTCATTATGAGAAGGGGTTCAGAGGAGATATCTATTAGTTGTTCACGATCAGCTAAGTACGAGTCGAAGTCAAGCATGACCATCGATCGATGAAGCATCCTTGCTGTCGATCAAGAGCCCACTCGCAGAGTATTGGCCGACTTCAAGCCCAAGTCAAGAAAAATTACAAGAATGTCCCTGGACGAGTTTTGACCTAGTTTATAAAGGTTCTGCCATTGTTTACGCAGAAAGACCACGCACAAGTATTACTTTACAACTTTTAGTTTTCTTGCATTAAGTTCTTAGTAGTTTAGGGGAGAAGTTCTGAACTCCTTCAGAGACTTTTATTGAAACCTCATTATTTATTCTATGCATTATATTATTAAGTCTATCATGTTTTTAGGATCATGTCTGACTAATTGACCTGTTAGATTTAGGGTTCATAATGATATTGATGAATTAGCCCCAAAATAGGATTGCTAGGATGAAGAAATATCAATCTTTGGAATTGTGCTTAATGCTTGCGTTCTAGAGTAGCTAACTAGAAGCCTGAACTTAGGACATGGACAACCACAAGACTATGCTTTGTGCGACAATTGATTCCATTGAGCTATGTTGTTAGATACATGCGAGAGCATGTCTAACTAGCGTAGCGGAGAAACTTCCTATCTGATTAGCGTCGATCGACACTCAGCCTCAGTCGTCGATCGACGGTCTTCTCCACTGTCCGCATACGAGAGTTAGAACAAGAGGGGGTCAGAATAGTTAACATTTATGTCTTCACAAATTTATAATTCCTTGCATCCTATCCATTATAATTCTCTTGCCTGAAACCCTAGTTCTATCATTTTCTGTATTTGTATTAACTTTAATATTCTAGACAATTTCCTTTTTTCGGATAATCTTACAATTATACTCTCTATTTATAGCATGCCTAGCTTAACCATAAGAAAAATAGAAATCTATTGTGTGCCCTCGCTCTCCGTAGATTCGATCCCTAAGTATTGTGGGAACCGAAATTCGCACTGTTGATTTCTGCAAAATAAAGAAAGTTAAGAAACCCTTTCCTTTCCTTATATATTCCACTCAAGGCGGTCCCCCTTTCCTTTTCTGCCCCCGAGTCGTATTTATCGCTTTGCGGAAATATTTCATTTTCTCCAATCTTCCTGATTATCCCTCGAAACTTGACATTATCTCACGAAGTTGACATTTATCTTCTCCTGCAAAAAATAGATAAACTGTAATAGTATCCTTGGGCTCAATCCTGTCTAAAATCGTAAGTGGGCTCTTAGACGCGTTTTAGACCTTTTCATGTCATTTTTCAACTTAAATATTTTTACGGTTTCTTTGAGAGAAAACTTTAGATTTGACATTGGTTTTATAAATAGTTCAAACTACTCATATAGTTGAGGCAACTTCTGTGTAGTCAACCGTCGCCATTTTATACGAACAATTTGGATTCATATGAGAAAAAACGTCTTTATAGTTATTTCATAAAGTTCCAACGGTAACTACAATCGAGACAAAACAAGAGACAGTGTGATCGAGTCATAGATCAAAACTGAGACGGATGGGGTTGATCCAACTCGGCTGATGGTGAGCTGGACATGGTCGATCCAACTCGCCATCAGGCTCGTCGAATGAGCTGGCCCAGCTCGCCAGATGGCGAGTTGGACGAGCTGGACGGGCAGATCCAACTCGCCTGGAGGTGTGCTGGATGGGGGACGGTCCAGGTCGCCATCAGGCAAGTTGGATGGTCTGTCTCAACTCGCCTGATGGTGAGCTGGACGGTGACAGTCCAACTCGCCATCATGTGAGTTGATCGAGCAGTCCCAACTCGCCATCAGGCGAGTTGGGCTTGGTCCTTTCAACTTGCCGTTGGGCGGGTTGGACACGGTTTTTCATTCGTTCCATTGCTCGATCGTCCTTTCCGACAACTTGTCGTCCAATCCTTTTTGAATATGTGCGAGGTTCTAGTCGTGGTTTCCCGTGCTTTTGTTTTCTTTCTAGAAAACTAATGTTTTCGGAAATTTTTGAATATTGATTCCGTCGTGACCGATTTTGACCCCAACAGTTAGCCCCCCAACTCGTTAGAATCATGACGTTCTTGCGAGCGGTTAAACTGGTAAGATGAGTCAGGCGGCATTAATGGCTGATAGTCCAAAAATGAACAGTGAGTTTTCTTGCCTATAAGTATGTGGAATAAGTTTTCACATTTTTTACTTCTTTCATTCCACAAGAACTTCTCTTAAGGTAGAAAAATCTCTCTCTTCATTTCTTTCTTTATCGTTCTTGATCATGTCTTCAAGTCAGAAAGCTTCAGCCAATTCCTTCTTCTCTCGACCCCGATGGAATTCTTATCCAGGATGGTGGAATTGCCGTGCAATTTAAATTTGTGGCACACTCCGTTGATCATGCAGACGCCGATGCGTATTGGGTGGCTACGTGTGGTTTAAAAGCTCCTCCACCTGAGTCGTGGTATCCTCCTACAATTCGTACCAAAGGAACCCCTGGCTGTCCGAGCAACAGTTTTTCTTCGTACCTCGCGGTCATTCAAAGTTTCTGCCATGTACCGGGCTCGGTTGAATTTGACTTCCAAGAGCCGGAGAACGTGCAGATGCTCCTTCAAATGGTTACTTCACATGTTACAAAGCTTTTCTGCTGCATTGCCGTTTGTTGTTTCCCTTTCCGGAGGTAATCGTTCAAGTCATGGATCGATTTGGATTGTCAATAAGCCAGATCACTCCTACCAGCTTGCAACATCTTATCGGGATTTTGGTTCTAAGCTACGAGCGTGGCATGACTCTCGATGCTGATTATTTCGAGGCTCTAATAAGCCAGTGGGGTCGAAAATATCGCTTAGATGTCATTTGAGCATGAGGAACGAAATAACGATAATTAAGGGGTTTGCTTTGAATGTGAATGCGTATCTAAAGAATTATTTTTTCATGCGTGTATATAGTGCATATGCTGAGGAGAACTTCATTCCCAATTTTAGGAGTAGATGGGTCCGAAAGAGTATCTCGATTGGATATTTGTTATTGTTTCCGTTTTGAAGATATCTAACCCCACACTTACTTTCTTTGTTTTGCATTTACTAATCCTCTGCCCCTGCCGTTCAGGATTTTCTTTGGGGTGGTCCATATTTTTGGGGCCACTTTCTCCGAGACGAGTTCGTCTTGCAGTGGCGTATCATCATTCTCGACTCCAGCCCGATATATCAGTTGAATAAGAATCGGAGCCGAGTATGGAAAAGTTTGTCCCTTTCAAAATTCTGAGGGAGAGGTCAAGATATCTGATATACCTTATTATTTATTAGCTTAAGACCATCATATGGACCCTATTTGGAGTCTGCCTTGTATGTCTAGGCTGTCTTTTAGAGTCTTTTCAGGTCCGGGCACGTTTTGGAGCATTATGGAGATAATGGAGCTTGGTAGAGCATTCATAGAAGATATCCAGTAGCTGTTCAGTCAGAGTCGAGGTCAAGCCTGACAATCTATCAACGGTGCATGCTTGCTGTCGATCGATGGTCTACTCGGAAAGTTTATAAGGTCTTGCCATTGTTTAGGCAAAAGACAAAACACATGACAGAGATTTCATAGCATAATATTATTTAGAGTTTTTAGTAGTTTTCGGAGAAAATCTAAACTCCTTCAGAGATTTGTATTAGAACCCCATTATCTATTCATTGCATTTTATCATTCATTTTATCATGCTTTCTATGATTATGTCTGAGTAATTCTCTTGTTAGATTTAGGGTTCATTATGGTATTGATGAATTAGCCAAAAATAGGATTGCTAGGATGAAGAGATATCCATCTTTGGAATTGCGTTTAATGCTTGTGTTCTAGAGTAGCTAATTAGAACCCTGAACCTAGGACATAGAGAACTACGAGAGTAGGTTCTTTACCTGAATTAATTCCATTGAGTTAGGTTGTTAGATACATTCGAGAGCTGGTTTAATTAACCTAGCAGACGCACTTCCTGTCCGATAACCATCGATCGACACTAGGCCTTCGCTGTCGATCAATGGTCGTTGCTCTAGTTCGCATACGAGAGTTGGAACGAGAGGGGCTCGGACTGTGATTAAGGTCCTTGTATATTTCATAATTCCTTGCGTCTTATTCATTATAATTCACTTGCCTGAAACCTTAGATCTATATTTTCCTTATTCAAATCAGTTAACTTATTTAGCAAATTTCCTTTTTGGAATAAACCCCAATTACAAACCTCCTATTTATAGCTTTCCTAGCTTAACCTTTAGAACTCATAAATCTATTGTGTGCCCTTGCTCTCTATAGATTTGATTCCTAGGTACTACAATTTGACCTCTCTTGGCAAGAGTAGTTTATAAGGTTAATTTGATAGATTGCCTTCTTAATTATAAACCTTAACCCGCACGCTGTCAAATTTGGCACCGTTGTCGGGGAGCAAGGATCGCCATTAGATTTATTTTCTAGGGTTTATTCTAGGTTTTTCTTTTACTGCAAGTTACTGATATATTCCTTTTCTTGTTTTTCAGGTGCATGCCCAGGAGTACCAGAAGCCAAAAGAACATGAAATTATTCTTCTCAGACCTGTTGCAATCTAACATTCAAATCACAAGCAGGCGTGACTATCATCGATCGACAACAACACTCGGCCGCCGATCGACACTCGCGCATCAACATCGATCAACAGTACCCCTTTGGCATCGATCTACGTTAAATCAAGAAAGATGGGACATGCATGACCTTGAAGGTCATTTTCATAATGCAACTGGTCATAGGATTGATTAACATGGAGTTGTGATCCCTGAACCAGAAGGAAACGCTGCAGTAGCTCAACCTGAGGCTGTCACCCAAGCTGCTCAATGAACACTGGCAGACTACAATCGTCAAGACCAGTTCTATGCTAATAGATCCACCATTCGTCCTCCAGCTTTCCAGAGGAATGATTTTGAGATCAAACTGTCCTTCTTCGCACTTGTTGCATAAACACCTTACCATGGAATGTGACACAAGCACCCTATGGATCATCTGGAGCGATTTGAGGATCTATTTTCTCCCATCATGGCCAATGGAGTCCCTGAGGACAATCTATTCTGCAAGTTCTTCAAGTACTCACTTGCTGGAGATGCTTCGCATTGGCTTAAGCAGCTACCACCATGATCTCTGACAGACATCAAGAATGTATTCATGCGCAACTTCTTTGATGATGTACGAACAGAAGACTTGAGAAGCAGGATTGCTACATTCAAACATGAACCTGGGGAATCTTTCAAAAGCTCTTGGTTCAGATTCAAGTCCTACCAGAGAGACTTCCCACACCATGGCTTCAATGAAGTGCAACTACTTAGCACCTTCTTCAGAGGTATTGATCTGCAATACTAGATGGCTTTAGACACCGCTAGTGAAGGAAACTTCAGCACTAGGAGTCCATAAGAAGCAACAAGGCTTATTGAGAAATTGGTGTCTAGAAATAGCACCAAGAACACTGACTATGAGAGGAAGAAATCAGCTCCATCTCTGAGTAGGGAGCAGATAGATGAAGTCAAGTTAAATTTGGACAATGTTCAGAAATTTCTAAAGAAGCAAGAAGTGAAAGCTCTAGAAGAAGAAGACGAGGAAGAGGATGTGAACTTTGTTGGTGGAAACGGTTATCAGAGACCAGGAAATCCATGCTACAACAGGAACTCCTATGGTAGCAACATGAGTAACTACAATCAGAATCCCCAGCAGCAGAAGCCTCAGGAGAGCAAGTTAGAAGCTATGGTTGATAGGATACTTGATCAGCAGCAGCAGATGACTGTGAACTTCAATGGAAAGATAGACTTGATGTACACCAACCTCAACACAAGTTTGAAAACCTCAACACACATGTCAAGAAGCTGGATAATAAAGTGGTGCAAACAAGTGAGGCCATTCAAAGACATGAGGCCTTGATAAAGGAGAATGGGGAAGCTATTCAAAAGCACCACGTCCATGCATTGATAGGTGACGAAATTTGGCGAGAGGTGAAGAGAGAACAACTGCAAGAAGGAGATTTTCGTGTGGAAAGTGCCATGTCTTTCGGTAGTTCGCATTGGTGTTGATCGACGCCAGAGCAGGACCATCGATCGACAGAACCTGCAAAATCAGTCTCCTCATGTGAATCCACCAACGTCGATCGACAACGTGAAGAAAGCATCAATCGACAGCCCCCAACAACAGACCCGAGTCATCTGCCTAGTCTGACTGCCAGCCAATTCATCAGACCTTCAAGGATGAAGAACCAGGAACAGAACGCCAGCACACATGATCCCATGACAACATAAAGACACTCTAACGCAAAAGATTCCCAAACATCTTCGCAGAGAATAAACTGACAAAGATATGGATGGCTTTGCCAAAAGAGTTTTTAAAATTCCCTTAGATACTTCATTTGATGAAGCATATTATACTCACAGATTCTTGATGTTTTTCAGGGAATCCAGGGAAACAAAAAGGACATAGAGCGCATGTTCAATGACCTCAGAGAGAGGATGAAGAAGTGGACTACTCTCAAGAAGAAAAGTGACCTTGGGAAATTTGTGATCCCATGTTATGTCAAAGGTCACGAATATCCTAACGCCCTCTGCGACACTGGATCAGCAGTTAGCATCATGCCTAGAGTGATGGCTGAGAGGCTAAACCTGAAAGCGGAGCCTTCTAATGATTCATAAACCTTTGGGGATTGCTCCAAAGTGAATTCAGGAGGGATAGCTAGAGACGTCCCAGTGCAGATTTGCAATGCCTTACTACCAGTAGACTTCCATGTGATGGATATAAAGATTGATTGAAACTCCTTCGTACTCCTTGGAAGAGCTTTCATGGCAACAATGGGAGCTATCTGCGACGTGAAGACAATCAGGTTGTATCTATCCTTGATTGATCTATATATTTTCTATTAACCTGTTAAAGTCAACAACAAGGCTACTCAGATAAAATTGGGTGATGATCCAGGTTTGATTGCTACATGCTTCTGCAAATATGATCAAGACAATGAGCATGCGAACACAGCATCGACCGACACCCAACCTTTGGCATCAATCGATGGTCCCTTCAACCAGGACCAGCATGGATTGCACCCTCTGGCATCAATCGATGATAACAACTCACCATCGGTCGACGGTATTGCCCCAGATCAGAACGACGAAGACAGTCAAGTAGAGATATTCTACACCGAGCAACAATACCATGAGAGGATGCAAGAACCTGAAAACTAAGAGTATGACGAGTCTTACTTTGAAGAAGAAGCTGTCGAGCACCATGCCTTTGCACTCGAAGAATCTGGAAATTTCAGAGGAACCTATGGAAGTTGGAATGTAGCATCGATCGACAGTGCCTTTGTACCATCGATCGACGACGACCCGACAGGATACGGTGATAATTATGGATACCTCAGACCAGAAGAGTTTGGAATCATGAGAGACCCAGATGGATATGCACGGGCTCTGACATGTCTTCCAAACTCTGGTTGATACTTTCCCTCATTATGTCATGAGAAAAGTAAACTCCATCGAGCTTGTCCTGTAATAAGTCCTCTGTTACTAGTCTCTGCCCAGATGCTGCGTCATGACCATCACTCGATGCCCAACTGTTGCCGTCGATCGATGCTGAGTTGACTGCCTTACTCGATGTCTGATTTCTAAAGAGATACCCTGCTCCATTGGCCATAGCTACTATGTCTGCGATATCGTCCTTGAAAACATTGAGAATTCTTCCATCCATTTCCCGTGCATATCCATTTGGGTCTCTCATGATTCCAAACTCATCTCGTCTGAGGTAGCCATAATTATCATTGTATTTTGTCGGGTCCTCGTCGATCTATGGTACAGAGTCACCATAGATCGATTCCGCATTCCAGCTTCTATAAGATCCCCTTAAATTTCTAGATTCGTCGAGTGCAAAGGCATTGTACTCGACTGCTTCTTCTTCAAGGTAAGACTCATTATACTCTTGATTGTCATCTTCTGGCACCCTTTCACGGTATTGTTTCCCGGTGTAGACTATCTCTTCTTTATTGTGTTCATCGTTCTGATCTGGGATAACACCATCGATCGATGGTGAGTTGTTATCGTCAATTGATGCTAGAGGTTGGGATCCGTGGTTGCTCTGGTTGAAGGGACCGTCGACCGATGCCAAGGGTTGGGTGTCGATCAATGCTGTGTACGTAGGCTCATCGTCTTGATCATATTTTCAGAAGTATGTAGCAATCAAACCTGGATCATTACCCAATTCTATTTGAGTAGTTTTGTCCTTGACTTTAAAAGGTTCATAGAAAATGTAGGGATCAATCAAGGATAGATACAACATGGTTGCCCTCATGTCGCAGATAGCTCCCACTGTTGCCATGAAAGCTCTTCCAAAGAGTAAGGAGGAGTTCCAATCAATCTTTATGTCCATCACATGAAAGTCTACTGGAACTATAGCATTGTGAATCTGCACGTGGAAGTGTCTGGCCATCCCTCCTCTGTTCAGTTTGGAGCAGTCCACAAAGGTGAAAGAATCACTAGAAGGCTCCACTTTCAGGTTTAGCTTCTCTGCCATCAGTCTAGGAATAGTACTAACTGCTGATCCAGTGTCGCAAAGGGCGTTAGGATACTCGTGACCTTTGACATAAAATGGAATCACAAACTTCCCAGGGTCACTTTTCTTCTTGAGAGTAGTCCACTTCTTCGTCCTCTCCCTGAGGCCATTTAACATGCGCTCTATGTCCTTTTATGTTTCCCTGGATTCCCTGAAAAACATCCACAATCTGTGAGTATAATATGCTTCATCCAATGGGGTTTCTAAAGGAATTTTAAAAATTTGGCAAAGCCATCTATCTCTTCGTCAGTTGCTTCTCTGCGAAGATGTTTGGGCATCTTCTGATTTCTTTTGGTGTATCTCTTTGTTGTTATGGGATCATGTGAATTGGCATTATGTTCTTGGTTCTCCATCATTAAAGGTCTGACAAATCGGGTGGCACTCAGACTTGGTAGACGACTCGGCTCTGTTGTTGGGGGCTATCGATCGATTCTCTCTTCATGTCGTCGATCAACTTTGGTGGATTCACATGAGGCGACTGATTCTGCAGGTTCCGTCGATCGACGGTCCGGATATGGCTTCGATCAACAGCAATGCGAACTGCCAAAAGACATAGCACTTTCCACACGAAAATCTCCTTCTTGCAGTTGTTCTCTCTTCACTTTTGCCAAAAGTCTTCACTTATCAATGCATTGACGTGGTGCTTCTGACTAGCTTCCATTTCTCCTTAATCAAGGCCTCATGTCTCTGAATGGCCTCACTTGTTTGGACCACTTGATTATCCAACTTCTTGACATGAGTGTTGAGGTTTTCGAACTTGGTGTTGAGGTTGGTGTACAGCAAGTCTATCTTCTCGTTGAAGTTCACAGTCATCTGCTGCTGCTCCAGTATCCTATCAACCATAGCTTCTAACCTGCTCTCTTGAGGCCCTGTTGTGGATTCTTCTGAAGATTCTGATTGTAGTTACTCCTGTTGCCACCATAGGAGTTCATGTTGTATTATGGATTTCCTGTTCTTTGATAACCATTTCCACGAACAAAGTTCACATCCTCTTCCTCATCTTCTTCTTCCAGGGCTTTCACTTCTTGCTTCTTGAGAAATTTCAAAACATTGTCCAACTTTGCCTTGACCTCATCTATTTTCTCCCTGCTTAGAGATGGAGCTGATTTCTTCCTTTCATAGTCTGAATTCTTGGTGCTATTGCTGGACGCCAAGTTCTGAATAAGTCTTGTTGCTTCCTCTGGACTCCTAGTGCTGAAGTTTCCTTCACTAGCGGTGTCTAAAGCCATCTGGTATTGAAGATCAATACCTTTTGAAGAAGGTGCTAAGTAGTTGCACTTCATTAAAGCCGTGGTGTGGGCAGTCTCTTTGGTTGAACTTGAATCTGAACCAAGAGCTTATGAACGATTCCACAGGTTCCTGTGTGAATGTGGCAATCTTGCTTCTCAAGTCTTCTGCTCGTGCATCATCAAAGAAGTTGCGCATGAATGCATTCTTGATGTCTGTCTAGGATGTCAAAGATCCTGATGGTAGCTGCTTAAGCCAATGTGAAGCATCTCCAGCAAGTGAGTACTTGAAGAACTTGCAGAATAGATAGTTCTCAAGGACTCCATTGGCCTTGATGGGATAAACTAGATCCTAAAATCACTCCAGATGATCCATAGGGTGCTCGTTTCGTATTCCATGGTAGGTGTCTGCGCAACAAGTGCAAAGAAGGACGGTTTGATCTCAAAATCATTCCTCTGGAAAGCTAGAGGACGAATGGCGGATCTATTAGCATAGAACTGGTCTGGACGATTGTAGTCTGCCAGTGTTCATTAAGCAGCTTGGGCAGCAGCTTTAGGTTGAGCTACTGCAGCGTCTGCTTCTGGTTTAGGGATCAAAGCTCCATGTTCATCAATCCTCTGACCTGTTGCGTTACACAAATGACCTTTAAGGTCATGCAGGTCCCCTCTCTCATCTCGAACAACAATTAATTTTGCAACCATCTTTCTGGATTTACCGTAGATCGATGCCAAAGGGGTACTGTCGATCGATGTTGATGGCGAGTGTCGATCGGCGGCCGAGTGTTGTTGTCGATCAATGCTAGTCATGTCTGCTTGCGGTTTGAACGTTCGGTTGCAATGGGTCTGAGAAAAGTAATTCCTTGTTCTTTTGGCTTCTTGTACTTCTGGGCATGCACTTGAAAAACAAGAAAAAGAAATTATCAGTAATTGCAGTAAAAGAAAAACCTAGACTAAATGTGGGAACCGAAGTTCACACTGTCGATTTTCGTTAAATTAGGAAGGTAGGGTAAACCTTAGTTTCCCAGAGGTCCCGCATATCTGCTAAACCACACGCCAATCAATCAGGATACGAAATAAAGGTAGACAAATAAAGTAAGAATTGAAAAGAGAGCAAATAGATATCTTATTCTGAATTAATGTATGAGCGTTTACAACAGGATAGTAGCCTTGCCTATGAGAGCTGTCGGCGAGATCCCTAGTTCTAACAACCTAAGACTGCAAAACCCTAGTTGAGTCGCAGCTCGAATAACAAAAATGGAAAGTTGCCTAAATCTTCTAAGTACTATGTTTGCTCTGAGTAGAGATTTTCGTGTATCCCTTGCATCATCACCTTAGAAGTCCTTATATACTCTTCTAGAGGCGGTTTTCTCTTTCCTCTTCTACCCTTGGTCAAATTTATCGCTTCACGAAAATAATCCTTTTTTCCTCGATCTTCATGGTTATCTTTGGAGACTTAACATTTATCCTCCGATCTTGACATTTATCTTCCGAACTTAACATTTATCCATTCCTGTAAAATAAAAGAAAAACCATCACAAATTTTGGGCTCGATTTGGGATAAAATCGTGAGTGGGCCTTTAGCCGAGTTTTAGACCTTCTCGGGCCATTTTTTGACTTAAGCGTTTTTACGATTTTATAGAAAGAGCATTCCTAAGGCGACGTCGTCCGAGAGTTAAGATCTCTCGTATGGGGTGTGCGACGCCACGTGTTTAGTTAACCGTTACCGTCTCATACGATCGACCCGATCCTTTCTCGAGAAAATGAGTTTTTCGGTAAAGTTCCAATGCTAATCCCGATCGAGACGGAATAAAGATAAGTTCGATCAAGTTTTGAAAGAGAGAGTTACAAGGATGAGGTGAAAATGAATTGATTGATCTAACTCGTTGAACGGCCAAGTCGGATTGCTTGTGCTACCTATCTCGCCCGTTTGGCGAGTTCAGATTGTCACGGCGAGTTGGTCGGCCCATGCTGTCCAACTTGCGCGTTCGGCGAGTTAGACTAGTCCAACTCATTGAATGGGCAAATGGTTCGGACCACTTTGTCCAACTCGCCCGTTCGGTGAGTTGGATTAGTCCAACTCGCCGAATGGGCGAGTTGGTCGGCCTACATTGCCTAACTCACCCGTTTGGCGAGTTGGACCGGTCCAACTCGCCGAACGGGCGAGCTGGTTGGTTCTTGTGGTTCGATTTGCCCGTTTCGACGAGTTGGACGTCTTGCTCGGCCAACTTCTCAGTTCGGGGAGTTGGATAATCGAGCCTTCAAGTCGTTTTGTCGTGTTGCCGCTCGGAGATACGCTGACCCGAGGTCTTAAGAGAAACTCTTCTTGATGGCTCATTTATGCAGATCATTCCTTTGTGGTCAGCCGAGATTTGACTTCGATTTTTCATGTTCCCCTTTTTCCGAGATATTATCTCTTTTTCACAAAAGGGTGCATCTCCCAATAGGTTTCTGACGTCGATTCCGTGGTAACCAATTTTGACCCCAACAGTTAGCCCTGAAGCTCATCAGAACTGTGATGTTCTTGCGTGCGTTTTTCGGGCATATTGGATGAATTAGGCGCAATCCAACGTCCGAAGCCAGGAGGTGAAATAGTGAATCCTTTCTTCTATAAGTATGTGGAGTGGATTTTCAAAATTTTCACTTCCACATTTCCACAAACATTTTTCAAGAATTAAAATATTTTCTCCTCTCTTTCTTTCCTTTGGTAAAAAGAAAGTTATGTCTTCGTAAAAGAAAGGTGTCCTCAAAGACTGGTGACGACCGTTCTGTCCCTGATGGTTCCAGCTCGCAACACAATGATGTTGGGCCAAAGGTGGAATTCTCGGCTCACTCGGTTGATCCTGAAGAAGCCGAGGCGTACTGGGTGGCCAGGGGAGAAGTGAAACCTCCCAAACCTGGTACTTGGGCCTTGCCTCCGTTTCGTGCCAACCCCGTAGAGGGTTGTCCCAGGAAAAGCTGTCTGAATGAGCTTGCTACCATTCAGAGCCATTGCCGAGTTCCTGAATTGGTCGACTTCCGTATTCCGAAGGCCGGAGAGGTCGCTGAGTTTCCGCCCTAGAGTTACTTTACGTGTTATGAGTTGTACCTGATGCAGTGCCATTTGTGGTTTCCTATTTCTGAGATCATAGTGCGACTTCTCGATTGTTCCAAGATATCGATTAGTAAAATATACCCGTGTGGTTTGCAGCATATTGTGGGGATTCATAGTGCGACTTCTCGGTCGGGAAGTCTTCCATAGTTCAGTTGAAGCCTCGGTTGGGGATGACGATCATAAGGGAATTCGTGTCGAACTATCATAACTGGCGGAAGCCCTTCTTTTCCGTCCGTGTCGCTGATGCGTCTTTAGAAGCAAATGGTCTCTCGATCTTTAGGACTAGATGGGGTCTGAAAGGTATCCTTAATCATTTGTTCCCCTCCCCCCTCTCTCTTTTTTTTTATTTCGGTGAAGTTTGATCTCTAATATGTTTTGTTGACATTTTATTTCTAGAGACTAATCTTTTCCCTCCGAGTCCGGAATGTCTGGATACCATACGAAACTTGCTTCGTGGTCGCCAATGTTTTTGGGCAACGTTTAACCCAAAAAGGGTCCGTCGTGCTGTTGCTCTCCACCGTTCTCGGTACCAGCCAGATCTGCTGATAGAGGAATGGTCGGAGGCGACCATGGACGGATTTGTTCCGTGCGCGGTTCGCACGAGAGAGGAAAGACCGAAGACTCGCACGGACAAACACATAGTTGTCGAAGATGAAGCGGCTAACGAGCGGTGCTCCTCTGACAATATACTAAGAGACTACTTAAATAGTCAAGTAGGCGTGAGTAGTGGTGAACGGAACGATCTCGATGAGCTACTTGGTTTTGACTATCCTCAGGGTGTAGGTGGGTCTAGCGAGACCCTGAAGTTTATCCTGGTATCAAGGATGGTCAACGGGGTAAGTTTTTATTATTCTCTTTCGAGGACGAGTTTTTTCTTGACTTTGAGATACTTTGCAGGGTCTCCTTATGATGACCGAGCACTTGACGCGAGCTGCCAGGAGGCACGCATTGCCCAGTTCAGGGCTTAGACAGCCAATAATGAGATTTCTCGTCTGCAAGACGAGTTGAAAAGTTCTCATCGTCGTGAGAGGGAGTCGGTCGCGATGGAGGTTCGTCGTGCTTATAGGCGAGGGAAGAGAGAAATGGCTGATAAACTAAATAATAAAATGCATAGAATAGATAATAGAGTTCCAATACAAATCTATGAAGAAGTTCAGATCTTCTACCCAAAACTACTAAAAACTCTAAATAATATTGTGCAATGAAACCTCTTTCTTGTCTTGTATCTTTTGCCTAAACAACGGCAAGACCTTATAGACTAGGTCAAAACTCGTCCAGGGGAATTTTTTTAAATTATCTTGACTTGGGCTTCAAGTCAGTCAACTGCACTGCGAGTAGACCGTCGATCGACAGTAAGCATGCACCGTTGATCGATGGTCAAGCTTAACCTCAACTCTACTGAACAGCTACTGGATATCTTCTCTGGATGCTCTACCAAGCTCCATTATCTCCATAATGCTCCAAAACGTACCTTGACTTGAAAAGACTCTAAAAAAAGTCTAGACATACATAGCAGACTCCAAATAGGGTCCAATGATAGTTTTAAACTGGTAAATAACAAGGTATATCAGTATCTACAAGAATTTGAATGATATTTCAGTGCCCACATATGCCAGGCTTAACATGTTGATGGGATGCATTCAAACACTCAAAGAAAGGATGAGTAGAATGGCGACTGCTCAAAGCAGGATGGACAACCAGAGAACCAGAGCAGAAGAAGCTGTGAGAAGCTTCATCAGTGCATGGTTTAAGACGAGTAGGGAGTATGTGGATACCTGCTTTCCACATTGGTTCGATGAACCACCTTCCTAGTCCAGAAGTCCAAACGTCGAGCTTGAGACTAACCAAGTATTGAGTGGGAGGCAACCCACTGTGTAGTAAGTTTTATTTTTATTATCTTGTTATTAATTATGTTTTTATTTAATTACTTTAGGTTTTCAAAGGAGGAGTAGCAAAATTCAAAATCACCATCGGGTGACATCAACATCTCACCATCGGTCGACGGCTTCGATGGTTTACCATCGGTCGACATTCAACACCCACCATCGGTCGACACTCCTTACGAAGTTTGGTAACCTCGACTTTCTCTTTACTTACAATTTAGTTTTTTCAGTCAAACCCAATGGATATCACTGGGGACAATGTTATTTAAGTTTGGGGGAGGTTTGTTGATGCTTTTATCTATTTTGAGTTTTATTTACTTAAGTTTTTCAAATAATTTTTATTGAGCCAAGAAGGGGATTATGATCAGAACTTATTCATTGACTAACCACACTATAGAACCATTCTTAGACATATTGATTGCATAGATTACTAGAGATGCCAAAATGGATCATCTTGCCATTTGTGTTTTCCTATTCCCGAGATCATAGCGGGACTTCTCGATTGTTCCAAGATATCGATTAGTCAATTAAACACGTGTGGTTTGCAACATATTGTCGGCATTATTGTGCTGAGTTACGAATTAAGTATGACCCTCGATGCCAACCATCTCAACGCTTTGCTTAAACCGGTCGGAAAGTCGTCCAAAGTTTAGTTGAGGCCTAGGTCGGGGATGACGATCATAAGGGAATTCGTGTCGAACTATCATAACTGGCGGAAGCCCTTCTTTTTCGTCCGTGTCGCTGATGCGTCTTTAGAAGCAAATGGCCTCTCCATCTTTAGGACTAGATGGGGTCTGAAAGGTATCCTTAATCATTCCCCCCCCCTTTCTCTTTTTTTATTTCGGTGAAGTTTGATCTCTAATATGTTTTGTTGACATTTTATTTCTAGAGACTAATCTTTTCCCTCCGAGTCCGGAATGTCTGGATACCATCCGAAACTTGCTTCGTGGTCGCCAATGTTTTTGGGCAACGTTTAACCCAAAAAGGGTCTGTCGTGCTGTTGCTCTCCACCGTTCTCGGTACCAGCCAGATCTGCTGATAGAAGAAGGGTCGGAGGCGACCATGGATGGATTTGTTCCGTGCGCGGTTCGCATGAGAGAGGAAAGACCGAAGACTCGCAAGGACAAACACATAGTTGTCGAAGATGAAGCGGCTAACGAGCGGTGCTCCTCCGGCAATATACTAAGAGACTACTTAAATAGTCAAGTAGGCGTGAGTAGTGGTGAACAAGACGATCTCGATGAGCTGCTTGGTTTTGACTATCATCAGGGTGTAGGTGGGTCTAGCGAGACCCTGAAGTTTACCCTGGTATCAAGGATGATCAACGGGGTAAGTTTTTATTATTCTCTTTCGAGGACGAGTTTTTTCTTGACTTTGAGATACTTTGCAGGGTCTCCTTATGATGACCGAGCACTTGACGCGAGCTGCCAGGAGGCACGCATTGCCCAGTTCAGGGCTGAGACACCCAATAATGAGATTTCTTGTCTGCAAGACGAGTTGAAAAGTTCTCATCGTCGTGAGAGGAAGTCGGTCGCGATGGAGGTTTGTCGTGCTTATAGGCGAGGGAAGAGAGAAATGGCTGATAAACTAAATAATAAAATGCATAGAATAGATAATAGAGTTCCAATACAAATCTATGAAGAAGTTCAGATCTTCTACCCAAAACTACTAAAAACTCTAAATAATATTGTGCAATGAAACCTCTTTCTTGTCTTGTATCTTTTGCCTAAACAACGGCAAGACCTTATAGACTAGGTCAAAACTCGTCTAGGGGAATTTTTTTAAATTATCTTGACTTGGGCTTCAAGTCAGTCAACTGCACTGCGAGTAGACCGTCGATCGACAGTAAGCATGCACCGTCGATCGATGGTCAAGCTTAACCTCGACTCTACTGAACAGCTACTGGATATCTTCTCTGGATGCTCTACCAAGCTCCATTATCTCCATAATGCTCCAAAACGTACCTTGACTTGAAAAGACTCTAAAACAAAGTCTAGACATACATAGCAGACTCCAAATAGGGTCCAATGATAGTTTTAAACTGGTAAATAACAAGGTATATCAGTATCTACAAGAATTTGGATGATATTTCAGTGCCCACATATGCCAGGCTTAACATGATGATGGGATGCATTCAAACACTCAAAGAAAGGATGAGTAGAATGGCGACTGCTCAAAGCAGGATGGACAACCAGAGAACCAGAGCATAAGAAGCTGTGAGAAGCTTCATCAGTGCATGGTTTAAGACGAGTAGGGAGTATGTGGATACCTGCTTTCCACATTAATTCGATGAACCACCTTCCTAGTCCAGAAGTCTAAACGTCGAGCTTAAGACTAACCAAGTATTGAGTGAGAGGCAACCCACTGTGTAGTAAGTTTTATTTTTATTATCTTGTTATTAATTATGTTTTTATTTAATTACTTTAGGTTTTCAAAGGAGGAGTAGCAAAATTCAAAATCACCATCGGGTGACATCAACATCTCACCATCGGTCGACGGCTTCGATGGTTTACCATCGGTCGACATTCAACACCCACCATCGGTCGACACTCCTTACGAAGTTTGGTAACCTCGACTTTCTCTTTACTTACAATTTAGTTTTTTCAGTCAAACCCAACGGATATCACTGGGGACAATGTTATTTAAGTTTGGGGGAGGTTTGTTGATGCTTTTATCTATTTTGAGTTTTATTTACTTAAGTTTTTCAAATAATTTTTATTGAGCCAAGAAGGGGATTATGATCAGAACTTATTCATTGACTAACCACACTATAGAACCATTCTTAGACATATTGATTGCATAGATTACTAGAGATGCCAAAATGGATCATCTTGCCATTTGTGTTTTCCTATTCCCGAGATCATAGCGGGACTTCTCGATTGTTCCAAGATATCGATTAGTCAAATAAACACGTGTGGTTTGCAACATATTGTCGGGATTCTTGTGCTGAGTTACGAATTAAGTATGACCCTCGATGCCAACCATCTCAACGCTTTGCTTAAACCGGTCGGGAAGTCGTCCAAAGTTTAGTTGAGGCCTAGGTCGGGGATGACGATCATAAGGGAATTCGTGTTGAACTATCATAACTGGCGGAAGCACTTCTTTTTTGTCCGTGTTGATGATGCGTCTGTAGAAGCAAATGGCCTCTCCATCTTTAGGACTAGATGGGGTCTGAAAGGTATCCTTAATCAAGTGTCCCCCCCCCTCTCTCTTTTTATTTTATTTTGGTGAAGTTCGATCTCTAATATGTTTTGTTTACATTTTATTTCTAGAGACTAATCTTTTCCCTCCGAGTCCGGAAGGTCTGGATACAATCCGAGACTTGCTTCACGGTCGCCCATGTTTTTGGGAAACGTTTAACCCAAAAAGGGTTTGTCGTGCTGTTGCTCTCCACCGTTCTCGGTACCAGCAAGATCTGCCGGTAGATGAAGGGTCCAAGGCGAGCATGGACGGATTCATTCCGTGCGCGGTTCACACGAGAGAGGAAATACCAAAGACTCGCAATGAAAAACACATCGTTGTCGAGGATGAAGCAGCTAACGAGCAGTGCTCCTCCGACAATATACTAAGAGACTACCTAAATAGTCAACTAGACGGGAGTAGTGGTGAACGGGACGATCTCGATGAGCTTCTTGGTTATGACTATCCTCCGGGCGTAGGTGGGTCTAGCGAGACCCCGAACTTTACCCTGGTATCAAGGATGGTCAACGGGGTAAGTTTTTATTATTCTCTTTCGAGGACGAGTTTTTTCTTGACTTTGAGATACTTTTCTGGGTCTCCTTATGATGAACCGAGCACTTGACGCGACCTGCCAGGAGGCACGCATGGCTCAGTTCAGGGCTGAGATAGCCAATAATGAGATTGCTCGTCTGCAAGTCGAGTTGAAAAGTTCTCGTCGTCGTGAGAGGGAGTCGGTCGCGATGGAGGTTCGTCGTTCTTATAGGCGAGGGAAGAGAGAAATGGCTGATAAACTGAATATTAAAATGCATATGATACATAATAGGGTTCCAATACAAATCTCTGAAGATGTTCATATCTTCTCCCCAAAACTACTAAAAACTCTAATTAATATTATGCTATGAAATCTCTTTCTTGTCTTGTATCTTTTGCCTAAACAACGAAAAGAAATTATAAACTAGGTCAGAATTCATCCACGGGCATTCTTGTAAATTATCTTGACTTGGGCTTCTAGTCGGTCAACTGCTATGCGAGTAGACCGTCGATCGACAGTAAGCATGCACTGACGATCGATGGTCAGGCTTGACCTCAACTCTGACTGAACAGCTACTGGATATCTTCTCTGGATGCTCTACCAAGCTCCATTATCTCCATAATGCTCCAAAACGTACCTTGACTTGAAAAGACTCTAAAACAAAGTCTAGACATACATAGCAGACTCCAAATAGGGTCCAATGATAGTTTTAAACTGGTAAATAACAAGGTATATCAGTATCTACAAGAATTTGAATGATATTTCAGTGCCCACATATGCCAGGCTTAACATGTTGATGGGATGCATTCAAACACTCAAACAAAGGATGAGTAAAATGGCGACTGTTCAAAGAAGGATGGACAACCAGAGAACCAGAGCTGAAGAAGCTGTGAGAAGCTTCATCAGTGCATGGTTTGAGACGAGTAGAGGGTATGTGGATACATGCTTTCCACATTGGTTCGATGAACCACCTTCCTAGTCCAGAAGTCCAAACGTTGAGCTTAAAACTATAACCAAGTGTTGAGTGGGAGGCAACCCACTGTGTAGTAAGTTTTATTTTTATTATCTGGTTATTAATTATGTTTTTATTGAATTACTTTAGGCTTTCAAAGGAGGAGTAGCAAAATTCAAAATCACCATCGGTCGACATCAACATCTCACCATTGGTCGACGGCTTCGATGGTTTACCATCGGTCGACAGTCAACACCCACCATCGGTTGACACTCCTTATGAAGTTTGGTAACTTCGACTTTCTCTCTACCTTTTACTTACGATTTAGTTTTTTTTTCTAGTTGAACCCAACGGGATATCACTGGGGACACTGTTATTTAAGTCTGGGTCAGGTTTGCTGATGCTTTTATCTATTTTGAGTTTTATTTACTTAAGTTTTTGAAATAATTTTTATTGAGTCAAGAAGGAGATTATGATAAGAACTTATTTATTGACTAACCACATTATAGCACCATTCTTAGACATATTGATTGCAGAGATTACAAGAGATGCCAAAATGAATCATCTTGCCATTAGATCGTACTTACTAAGAAAGTTTGAAGAAACCAAAGCTGATATCCAACCTAATATTGACTATTTTGCTTGGGGCTTGGTATACATCGAAGCAGATTTCTTCTGCAAGTTTGTGAGGTACTAGTCTGTTTATTTTTGATTTCCCTTCTCCCTCTCTCTTTAGGATCTATTAGAGAATATTGAGATGATTTCTTGAGATGCAGAAGGATAGGTACATTACCGAAGACCCCATTATTCTAATTCAAAGAAATGATCACACATTGTTGGAAGTGAGGGGTAAGTACATTAGCGATGACCCCACTATTCGCCTACAACTTTGTCCAAAAAAAATCAAAATGAGATGGCAAGATGGACTGTATCAGCATCATTGTCCATTGAGTTTGAGAACTAAAAAAATTCAGAGAGAGAAGAGGGAAGAAAGGGATCTTGAAAGACTTTATACATATCTATGCAGATTTGCAGGAGTTGAGTCCATGTGTCCTTTGATCGATACTCCAAAAGTAAAGTCTGAACTTTATTTTTATGCAAAGAAATGAGACTAGTAGAGGGGTGAGTCAAATTAGTATTTGTTGAGTTGCTGGTAAAATGGATTTGGTTGCTATACTAGGATAGGGCATTTAAAGTTTCTCTTTGATTAGCATTATTTGATGTGGTTGCAATGTAGTAGGGGTGATAGTTATACTTATACATTATGTGAGTCCTTGCTTTTCAAACCTCTTTTACAGACAACCTTTGTTTTACTTGAAGTCAAGCAAAAGTTTAAGTTTGGGGGAGTTGATATACCTTGTTATTTTCCAAATTTAGACCATCATTGGGACCCTATTTGGAGTCAACTATGGGTGTTTGGATTGTGTTTTAGAGCCTTTACAGGTCAAGGTACGTTTTGGAGCATTATGGAGATAATGGAGCTTGTTAGAGTACTCAAAGGAGATATCTAGTAACTGTTCACGATCAGCTTAGTACGAGTCGAAGTCAAGCATGACCATCGATCGATGGAGCATCCTTGTTGTCGACCGACGGCCCACTCACAGAGTATTGGCCGACTTCAAGCCCAATTCAATATAAATTACAAGAATACCCCTGAACAAGTTTTGACCTAGTTTATAAGGGTTCTGCAATTGTTTAGGCAGATCGACCACGCAAAAGTATTACTTTACATCTTTTAGTTTTCTTGCATTAAGTTCTTAGTAGTTTAGGGGAGAAGATCTAAACTTCTTAAGAGTTTTGTATTGGAGCCCCATTATTTATTATATGAATTATATTATTCAGTTTATCATGTTTTCTACGATCATGTCTGGGTAATTCACCTGTTAGATTTATGGTTCATAATGGTATTGATGAATTAGCCCCAAAATAGGATTGCTAGGATGAAGAAATATCAATATTTGGAATTTTGTTTAATGCTTGCATACTAGAGTATCTAACTAGAAACCTGAACTTAGGACATGGACAACTACGAGAGTAGGTTCTGTGCCAGAATTGATTTCATTGATCTAGGTTGTTAGATACATGTGAGAGCTGGTATAATTAGCGTAGCGGACAAACTTGTTGTCTGATTAGCATCGATCGACACTCGGCCTCAGCCGTCAATCGACGGTCTACTCCTTTGTCCACATACAAGAGTCGGGACAAGAGGGGGCCAGACTAGTTAACATTTATATCCTTGCATATTAATAATTCCATGTATCTTATCCATTATAGTTCACTTGCCTGAAACCCTTGATCTATCGTTTTCCATATTTGCATTAACTTTAGTATTCTAGAAATTTTTTTTCTCAGATAATCTTACAATTAAACTCTCTATTTACAGCTTTCCTAGCTTAACCATAAGAAATAAAGAAATCTATTGTGTGTCTCCTTCTCTGTGAATACGATCCCTAAGTACTACATTTGACCTCTCTTGGCAAGAGTAGTTTGTATGGTTAAATTGATAAATTTCCTGCATTAAAATAAACCTTAACCCGCATGTTGTCAATCAACGATGAAGAAACAAAGTTGATCATAGCTGAGACACTTGAAGGCGAAGATGGAAATCTCTCAGGTGGATGAGCTCTCACCTTAAAGCTAAAAAGGCAAGGTTGTTTTCGGCCCACTTTGGTAGCAAAATGTGAGAAATATGCTTCCAATTGTGACAAGTGTCAGTGGCATGTCCCAAACATCCACTTCCCCACCGAAATGCTGAAAACAACAACCTCTCCCTATCCACTCATGTGACAGGCGATTAACCTCGTCAAGCTCAAGACAGAGAAGATTTCTACTTGTAGTGACCGACTATTTCACAAGTGTGTGGATGCTAAGTCTTTCTGTAACGCCCCAACCACCCACGGCTAGTGGACCTCCCATGCCCGCTCTCTCGGCCTATGGGTCCCATCCCGTCCGATGGTCATGCGTTAATTTTCTAAGGCTGGAAATCAATGTTTACTGACCCTGCAATCACCACCCGACTTTTCCCTGTGTTTTGGCCTCACTTGCACGGTATCGCGAATCACTTCCCGATAGGTCACCCATCCTTTAACTACTCCAGCCAAGCACGCTTAACTCTGGAGCTCTAAACGGATGTGTGACGGAAAAGGTAAGTCAACTTTGGTGATATAGGTAGCCAAATCAATTCTCTTAAGCCTTTCCACATATCACAACTCGGGATGTTACACTTTCGTTCAAGTTAATAATACTCAAATACATAATTTTGTCTATAAATACATCATATCTCGACACATAATTCCGTACAAAATCGTAGCAGACAATGGTTCCCAGTTCACCTCCAATAAGTTCAGAGGCTTCTGCGACAAGTGGCGGATTCGTCTAAATACATCCATGCCAAGGTGTCTACAGGGCAACAGGCAAGCTGAAACGACTAAACGATCATCATAGACGAATTCAAAAAAAAATCAAAAAAAATTCAAAAAACGTCTCGATCTTAAGAAAGAGCAGGCCGACGCACTGGATGGTGTCCTATTGTCGCATAGGACAACCCCGATGGGGCAACCAATAAAACACCATTATCCTTCGCTTACGGCGTTGAATCTATGGCACCAGTTGAGGTCATCATTACTAGCCTTTGCCGTTTTAAGATGCCTTAACATATAAGACTTAATAAGGATTTGCCTCAGATACATCACTAGCTTTCACCGTTTGAATTTTCATGATTTTTGAAGGGTTTATCAAATTTTTAAGTAATAGATTTTTCTTAAAGCCCACACAAGATTATATATAAATCACTAGGTTTACCAATTCGACTGCATGTTTAGATGTATTATAAAACATTGAATTTTACAATGATTGTATTTATCCACTTAAGTGGCTTATACCATGGTTGTATTTAGAATTTCAGCCATCCTTTTTTACATGGGTTAATTATGGTCTTACAAATTATAAGAAACATTATATATACGATATTACAGCCAAGAATTCTACATGTCATATGTGGATTCACGACTGACTGCATCACCAGCATGAGCTGTCCTTGTGCATGTTTAAAATCTCTTGTAAGTCTTTTCTCCAATATTCTGCATAATTCGTCTTCTTCGAGAATTGAAACTCAGACATCTTGGTGTATAAGCATTAATGTACGCTTAGTCAAACCACTAGACAAAGGGAGCTTCCACATACTTTCAACCATCAAGTTAATAAGATTTTAATTTGGTCGAAAAAATAAATAAAAACAATGGAGTAGGGCTTTTGTATACAAGTGGATGTTTGAACAGAGTTTCGTCGAATTTGGTGACAAGGAGATAAAACTCGTCGGTGGGTTAACACAAAGGTGTTTATTATATCGGAAGGATGTTTGTCGGTTTACACATAAGGAAAAGAACAGTGGTCGGGAAAGTACAAGTCAGCAGAATAAAAGACAAATGAAAACCCTAATTCTAGCCGCCAAGTAGGTATGTGTGTCGATCTCCCCCCCCCTTTCCCTTGCTTCTTGATCTCCTTATAGAGGTGTTTGTCTCCTTCTTTCCCTAGGCCGGTTCCCCTAATGGGCCTTATCTTTTTGAAGGCCGGCTTATTAGGCCGACGAGGAAAGCCCCCCATGGCAAGAGCTTTTTTCGCCTCGGGAGTCATCAGCTAAAAGCAATTCTTCTTCCGCTAAAAGCAGTCTTTAGCCAAGCTGGCGCGTCCGCCTGAGGTTGTGTGAGCCGAGCCAACATTAGGAGGCCGATGGGCTGGGCCTACTATCTGTTGGGACTTATGGAGGGATTTCCACCTCCTACAGTAAGTCCCCCCAGTTCACTTGTGAGTTGCGCGGGCAACTTCAGTGAATTTGTGCACTGGGCTCGTAGGATAGTTGGTCCAGCGATTTGTCGTTGCCGATAATACTCTTGTTGTGGATTATAGTCGCAGATATTTTTTTCTTTTTTTCATCGCTTGTCGTCTCTCTGAGTGGGGATTTTTCTTGGCTCACAGTTTGCCTTTATTCAAATCGAGGTAACCGGTTTGCATTGATTCGGACCAAGAAACAGAACCATCGGGGGGGGGGGGGGGTAGTGAACCGTTTTTGAGCGGTTTCAAGGCCCATTTAGGTCTTTTTAAACATAATGATGGCGCCTCTGGGAAACATGCCCCCCTCTCCTTATAAATAGCTGACCCCCTCCTTAGTATCTTCATTCTTCTCCACATCCAAAGGTACTCTCTCTCTCTTTCTCTTCTCTCTCTCTCTTCTCTCTCTCTCTCTGTCTCTCTCTATTGTTTGCTCTTCTCTCGAGATTCCATCGTTGGTTAGTATCTTTGATCCGACAAAAAGTATGTCGCCCAAAGATAGATTATCTCAAGAGCATAAGGGAAAGGCGGTTGCAACCAAGTCGAGCCCAGTTAGGAAGGTATCAGCTGATGGCAATTCTCTCGATGAATTTAACGCGAAGCATCGAGAACTGATGATGGATACTGCGAACATGGACTTGTTGCAGAGGCTTTTAGGCGCTGATATGGTGCGGATAGTTAGGGGAAACGATGATGGACATGCTGCTCCCGACGCTCCAGACTTCCTCCCAACCTGTTATTACCCAGGCGGAAATTTCGACGAACTCCTAGCCGTGGCAACCGAGTTACTGCGCCCTTCAAACTGGAGGGATAATCGTGGAAGAATGTGGGAGAGACTCGATCCACTCCGGGCAGCGTGAAGAGGTTGCTAAAGAAACGCAACATTGTCGGCATAACCTTCCTCATTCCGACGTACACTCAGAGACCTTGGTCTCCACCTGTGGGAACCAGTGCGTCTATGAGTGGCACTTTCAAAAGGACACCAGGCTTTGGTTTCCGATTCCCCGACTAATCACGTCATATGTTTTTTGTCGGGACATAGCCATCAGCCAATTCTTGAATGGTTCTTTCCGTATGGCGGTCACACTGATGGTGATGGCAGCGGAGATCGACATATCGTTGAGCGTACGGACCTTCGAAGAGTTGTGCTTTATAAAACCGATGCCAGACGGATTGTAATCAGTAAAAATGCGGCCAAACTACAACATAATCACCGGCCATCCGAACAAGACTGCCATTGGCAGCGATACTACTTATTTGTCAAGTCTGACGAGTCTGTGTTTGAAGAGCCGGCGAACAACGACTCCTAAGTCCTTTGGAGTTACCGTATCGGTAGATCGCCATTTTTAACTAAATATCCCTTGTCTCGTACTAACCTTTCTTTCCTTTTTGTCATGCAGTCGACCATCCGAACACAATCGATTACCCGGAGGGATTTTTGATAATGCTCAAGCCTTAACAGCACTCAGCCATCAATGTTGGCCCGACATAAGCGAGGAGAGAGTTTGCTGGGCCTTGGAATGCATCGCTTGACGTTAGTGTGCCTTGTTACTTATTCCCTTCTTTTCTCTTTTTCTAAATCTTCGGCCTTGATCCTCTATCCTTTTTTTGGTCGGTCTATGCAGTTGATTGGGCTTCCGACTTACCGTTGATTGACGGAATGGGTCTGGAGGGTATGGAGCACGCGGATTCTCAATTAGAGATGGCTCATGTCGTTGTTAACTCGAGAATCAAGGAAGGGAGTCTGATGCGGAGGCTCCCAGGCCCAAGAAGAAGATTAAGAAGAGGTCGAGGGACGATCCTTCCGGTGCAACGGACCAAGAGGGTTCGCATGGCGTTGCGGAGAAGGTGCAAATGGATGAACGTCCAAAAAAAGGAAGAGGAAGAATTCTGCTGAGAAGAGCCTAGGATCTTCCGGGGGAGCGATGATCCGAGAGTCTGCTACCAGTGAAAAAAACTGGGAATGAGCCCGCGATGCAGATAGGGGATACCCTGAATTTTTATCTTATGACTGAGCGGGAAGATGTTTTGCCGAGATGCCGCTCGTGAAGAGGAAGAAAAAAAAGAAGCCCTCTGAAGGTGAGTCGTGGGCACCGGCCTCTGAGAAGACGGACATGCAGGAGGCGGATGGGAACGTTAGGAAAAACACCGGCCCCTCTGATGGTTCTGTCGGGTGGGCAACTTCACTACCTGTCGATGGTCCAGGTGCAATGCCCAGCCGAAGGCCTCGATTGGTGTTCCCTGATCGCGTTGAATTCGGTTACGACGGATACACCCCTCTAGTTTATAACGACGAGCAATGCGCCGAGCTGGTGTGTCAAATAAAAGGCGACCAAAAATATATGCTTGCTGTCAACGACCTTATGTTCAAGGACGTTTACGTTGACGCCACATGGTAACTGACTTGACTTCATCTTCTTATCTTTCTCCTTTCTCTCTCATTTTTCTTTATTGTTTCTCAATCCTGAGTGAATTCATTATTCCGTGCATAGCTAAGGCAGTATGAACTTCTTGGTGGAGAAGTACGACTGGAGCTGAAGAAGACACATGTGCAGCTGGGGGAGTCCGAGAAAGCGGTCGAGTCCCGAAATAAGCGTATCGCCCGCCTGAAGGATAAGTTCAGGGCTGCGTTTTAGAAGGCCATCCAGAAAAGGGACTGTGCGAGGAAAGCTCATAAGAAGAAAGCTGACGCTTGAGGCCAAGCTGCGACACGCTCGGACGGTGATGGAAGTGTTGGAGCGGGAAAAGGCTGCTTTGGAGCAGGAAAAGGCCAAGTTGGAGCGTGACAAGACCACCACCGCTCTAAGGAACTTGAAGGAGGTTTCCCGGTTGAGAGATTCTCGAAGCTTCGAGGTCACCCATGAACGGGTTAGGGTGCAAACTGCTATGATCGCGAAGTAAAACCGGCGCTTCAACAATATTCGCGATCGAAAAGTGCATCGCGAGTCCTACGCCACAGTGCGCTGTCTGTATAGCCAGCCTTTTGGGACGAGGAAGTGTCTCTTGATACTTAAGAGGAAGGGTTCTTAAATTCCCCAGGAAATGATTGACACGTTCGCCAAGCAAGAGAGCCATTTGGAGCAATAAGCTTCCTGACTGGAGGTGGATGAGATCCCTGAAGCTGACCTTTCCTTATCCCCACTCGTTCTTGAATCCAAATTTATAAACGAGCACCTTCTAGCGGGGATGGATCCCTACAGTTCTAACACCAATCTGATCGATATGGAGACAGCCACCAACCTCCAGACCCCAAGTCGTTCTCTCGATGGCCTTTCGGGCGAAAGGCGCGAAGGGGTATCCTTGGGTGCTGATCCTCCAAAGTTCGGTTCTGGAGAAGACGCGAGCAAGGAAGAGTCGTACGTCGAGCCCCATACATGTGGTGAGGGCCTTATTCCAGTTTCGGCAAGAAAACAGTCCGGCACAAGTCCATGGGTCCCAGTTGATGTTTCAGGTGCTTCAGACGAAGACAAAGGGGACTCAGGCGAGAAGTCGTTAAAACCGAGTCCTGTTGAGGAAGGAAACTTGGAAGAGGAAGCGCCAGAGTTGGCGATATATGGAGCCAAAAACCTCCCTGAGTTGGTCGAGCATGCTGAGGACGACGGGATCAGTCAGATTGAGGATTGATCTGTGTTGTTGTTGATCATTTTTTTTTCTATCTTTGGCGAAGCATGGCCCCGCGAGGCCCTTTTTGTTGAAACTTTTCGAACAATTACAGTTTTATACAAAAATTAAGCAATTTTCCTTTCTCAATTTTTTTGGCTCGAAGTAATCATATTTACTCGTCAGTCGGATATTATAGAGATTATCGTAGTGTCGTATTTTTTGAGCGCATGTTAATTGATTCGAAGTGATTCAGTAAGTCCTCCTCTTTTTAGTTTTAGACTTAGAATTATCGAACCTTTTGGTTTTGGTTTTTAAGTCGTTTCTTTATGAGTAATTGAAAATCGAGCCCGGATACGACTAAACATACAAAGAAAATTTTTGGTCGATAACGGTTCTCAATCCATGCCAGAAAACTATCAAAGATATTGGGAATTATTGTTCCAGTAAGATGGTCAGTCGTGGCGACATGAGCCAATCCCTCGGGCACTTGTCTGATCAAGACATGTCCCATAGTGCGGTACATGTGCTCGGTATGCAGTATGTGTCTCAATATGTCTGAGGTACCGGGCGTTAGCAATGAAGAGGTGTGATCGTGGGAAGTAAAAGGAGCCTTCAAGGCGTATTTTACTTGGTCCCGACGACCTATCGTTTCGACGAAGTTGGTTTTTTTTGTTGCGACTAGACTGGTTAGGGCTGCCTACGTACCTCTGCGGAGGATCAAGTCACTCATAGTTCATATTTCTCGAGTAAAAGTGGCTGTTAAGGCGCATTTACTCGGTTTCGTGGTAGTCTGACTGTGCAAGTAAAAGTGACAGTTAGTAGTATATTCGCACATGTAGGTGATTTCATTAAGATTAATACAGGCGGAGATGCATGCAGTTCCATTCTCGTGGTATGGCTTCGCCCGTGGAAGTTTCCAGACGGTAGATGCCGAGCCTTATGATTTCGACTATTTTATATGGTCCTTCCCAAGTTTTGCCGAGTTTTCCGGCTTTCCACTCCTTAGTGTTATCAAACACTTTTCGCCAAACGAACTAGCCCAACTCTAGTGGTCACGATTTGACTTTATGGGCTTAGTAAATTTCGATCTGGTGCTGAAAGTTTCGGATGCGAAGTAGATCCTGGTCGCGGCTTTCCTCGATTTCGTCTAGGCGTCATGTAGCATGTTGCGGTTCAACTCTATGTTTTGAGGCATTTTGGATATTCGGAGAATTGTCACGTTTACTTCCGCCGGAGCCATCGCCTCGACTATGTATGCCAATGAGAACGGTGTGGCTTTCGTGACGCCCGTGTTGTTGTGTGATGCGACCACAAGACTCTGTCTAGTTCGTCGGCCCAACGGCCCTTCTTTAAGTCGAGGTGTTTCTTTATGCCAACAATGATCTTTTTTGATGCTTCGGCTTGGCTGTTACCTTGCGGGTATCTCGGGCTGGATGTGTTCTGGCGGATTCGCCTTTTGTCTCAGAACCCTCGAAACTTATTTGATATAAATTGAGATTCATTTTTGGTGATGATTTCGTAGGGTAACCCGTGTCGGCAAATAATATGTTTCTAGACGAATCCCTGAAACTCTTTGTCGGTGATTTGAACAAACGAATCCGCTTCAATCCACTTTGTGAAGTAGTCGGTCAAGACTAGGATGAAACGAAGTTTTCAAGAATTAGGCAACGAACCGATGATATCCATGGACCATCGCATGAACGGGTAAGGCACGGTCATTTTTCGTAGCTGTTATGTTGGGAAATGGATGGTTGGGCGTGACATTGGCAGATGTCACAGTGTCAAGCGTAAGACTCGCAGTCGGTGTTCATTGTTGGCCAGTAGAACCCAAGATTTCTAACTTTTAGGGCTAACGCCCTTCCTCCCAAATGTTTCCAACTTTGCCCTTGTGTGTTTTGGCCATAACTAGCTGGTTTCCTCACCGTTGATACATTTGAGAAGGACTCTATTGGCAGTCCATCGATGAAGGTCCCCTTCTATAACGACGTAATGGGAACAGAGTGCCTTAAGTCGTCGTGCGGCCCACTTCTCATCGGGCAATCTTCCATCCGATAGGTAGTCAATGAATTATGTTCTCCAATCCTCGATCGTCTGATCAGTTTGTTCGGCGATGGGGTCTTGTTCCGTTTCCATCGTGCTTGTGATAGGAGCCACGATGTAGTTCCTCTCTGTCGGCAAGTCGATACTCGGTTTGTCGATCATGTGTATAGGGATCGTCCATTTGACTTGTTCATGGAGCTTACTACCTACTGCTGCCAGGGCATTAGCACATACATTTTCTCCCGAGGGACTTTCACGAGCTCGAAGATCTCGAAATCCCTGGCAAGGTCTTGAACTAGTTTAAGGTAGGCATCCATTCTTTCGTTTTGGACACCGTAATCACTGCTGAACTGACTTGAAACGAGTTGTGAATCGCAGTAAGTGCTCAGTCGTCTTGCGTTCACGGTTTTCGCCAAACCGAGTCCAGCAATGAGCGACTCATACTCTTCTTTGTTGTTCGATGCGACAAAGCCAAAACTAAATGATTTTTTCAGTTCTGCGGTCGGTGATTGAAGCTGGAATCCAGTGCCGGCCCCTTTGTTTGTAGAGGAGCCGTCCACGTGCAAGATCCAATTTTGGTTCGGTAGAACCAGGTCTTGTTCAAGTTCTGGAGCGAGCTCGAGTAGGAAGTCAGCCAAGACATGAGACTTGGCGGCCGTCCGATTCTTATAGGTTATGTCGTGTTCACTCAGCTCGATTGCCCATTTTGAGAGACGTCTGGATTGATTGGTATTCTGCATTACTGTTCGCAGTGGCTGGTTGGTCAGTACTTCAATTGAAAGTGACTGGAAATAAGGTCGAAGCTTTTGTGCTGACATGACGATGACGAGGGCGTTTACTCGTATAGAAGATTGGTTTTTACTCACCATGATCCTCCCCGATGAGGACGCTGCTAACTGCTGTTGAAGAAACGGTGATGTAAAAGGAAAGGGTGTCTCCATCCTCTGATTTAGATAGCACTAGAGGGTTATAAGATATTGTTTGAGCTGACTGAACGCTTCCTTGCATTTTTCGTTCAAGATAAAAAAAAAATCCTCGTAGTAACCCGTAGAAAGGGAGGGATTTATTTGTCGATCGGGAGATGAATCGATTAAGGGCTGCGATCCGGCCGGTTAAGTGTTGGAGTTCCTGACTATTCTTCGGGCTGGGAAAGTTGAGTATCTCTAAAATATGTTTAGGGTTTGCTTTGATTCCCCTTTAAGTTACTATATAACCGAGGAATTCTCCGGACATCACCCAGGAAGTGCATATTGTCGGGTTGAGTTTCATCACGTATTCGTTCAGTGTCTCGAAACAATCTCGAAGATGGTTGAGGTGGTCGGCGGCATGGAGCGAGTTGACTAGCATATCATCGATGTAAACTTCCATTGTGACTCTGAGTTTTTTGGGGAACATCCAGTTGACAAGTCGCTTATAAGTTGCCCATGCGTTCTTAAGACCGAAAGGCATGACCTTGTAGCAGTAGGTTCCCCTATCGGTGATGAATGCAGTTTTTTCTCGATCATAGAGATGCATCATGATCTGATTGTATCCCATGAAGGTCAAGAGTTCATTACCAGCAGTTGATTCGACTAAACAATCAATGTGGGGAAGTGGGAAGCTATCTTTCAGGCACACTTTGTTTAATTCGGTGAAATCAACGCAGACTTGCCATTTCCCGCGTTGACGTGAGGCGGCGACCGATGCATCTTGACTGTGGTGATTAACAAGTCTCGAGCAGCTTGTTGATCCCCGTGAAGGGTGCGAATTCGGCCGTCCTGTCCGGAGAATTTGACGCACTGGTTGTATGTTGATGAGATCGCTCTCATCGAGTGAAGCCAAGGCGTGCCAAGGATGGCACTGTATGGTCCAGACGTGCATTTTATGGAAAATTTAACTGTGGGGGTCACTCCGCAAGCGTAAACTGAAGAAGAATTGTTCCGAGCATTGTTTCTGATGCTCAGTTGAATATTGTGAGAGAGCGAGAGGATGGTTTCATGTCGCAAAGATCTACTCCCATCTTATCGAGGGTTTCGCATAAGATCAGGTCAACCGAGCTGCCGGTATCTATTAGCACTTTCATGACTTCACAATTTCCTATTCCTAGTTTCACTAGGAGAGGGTCGTAATGCGGGGTATGAACCCCTACGGCGTCGTCGGGTGATAAAGTGATCGGTTGATCGATCTCGGGCCAAGATGGCCACTTTTGCGCAGTGGTGCCCTGTCGGCGATAAGCATTTACTGATCGGACCACTGCATGGAGGTAAGCCTCCCATGATCACATTCAGATGCGATGGGCGGTTTACATTCAGATGCGATGGATCTGTAAGTCATCGAATATGCTTTCGACGATAGGTGCATGTCCCTGGCGGGCCCTTGCTGCTTTGAGCCTTCGCCTCAAGTAAGAGAGTTAAGGGCGGTTGAGCTTGACTCTGAGGTCGTCGACTCTGGAACTAAGTTTTTTGCATATATCGGTGGTCTCCGACCCCATGATCCGTCGAGGATTAAAATTGGGACTGCCGAATTTCTGAGCATTGGACGCGTCGATTTCAGACCGTAGATCGACCGTTTCGCCACATATGTTTTTATTCGTTGTGTTTTTGCACTTAAACTAGTGCCGTAAGTCGTTGTCATCGTCTAGTATTGTCTATTTTTGGTTTAAGTGTACACCCAGGTCTATGGGCTCCAACTGGGTATCTCTGTCCTACGAAACATCATGTCATGAGAGAACTACCTGGACGTGTCTTTGATGCCTCGGTTGTTCTTCATCGCCGGACAAGTTGCTTTTATTCAGTCCCTTGGGAGCGACCTCTTTTTCTTTTTTCGGAATCCCTCAAGCTGGGTCTGACCTTGTGATTTCTGGGTTTTCTTGGCTTTATTTTTACTCCAGCTTTTGATGTTCTTCGGCTTTGGTCTGGGCGTTTCACGTTTGATGCGCCATTGCCGAAGGAAGCCAGAAAGGCTTTGTAGATTTTCTTGCACTCCTTCTTATTGTGTCCATTGATTTTGTGATACTTGAAGTATTTTCTGCAGTCGACCAAGCTTGAGCCCAACGGCCTAAACGAGGGTTGGGGTTGTTGGGCATTTTCTCGGTCCCAGCGATTCCAACTCTTTTCACGTACCACTACAGTAGAGGCTGGCCGTTCGTCTTTGTTGACGAGGTAAAGTAATCCCTTCTTATGGGGTGTTTTGTCACTGGAAGAGTGTTGTAGTGGTTCTTGACATGTATCGGCGGTTTTAGGGACAGCTTGTTTTGTGGCGTTTTGGTTGCTTATTATCGCTCGCGTGTCTTTTTCCATTCGGATGAAATTATTTGATCGGGCAATAATGTCTTGGAGAAAAGACGTTGGATTCCGGTAGAGATCGTCGCGGAATTTTTAGTGTACGTAAAGGGTGTTCATTAATGCGTCCACTGCGATGCTATCGGAGACGCTGACTTTCGAGACAATGGACTTGAATTTCTCCATGAACTCACGGAGGCTCTGTGCCGGGGCTTGAGAAAAGTTCCAGAGGTCAGATGCAGTGGCTCCTTGGCGAGTGAACATGATTTAGTGCTTGAGGAAGGCCGTCGACAGATCGTTAAGCTGTTGATAAAGTTCTCAGGAAGCCGGGAAACCAATTAAGGGCCGGTCCTTCAAGACTTTCGACAAAAAACTGGCAGGTTCCAGTGTCTTTTTCCTCGTCGGAGAACTTCGCCCTTACCATCGCTATGTTGAACGAGGTTATGTGGTCGGTTGGGTCCGAGTTGCCGGCGAAAGACAAGAGTCAGAATTTTTCAGTTGGCCGGAGCCGTACATCGCTAATCCTTCTAGAGAAGGGAGTTTAGAGCGTTTCAGCAAGGACGCGCTCAATGTGCGGGGCAGAGGTTGTAACGTGATGGATTTTTGAGTGTATATCCTGAAGAGAGCTTAAGTTCGGTGATTTCTCATACTGTGACCTGGTCCGGTCCGTTAGGGTTTGGTGCATCGCATCCGGTGGTTGGATTGGCGACAGCTTATGTCGTTGCTCCCGAAGTGGCCGTTCGGTCGGTATTAAAGAGCTGTCTTTGTATGGTTGGTGGGTTACTTGTGTGACCGGCCAGAGGGGCGAGGACAGCGGATAGTGCGGTGAGTTGCTCGGCCATTGCCTTCTGAACTTCTTCTTGTTGAAGGAGACGGGCCATGACGGTACTCATGAATTTTGACATGGTTGGTTCAACGGCAACATGAGTGGGTTCCAGTTCTTCACCGGAGGTTGAAACTTCAAGAGGCATCGTGATCTTGTTTCGTCGCTACTTTGGTCTGCCCCACGGTGGGCGCCAACTGTTTGAACTGAGTTTCGTCCGATTTGGTGACAAGGAGACAAAACTTCTCGGTGGGTTAACACAAAGGCGTTTATTAGATCGAAAGGATGTTTGTCGGTTTACAAATAAGGAAAAGAACGGTGGCCGAAAAAGTACAAATCGGCAAAATACAAGGCAAATGAAAACTCTAATTCTAGCCGCAGAGTAGGTATGTGTGTCGATCTCCCCCCCCCCCCCTCTCCTCCCCTCCCCTCCCCTCCCCTCCCCTCCCCTCCCCTTTCCCTTGCTTCTTGTTCTCCTAATATAGGTGTTTGTGTCCTTCTTTTCCTAGGTTGGTTCGTCCTAATGGATCTTATCTCTGTGAAAACTGGCTTATTAGGCCGACGAGGAAACATCCCCCGGGTCAAGAACTTTTGTCTCCTCGGACGTCATCGGCTAAAAGTGATTCTTTGTCGGCAGTCTTTATCCGAGCTAGCACATCTGCCTTAAGTATGAGTGAAGCCGGCATTAGGAGACCGACGGACCGGGCCTACTATCTGTTAGGCCTTATGGAGGGATTTGTACCTCCTACAGTGGACTTGTAAGTATTATTATATATATTACCCATTCCATTTGTTGACGATGACACCTAATCGCTTTATTTCAGGGAAACATATAGATGTATATATAGATTGAAGCTTACCCCAAATCCAAATGTAACAATCTTTCTTTATAGAAATTCACGGAATACCAACAACAGATTCATCAAGTCCCTTCCTTTTCCTCCTCTCTGAAAACTACATCGCATAAATCAAAACCTGTACTTGTGAGTCCCAACCAAAGTCTGGTAATTTGAAACCATCATCCATGTGAAATTTTTCTGATCCATCTTCTCTGTATAATCCATGATCTACAATCACGAACTCCAGGAACAGAGGCTTTTATGATTGTGTTTGGTCTTTTTTGTTTAACTGATCGCTTGATATATTACTATTGATCATCGTTGGTGGTTATTATCTGGGTTTGTCTTAACTATAAACTGCTTATGTCTTTTTGTTTTTTGTATTTTTTTTTTTGTAATCAGTTGTGAGTGTAATGATCTCTTGTCTAGAACACGTTTCGATCTTGATGCTTTCATTTTGTGATCTTATTGTCTTAAAACATGAACAGCATTTCCGTCACGATCGGTATTCGCCACTACTTAGCATTAAAGGTAGTGACTAGAATTTGGCAATAAGGGAGTTTAATGTTCATATGACTCAACAATACACTAGTTTAATGATCATATTGTTCTCTGCTGATATTTTAAACAAGTTGGCTAGGGCTCTGCTAAACTGGAGCAGTGACCAATGGATACTACTGCAACATCAAATGGTGTTAGCCCTGCCGCTACGTTACAACTCCACAGTATCATCCCGGAGATTCCGACCGAGTTGCCGCTGTTCCCTTCGTTTGTGTGTCTAAAACGACAATGCCTTGAAAACTCTGCTCCTGGAGAATTCTTCTTGGCTTCTTGTCCTTCCATTGCCCTTCATGTTCTCACAACATGTGACTTAGATCCTCGTGACCTCGCGAAACTCGAGGCAACTGATGACAATGATGATGCTCTTTCTTGTTTTCTTGTAGGTTGATGCTTTTCTGATTGTTTTCCTTTTTCTTCAGGCAACATGTTCCTTCTTTAGGAAGCCGGCAAACTTCTCTCCGGACCTTGAACTCTCCATCTCAGAGGTTGCAGCTCTTGACATGTGCCAGAAGAGGGTGATGTTTAAACGTATGGGAGAGGAAGAACGCCAAGAAATCAAAAGGAAATGCGGCGGCTCATGGAAGCTTGTTCTGAGTTTCTTGCTATCTGGTGAATTTGGTTACAGGCGGGAGAAATCACAGGCACTTGCTGGTCCTGGTCATAGCATCGTCTTGACATCAAAGGGCGTTGTCTACTCTTTCGGATCTAACGGTTCAGGACAACTTGGACATGGAACCACTGAAGACACTTGGCACCCTCGACCAATCAGGTTACTCATTGATTCTTCAGTTTGGTACAATAGTCAGAAAGGGTTGAGTACATTGTTGTTTGCAGGTCACTTAGTGGGATACGGATCATTCAAGGAGCTCTTGGCGCTGAAAGAACATTGTTAATAAGTGATGCTGGTGAAGTTTATGTCTTTGGTAAAGATTGTTTTAGCGACCCTGGACTAGAGGTCCAAGAAACTAAGGTCATCACAAGTCCCCAGAGAGTCAAGTCCTTGACGGAGATATTCGTGGTTCAAGCCGCCATTGGATATCACTTCACAGCAATTTTGTCTAGAGAAGGCAGAGTTTATACATTATCATGGGGAAAGGATGAAAGACTCGGTCACGGAACCGACCATAACTGTTTGTTGCCTCATCCTTTGTTAGGGGCCTTGGAGAACATCCCGGTCGTTCAAATTGCTGCTGGCTTTTGCTATCTCCTTGCTCTAGCATATCAACCCACCGGCATGTGAGTTCATATAATGCTTGCTTCAATTGTTCTTATATGTGCTTACTGTTGCTATTTCTATAGGTCGGTGTACTCTGTTGGATGCGGTTTGGGTGGGAAGCTTGGACATGGCTTTACAACCAGTGAAAAACAGCCTCGCTTGATTGAGCAGTTTAGTCTTTTAAAGATGGAACCGGTTATGATCTCAGCAGGGGCATGGCATGCTGCTGTAGTTGGGAGAGATGGGAGAGTATGCACTTGGGGATGGGGCAGGTATGGCTGCTTGGGTCACGGAACAGAAGAGTTAGAGTTGGCTCCTAGGGTTGTTGAGGGCTTAAAGGGTGTTAAAGCGGTCCACGTAGCCACTGGAGAGTACACAACCTTTGTTGTGTCTGATGATGGTCAGGTTTACTCATTCGGATGTGGTGAAGCCAATCTTGGTCAGGTAAGTCCGCGTTTTTCTTGTGTTTACTTATTGGTTTGGATGTTTGAGACGATGGTCTTGATATGATATCGTGATTTAGCAGGGCGATGTGGATGAGAATACTCTTACTCCGAAGTTGGTTTGCTCGTTGAAGGAGACAAAAGAGCGTGTGGTTCATGTGACTTTGACAAAGTCAGTGTCAGTACCTTGGACTGGTCATACATTTGCAATGACCGAGTCAGGGACATTATATGCGTTCGGGTCTGGGGGGAGAGGGCAGCTAGGGATGAGGCTTGGTGATAACGTGACTGAAAGAGCAGAACCAGTGAAAGTTATTGGTATTGACCTTTCTTAGAGATTTGGAAAAGAAAATCATCTTTTTAATTTAGGTTTGCATCACCATTGATCTTTGACTAATGTCTAAAGAAGTGGTTGTACAAAGTAGCAGAAGGTAATGAATGACATTGAAGATGGCTGTGGGTTTTTTTTAAGACTGGAGGAACAAATAGATGTTTTCTTTTATCGGATATTTTGCTCTGAAAGTTTAGAGTTTACATGTTTGGCGCGTCTAGGGTTTTTTCAAAAAATCATTGATCTTTGACTAAGGGTGCATAGGATAGGCCCACTATAATATGTTGCGTGATGCCCAAACAATCCAAGCTACATATTTCTCTACCCACTAACAACAAAATTATTAGCCCATGTGATTTTTTAACTTCTAATCGACATAGGTCTCGAGACTATTGATACAGTCCATCTTGTTTATTTTTTATTTTTTCCTTTGACAAAGTGTGGATAAATAATAGGATCATAGGTAATTTACATACTCTTCGCTTCTACAATGTGTGAACATTTCTTTTTTGAATTAGAATAATGAGTTTATAGGTAATTTACCTATCATTATGTATTTTTTACAAAATGATCTCAATTTCTTATTTTTATATATGCCGAAGAAAGAGAGAAGGGAATCAAAAGCACACAAACTTTATCTTTCAAATTTACAAGAGGAATCCGATCCAATGTATACCAAATCCTAAATCAAGCAAATAAGTCAGTATTACGTTGGAGGTTAGCTTTGGTTCATTCAAACTTTCTAACCATGTTTGATATAGCGGTAGGATGATCACTTTGGTATCTCTAGTACTCTATGCAATCAACAAGTCTAAGAATGGTGCTATAAAGTGGTTAGATAATACGTAAAAATTTAAACTAATCATAATTTCTTAAAACACAATATCAGTAATACCTCCTCCAAACTTAAACAACACTGTCCTAGTGTTATACAATCTAAGATTGGTGGGAAAATAAATCATAAGGACAAAATCTAACAAGGAAAAAACGGTATACATGCTCGTTGATGGTGAGTGTCGATCGACACAGTTAAGTGGCCATCGATCGATGCTCGTGATGTTTCGTCGATCGACATTGGGTCAGATGTCGGTCGTTGCTGAGTGCATATTGTCTTCCTCGGGTCTTTTTTTTAACTGCAAATAAAGATAAAGACAAAATTAGTAATAAATATATAAAACGAAAATAAACTTACTAAATAGTGGGTTGCCTCCCACTCAGCGCTTGTTTATAGTCTTTAACTTGACGTTTGGAACTCTGATTCAGTCCGGATGAGATTGAGAACTTGCTCCAAAACAAGTCTAAATGTCTTCTTTCTTGAGCTTCATCATACTTTTGTGAAAGCCTTCAAATACTCTTCTCCTTTGTCTATCTTTTTAGCAATAAGAAGTGCTCAAAGCTTTGCAAATGGCTGTGAGAAGCATTTACTGCGCACTATGGATTTTCTAATACCATCTAAGAAGTGAGGAATCAATGAAGTGAGGAATCAATGATAACTGAGGACCTCACTTGATCCTTTTTCTCTTATTCCAGTTCTTCCTCTTCTTTCTCCCCAGACTTGTCTGATCTCGTGTGATTGCCTCCATCAAAAAGTTTTCGAAACGCTTCATCAAACTCCTCATGCTATGATACGCCATGGATGTCGATCGACAATTTGGTGGTGGTGTTGATTGATGCTTCTTCTGTTGGGCCTTTTTCGACGTCACTTCTATATCTCAACCCTCTCTGAGAAGCTACTGCATACATATGATCATAAAATACCCTATTGTAGGAACCCATATGCAAACTTCCACCTGGTGGAATAGGAAATTCAACTTCAAAGACAGCACATGGGACCACAAACTTCACAGGGTCATGTACCCTTTTCAGTCTTTTGTGAAGACCAGTAGCCTCTTCTACACAGATATGTGGTTGTGGTGTTCTGGGACAACAAGGTTTGAGGACTATGACTTGTACGTTCTCTCATTGATCGGTTCCTGCTCAACTATATATCCTGGCAGCTCATCCAATGGTGGGTGTTAGTCGATGTCGGTGGACGGTGTCGATTGATAGCATCAAGTGGGTGTTTATCGATATCATTAGGCGGGTGTCGATCGATGTTAGCCTTTGGTGAAGTCTCCAGATCTTTTCCCGAAGTGTGCTGATCGTCATCAAGCTTCATCTCAAAATCCTGACCCAAATTTTTAGGTTGTTTTTCATCCTTAGCTCCAAGAAATAATTTATAATCGACTGATCAAACTTTAGTGTTGAGTTTGCAATGTCGTGAGAGCAACTCGATCTTTCAAATATTTCAAGAAGTGTCGATCGACAACAGAGATATGTGTTGATTGATGTTGAAATCTTAGTATCGATCGACGCTGAGGTCTTAGTGTCGATCGAAAATGGAGTCGGATCACTAATATTAGCTTCTTCTGCTCTGCTTGGCTCAGATCCATGATGTTCATCACCTTTATGTGTAACCTCATCTGTCTGTTGAACCTAAATATTTGGCTTCTTAGCGTGAGTGTTCAGCGCTTCACATTCTCCATCCATTTCACATTCTCCATTCGTCTCACTATAGGCAACACCCAACATCTGACTGAACTTAAACATTAACTCCTTCTCCGGGCCTTTAACCATCATGTGCAGCATATCATAAATCTTCCTTTTCTGAGCTGCTACAGCATCAGTGAGAAATTTGTTGAGGAAGGTGATTTTAATATCCTCCCATCATGTTAGAGATTCTGGTTGCAGTTGATTGAACCAGCTAAATGCATTCCCAGAGAGAGTGTGTGGGAAAATATTGCAGAGTATGTGATCTTCAGCTATTTCATGTTGCTCTCTCTCTAAGACTAGTTCTTCAAGTTCTTTGATGTGGTCTCTGGGATCTTCGTGAGGAAGTCCCCGAAAGGGTCATGAGCTACTCAATCAAACCATTCACGGCTCATCTTAAAGTAATTCATTTCAGCAATAACAATAACATCAGGGATCACAACACCATGTGCATTAATCAATTTTCATGTACTATTGCGAGGATGACCTTCTTCGTCTCGTAAGATCCCATTCTCATCAGCCTCAAGTATAAGCACTTCAATCTCCTTTGTCTTCACGCAAGTGGTGTCGATCGATACCAAGGATTCGGTGTCGATCGATTCTTGGTTCACATTGTTGATCGTTGCTTTTTGGAGGGTGTTGATTGTTGCTTCCCTCGTAGACTACCAATCGTGCGTGAATCAGCAGGCTCCTTCTTTGAAGAACCCAAAAATAACTCTTCTCATTGCTTCGTGGTACTAAGATATATGTACCTGAAACACAAGCTTTTTTTTATCTAAGTAAACTAAAATAGAGAAATAACCTAGACTAAATCAAACAAATTGAGTCTAATGACGAATCCTCGCTCTCCGACAACAACTCCTAATTTGGTATCACTCAAATTATCCTAAGGAGTAAATTTTACTCTCTCAAATAAGAGGTCTAGTTGTAGTACTTATGGATCAAATCCACATGGACCCGGGGCATACATTGAACTCAATACAGTCGTGATTAAGTTACGAAAGTTATGATTTTATTAAGTAAACAAGTAAAGAACCAAATTGATTGATTAATTGGGTTTGTAAACAGTTAAGAGAAATAGCTAGATTCAGGTAAGTCGATTGTAGTGGATAGAAGCTAAGAGTTTTGTATCATAGAAATCGAATGCAAACAGTAAGATATCAAGTAGTGAATCTATCTATGATTTAAGTCTTTGTTAACAACTCTTGTGAGAACTCAGAATATACCGTCAATCGAAGCTATTGAGCTAGCATCGATTGATGCCCACATAAATCAAGCATTACATCCTAATTTGATATGTTCACTAAATTACTAGACCAACTCTCATATGTATCTAGCAACCTAGCTCAGCAGGATTTATTGAGGTAATGATCCTACTCTCGCAACATCAATTATCATAAGATCAGGGTTCTAGTTAATTAGTCTAGAATAGAGACAATAAGCACAAAACTGATAAATGATATTTATTACATCCTAGCAGTTATATTTTTTGGCTAATCCATCAATACCATAGAACCATAAATTTAACAAGGGGTTTACTCAAACGTGATAATTGTCGCAGAAATCATAGAATGAATGATATAATAATGAAACCAAAACCAATGGAGTTACAAGAGGACTCTTAAGGAGTTCCTCTCTTCTCTCCTAACATAAAAGTAAGAACATATAAAGTGTAGAAAGCGTAGCTGTCAACAATGGCTTAGAAAACATAAATATAGGGTTTAGACTCATCCAAGAGTATTCTGGTAATTTGTGATGACTTATGGGCTTAAGTCGGCCATGAAATTTGAGTTCTGGCATCACCATAAATCGACACCAAGTGTGCACCGTCGATCGACATATCTTCATCTCCTCGACAGCTTCCTCGCGCGAGGCAGATAAACCACTCTTCACTAAAACGGGCATAACTTTAGATCTAACCTCCAGATAGACCTCAAACCAGTGGAATTGTAAAACTAACTCAAAGCGACATCTTATTTCAAAATATCAGATCAATCGCACCATGGGAAGGTCTCCATCCATAGATAAACTTCTGATGCGTATGTGCAGTTCTGCATCTCAAAAAGCTCTAGAATCACCAAAGTTCTCCAAAACGTAACTGAACCAGAAAAGACTCAAAAACACATCCTAGATACACATAACAGGCTCCAAACATGGCCTATAACATAGTCTAAAAATGGTAAATATTAGGACCTATCAACTATTCAACCTAAATACCGTTGACTACATGATGGTTTGAAGTACGTAATATATATAGTGGATCCGAAAACCTATATCCTTAAAACATAATGATATAATCAGATTCCGGTTGAAAAAATATACTTTTATTATGATGTGACTGAAATACAACGAAGGTTTACGAAAAATGAAATGAAACAATGACTTGAAGCTAAGAAAAAAGTATTAGGTAATGAGATTGAGGTCGATATGTGTAGTGAGTTTAAACTCTAACGCTTTGCACGTTTCCTCGTCTTTGATCTCTTCTTCCTTTAATAGTTGTTCTCTTCACTCTGCTCGTTCCTTAAATCCAGCATCTCTTGGGATCTCTTTTGACTCGTTCACCTTTGATCTACTTCTTCACGTCGAGCTTGCAGGATACCTTGCTTCCCTTTACGGGCTCGGACCATTGGACCTTGTTACTGAATAATTATTGGGTCCAATAATTGTCCTCCAGCTCCTTTAGTGATAGTTTGAAATCTAAAAGGGAAAAAGATTGAAATCTAAAAGGGCGAAATTCGAGTTTATCCTCTCAATAATCTATATAATGCTTCTCGAGAAACCTAATCGATGTCGTAAGTGGCTTAAAGGCAGTGACTAACTCGTGCCTCGTTTAACATTTGGATTTGACGTTATTTGATGGCCATGTTCTTACGTGTGTATGGGATTAACCGGATGTGGGGGAGTCATGATTATGCTTCCTAGGAAGTTGTTTTTGAGCCATTACCCGTTATATAAATGGATCTCGACTCTTCCTGATTTTATCCCCTTCATATTCTTAATTATTCTTTCTCTATCTACTGCGTATCTCTGAAAAGATCTGTTTCTCTCTTATTCTAATTCGCGTATTATCTTCTTTGTATGCAGAGAAGTTCGATCCCCACCTTAAGTCTATCCTTGAAGGATCACACATGGATGAGCTCTATGATCTCTTGGGAATTGGGTACAAAGTGGAAACGTCGCTCCCAATCAATGGCAAATATGCTGAGACCATCATGTCGGAGTATTGTGGGGCGTACCTCACGTACTTCAAGGACTTTGGCTTATCCTTTCCTATTCCATCTTACATCCTTGAAGCTCTTGCCGAGCTTGGAACAGCCTTTTTCCAGATGTGCCCGAACTTCGTCAGGTACTTCTTGATGTTTTTGGTTCACACCAGAGAAGAGGGACTAGAGTTTGGCCTGGAGGAGTTGCGTATGCTTTGTATTCTTAAACATAACAACGGTTTCTTGGGAACGATGTTGCTGTATCCTCGCCCAGTTCGCACGATCGTCGATGGTATTCTGAAGAGGGACAACCGATGATGAGAGAATTTCTTCGTCTTCAAGGTTAATTGTGCATCTATCAAGGACTTCGATTTCGGAAGAATATCTCAAGAGTGGGCGGAGGAGATCAGTAGGCAATCATTCTTAAAATATTTTTATTATACATTTTATTTTTTAGTTTCAAATGCCTAATCACACTTAATCTTCATGTAGCTCCCTTCAGAAGTTCTACGATGAACGGCGAGCTACTAGGCTTTATCGAGGTTCTCCTTCAGGGCCAACCTCGCTGGCTGGCTTTAACAACGATCAGATTAAGGCTGCCTATGCTCTCCCTCCAGGTTGAGCACGAGCTCCGACTGTTAAGCTTGTGCCGCCTATGAACTCTAGGTTAGCAGATCGCCTGTCTGCGAGTTAGTCTTCTTCTTTTTTGAAAGTGTGATCTTATTTTAGTGTTTAAATCGTATGTTTGTTCTGACATGTTTAAATCGACCCACTTGGTGAAATAATCTATTAGTACCAAAAGGAACCAGAATTTTGCTGACCCCAAAGATACTAAAGGGCCCATTATATTGACCCCCTCATGAAAGGATAAGTTGACAAGATAGATGATAACTTATGAGCTGATTGATGGATCACTGGTGCATTTATTCCACGTTAATGTGAATTGCTCGTTGTCGTGTGCGATGGTTGGTCAAAAATACCAATATTTTTTATTCTGATCGTTAATGATCAACCTCCATAGTGTCTTCTGCATGATTTGTCGTGTGTTTGTGTAACATCCCGAGTTGTGATATGTGGAAAGGCTTAAGAGAATTGGTTTGGCTACCTATGTCACCAAAGTTGACTTACCTTTTCTGTCACACATCCGTTTAGAACTCCAGAGTTAAGCGTGCTTATGCTGGAGTAGTGAAAGGATGGGTGACCTATCGGGAAGTGATTCGCGATACCGTGCGAGTGAGGCCAAAACACGGGGAAAGGTGGGGTGGTGATTGCAGGGTCAGTAAACAATGATTTCGAGCCTTGGAAAAATTAAACGCACCGACCGTCGGACAGGGGTGGAGCCCACGAGCCCGATAGAGGGATGGGTGACTCACCGGTAGGGGCGGTTGGGGCGTTACAGTTTGTTTCAAGATCGTGAAAATATCTTTTCCGGAGACGCAAAGTAAGCATAGTTCATTTACGCATCATTTGTACAGTTTTTCCTCAATTATTGAATAGCGCAAGCTACAAGCTTTGAATTTTCTTGCCTCCCATTTTTCTGTTGGGAGGGTTTCTTCTTTTATGTAGTTGAATTTTCCAGTCAAATCTCCCTTCTAGCTCCTGTAGGAAGTTATGGTGGCCTCGACGTTAGCTCCATGGTCCGCCCTGTCATCGGCTCACTGCGCAGTGGTCTCCCTCGCTACATCGACCTCTGTTTCATCAGTTTGGGCTCGATATCAGCTTCGTTGACTTTGAGTTTGATGTCGACTTTGTTGTGAGAATTACTTCCTAACCTTTCGGTGTTTGTATTCTCGTTTTGGCGATCTTGATGGCTTTGAGTGACCCATCGAGTTGTAGCGCGTGTTGTTACGGCGTATATTTGAGAATGAGGTTCTTTTCTAGGTTATTTGTTTTCTTGGGGGAAGGTTTATGCTGGATTTTCTATCCCTTCCACCGAAATTACTATTTTCATGATCGGGCTTGAAATCGAAGCGAGAACGGCAAGAGCATCGGCCTCCCCTAGGAATTTTTGTTAGTTTAAACTTGTTGACAGTTGTGCGATTTTCCGCAAAACCATGAGGTAAGCTTTAATAGTTTCGTGCTTTGCCTCGTATTCTCCGTGGAACTGACTAGTTACCAGTTGAGAGTCGTTGAAGGCCCTGATCTCGCAGACACCAATGCTTAGCGCACGGTGGAGTCTAGCAATTAAGGATTCGTATTCTGCTTCATTGTTTGAGGCATTGAAACCTAAATGAAAAGAGTGTTCGTTCATTTCAAATGTCGGGGACTTGTACCAGATTCCGATCCCGGATCCTTGTTTCGAGGATGCTCCATCGACATGAAGCTTCCATTTTTCGTTTTTTCTTTGTTACTTTTTTAGGGATTAGCTCAATGACAAAGGCAGCCAATACACGTGCTTTGGTGCTCGCACGAGGTTTATATTCGATATCGTATCTGCTAAACTCGATAGCCCATTTTTCCAGTCGTCCTGACTTGTTGGGGCTGTCATGACGGTTTCCAGTAGCTGATGTGTCATGATGATGATAGTGTGGGATTGGAAATACGGCCTAAGCTTCGTGCAACCGTGACGATTGCAGTGCTAATTTCCTCATTGTCGTGTACCTTGTCTCGGTGTCGGTTAGAGACTTGCTTTTGTAATAGATTGGTTTTTGCTCGTTATTTTCCTCGCGGATCAGCACTCTGCTCACTGTGTATTCCGAGGTCACTACACAGATGAACAAGGTCTCGCCTTCGAGTGGTTTCGATAGCATGGGGGTTCACTGATGTACACCTTTAATTTTTTAAGGCAAAGTTGCACTCATCGTTCCATTCGAACTTCTTGTTTCCCTTTAGCAGTTGGTAGAAGATAGATATTTGTCTATTGATCTCCAGATGAAGCGGTATAGAGCGGCTATTTTACGGTTAGCCGTTGGACTTTATGTGTTGACTTTGGGGAGAATGTTTTGACGAGAGCAGCGACCTGCTTCAGGTTTGCTTTGATTCCTCTCTTGGTTACGAGGTATCCCATGAACTCTCCCGAAGCCCACAAACTCTCCCGAAGCAACCTGGAGGAACATTTCGTTGGGTTCATTTTCATTCTGAATTTGTTCGGGATGCTGAAACACTCTTGTAATTGGAGGACGTGGTTGCTAGCCCTTGATGATTTGACTAGCATGTCGTAACTATAAAGTTCCATCGTTTTCCCAACTTCTTAAAGAACATCCAGTTCACGAGCCGTTGATAGGTAGCTCCGACATTCTTGGGCCAAAATGCATTACTTTGTAACAATAGGTCCCGTGATATGTGATAAAGATCGTCTTTTCCTGGTCTTCTGGGTTCATCAGAATCTGATTGTACCCAGAGAAGCGTCATGAATGACAACAATTTGTGTCATGCGGTTGCTTCAACCAGGCGGTCAATTTGTGATAGTGGGAAACTATCTTTTGGACAAGCTTTATTGAGGTCAGTGAAATCGATACATACTCTTTATTTTCCGTTTTTACTTTTCACCACCACCATATTGGCGAGCTAGTCAGGATATTTCACTACATTGATCGATCAGAACTTTAGAAGCTTATTGACTTTGTCGTTGACTGCTTTAGATCTTTTGGCTAATAACATTCGTTGTTTTTGTTTTACGGGTTTGAATGTCGGGTCGATGTTTAAATCATGTGAGGTGACTTCGATGTCAGTTCCGGGCATGACTTTGGCTGTCCATGCGAATGTTTCAAGGTTTTGTTTAAAGAATGATAGAAGGTCGTCCCTTATTTCAGAGGAGAGGTAATTTCTGATGTTAATGCGCTTTTCCAGGAAACGATCATCGAGGACGACGGGACTGGTAAGATCCTTCTCGGGGTCGCGGATTGAGAGATTGGGTATTCTTGAAGCGGTTGCAGCTGCAACCTCACTACATGATCAGGAGGATCGGGTGTTTATAAAGTTATTCATGTAGCAGGCTCGTGAGGATTTTTGGCTTCCTCGGATTATCTATTCTCCAGATAGAGAGATAAAATTTTACGCATTATTGGTAGATCGAGGGCACAACCTTCATCTTTCACAGCAAGGGCTCCCAAGTATTGCATCAAAAGGGGTGTAATGGTCTATCATCGTGAACCCGGCTGCGGCTTGGACGTCATTGGATTTTATGATCAGCAAGATCGAGCCTATTGGAAGGATCGCGACCCCGCCGAGACTGGTAAATGGCGCTGTAATAACCCTGATCTAGGGTACTAAGTCAACGCAAAGTCAACGAATTGGAATCAACCAGAACTTGGAGTATTATGTTATAAGGAGATGTAAATGGAGGTTTGGTCGAGGAATTTTGAAGAATGGTCGAATAAAATCAAGAATTGGTCGAGGAAACAAAAGCTGAGCTACGAGATGGTCGAGGCTGAGCATGGAGAATTTCCGAATTCATCAATTCTAGTAAGACTTAGTCTAAGTCTTCATATTGGTCTGTAGTTCGTTTCAAGCCGGTGGGCACTTCGCAGAGGAGTGTCCTAACTCTAACGTCGTCCGAGCCGCACCCATCTCCCTCATCCTTCCATCTTGCCCTGATCGATCAACCCCAACCGCAACGAGAGGAAGAAATAGTAGAAACCGTGCTAGTATTAGCGGTGGTAGTAACTCTCTTCATTGAGCTTGTGTAAAGCAAGGGTAAGTGGGTGCTGAACTCTCTCATTGTGTGTTTATCAGTTGAGTTGCGTGTTGTGTGTTGTGCATTGCAATTTTTTAATTGCTTAGTGGTTGTTGTTGTTTTGTTGCTGGTGCAACTTTGTGTTTATCATTCTGTTTAGAACTGTGTTAAGGATTGTGGAATCCTAGTAGCGAGTAATAGTCTAGTATATAGATATTATCGCTAGGTGTGGTAGGTTGGTTTTGCGTTAGGAAATTAGTTGTTTGGGTTAAGTGTGAACCTTAGAAATTCCGTAGCGCTTGTGTTGAAACTAGAGTTAGGTAGCCAACCTATATTTATAGCAATGCATGTGTTGTGAGTTGTTGTGGTGTCGGAAGGACCCCAACCTTGACAAGGTGCGCCGAGAAGACTTGTGAGTTCATTCTGTCATTGAAGATTCTGAGACGGCATTGGTGAATGTCAGTGGTATGGTTGAAGACTCAGAGTGGGCAGTGTTGTGACTATTAGTGTTGAACTATAATCAAATCTCGTATAGTATAAAGTCACGCATTTGTATAAGTTAGTTACTTAGTTTACAAGTCAAGAGTCACGGTCTATCATTCCTAAAGTATTGTCTTTACAACAGGGAGTTGTGTCTTTACAACTTAAAGTTGTGCCTTTACAATGCACTGTTTCACTTTCTATAAATATAGATTGAATCTTGTCTCAGAAAACAATCAATCAAGTGTAATAAAATAATTTCAGTTATACTCTGTTTTTTCTTTCATAAAAACAGAGCACATTAAATTCTATTCATATTTGTTTTTTCCTTTCATAAATCGTAAACCCAGAAAAGAATCAACATGGTATCAGAGCTTTGCGATTAAGAGGACAAATCTGTGCTAGTATTAGGCGTGGTAGTAACCCTCGTCGTTGAGCTTGTGTAAAGCTAAGGTAAGTGGGTGCTGAACTCTCTCCTTGTGTGTTTATGAGCGTAGTTGCATGTTGTGGGTTGTGCATTGCAATTGTTTAATTGCTTAGTGATTGTTGTTGTTTTGTTGCTGGTGCAACTTTGTGTTTATCGTTCTGTTTAGAACTGTGTTAAGGATTGTGGAATCCTAGTAGTGAGTAATAGTCTAGTGTATAGATATTATCGTTAGGTTGTGGTAGGTTGGTTTTGCGTTAGGAATTAGTTGTTTGGGTTGAGTGTGAACCTTAGAAACTCTGTAGTGCTTGTGTTGAACCTAGAGTTAGGTAGGCAACCTATATTTATAGCCATGCATGTGTTGTAAGTTGTTGTGGTTTCGGAAGGACCCCAACCTTGACAAGGTGCACCAAGAAGACTTGTGAGTTCATTCTGTCATTGAAGATTCAGAGACGGCATTGGTGAATGTCAGCGGTATGGTTGAAGACTCAGAGTGGGCAGTATTGTGACTGTTAGCAGTGTGATTTAGAGAAGTCACGGGAAGTGATTGTGAATATTTTTGTGTGAAGAGTCAGAGTCATCTGTGATCATCAGTGTGAAGATAAGTCAGAGACATCAGTGGACACTTGTGGTGGAACTCATAGAAGTATGAAGACCTTAAAGAATTTGTGATGATTGTGAATTGTGGCATAATCCTTTGAGTATGGAGTGACTGTAAAGAGAAAGGAATGTGTGTGATTTCATGGAATGATGTCAAGAATAGGATCGAGCCTTAGAGAGACTAAGCAAAACGTTTAAGCAAGAATGGAGCCCAGAGAGAGTGAATGGAAATAAGAGAACAAAGTTGTGAAGATGGAAGACAAAACTCAAGCAAAGAGTTGGTGTTGTGTTCATTGTCAAGACGAAGTTGTTCCCAAGGAGGGGAGACACAAGGTGAAGATAATGAGGAGAAGTACATAGTTCATTCGCGAGAAGATTTGAATTATGTAATAGATAAATAGTGGAGTAATGATAGTATCAGATGGTGGTAACCAGAAATGGTGTGTCTCGTAGAAGTCTAGATGGTGTAGCAAAAAGATGTGATCCGTTTGGAGAAAACATTGAGTAAAGCTGTGAGAAGGAGAAAGTCAGTAAGAGGACTTGAAGAAAGATTTTGAAGATTGCAAGGAGGAAGCTTTAGACAAGGGATGAAAGATCAAAGAAGTTGAAGACATTGGCGATGTGAGAATCAGAAGACATTTGTGAAGTGAGAATCAGAGCAAAGGAAGTTAGAATAACGAAGGTTAAAGCAAAAGCAAGAAAAATTGGAGTTCGAGGTTCCTAAGGCGGTTAGTGTAAGGCCAAATAGAGTGGAAGCTAGCAAAAGAATGAGAAGTCAGAATAGCGCAGCAGACGCGTGGTACGAAGAGAATTTGAGGATGAATTCATTTTAAGAAGGGGAGAATGTAATAACCCTGATCTAGGGTACCAAGTCAACGCAAACGCAAAGTCAACGACTTGGAATCGACCAACACTTGGAGTATTATGTTATAAAGAGATGTAAATGGAGGTTTGGTCGGGGAATTTTGAAGAATGGTCGAATAAAATCAAGAATTGGTCAAGGAAACATAAGCTGAGCTACGAGATGGTCGAGGTCGAGCATGCAGAATTTCCGTAGCCAGCAATTCAAGTAAGACTCAGTCTAAATCTTCATATTGGGGTAATTTAAGACAATTTGCCGAACCAGAATCAAGTTGGGCCGAGCCAAAGTTGGAGATGGTCAGTAGAGGTTTCGGAGATGGTCTACGTAAAGGATTGGTAACGGTCAAAGGTCAAAGATGAATATTATGATTCTAGGAGCTTGGAGACATCAAAATTCTTTTTGTCCCCAAAATGGGAACATTGGATCATGGAAGACAAAAGGCTGAAGATGGGCTTTTGGCACGGGCCACACAACATATAAGCTTCATATAGAACCCATATGGATTATTGGACAAGGCTGGAGTAGTAGCTAAGGGGGCTAAGTGAGTGGAGTGATTCATTTACCAAATGGGCCAAAAATTGCCATTTTGGCCAAGGAGGAAAACATGATGGAAACATGTCAGGCAAGGAGGCGAGAATGGATTGGTCATTCTCTACATGTTAAGGTCTATAATAAGAAGGGTAGCAAGCCTAGGTCGTAGGATTACCACATGTTGAGTGGAGAGGCCATTTTGGAGGTAAGAAGTGGGTATGTGGCAACATGACATAGGGAGCAAGTTTCAGTCTGATTTTTTGGTACACTGAACGAGGTGAAGAATGTGTGTTTGCTTCTAGACGATGAGAAAAAAAAGAATAGTGAGTCATCAGCTTCCACCAATGCATGTATTTGGAGGCTTTTGTGGTGACACATGGAGTGGCACTTGTCAAGATGATTTCATGCATTTTGTGGCTATAAATAGGAACCTTAGGATGAACATTTTATAGTTTAGAACCCCCAGAGCTTTCTCTCTTAGTCGTGGTTGCTGATACTTCTTGAGAGAGAAATTTCCAAAAACCGATAAAATTTTCTAAGTGTTTTAGATGAGTTTTAGGAGGCTGGGAAATTGCTGATCCTTAGTCTAGGATCCGTGGTGTTGAGTTAGTAAGGGTGTTAAGGCTTTGAATTTGTGTTTTAAAAGTGTTTTATAACCTTAACCCTTTAGCCCTCGTAAGCTGGTTTAGAACCAAGTAGGAGAGTGTTCTGGCTGAGAGTGTGGCCTATCTCCCTTGTGTGAAGACCTAGGTAGGTTCTGGGTTTTTTGTTGTTGTTTGTATTAACCGTGTGTGTTGCAAGAGAAGAGCTTAGACCAGGCGGGTCTTTAAGCTAAACCGAGAAACGGTTTATGTGTGAACCGCATGGGTGTGTGGTAGACCCCATGCGTGTGTATGATTGTGTGATTGTATGTTATTGATTGTGTGATTGTGTGTTTAAGGTTGATAGCATGCTTGTTTAAGTGTTTAAGTGGTTGATTGCATGATTGTGTAGATAGTAGTTAAACCGCATTGCTTGTGTAGAATTGTTATAGCATGTTTATCTGGACTTGTTTGAAAATAGCATGCATTGTGTTTAAGATTGTGTAGCATGCTTGTCTAGATAATGAGGTTTGGTAGCATGCATTGTGTAGTTGATTTGTAGCATGGCTATCTAGACTTGGTTGTTAGTCGCATGACTGAGTGGTACTCTCTTATGCCGTTGAGTTGTGATATGCATGTGTGATTGCATATAGTTATTTGTAGTAATGAATGTGTTGCATTTAGTAGGTCTTTGGGTCTAGCTTAACCATGTAGGTGGCTATGACTTCGCGTGTTGAGTGATTGCATGCCGAGTCTAGAGTAACCACGTAGGTGAGTAGGACTTTGTGTTGTGTTGAGTCGCCTGTTCGTGGAGAATAGTGCTTGTGTTTTAGTTGTCTATTCTAGAGGGAATAGGGCATAAAATCTCTCACTTATCTCTCAGGTGTGTGTCACTTGATGAGGGATTAGTTGTGTGTAATCACGAAGGTATCTCAGTTGCGGATCGATTCTCCATATTGGTGATGAGCCCGGTGGTATCTCACTTGTGGAGCGATTCTCTGGAGGCCCCAGTGGTATCTTAGTTGTGGATCGATTCTCTGGTGGCAGTGTGTGATGTGTGCCTGGTGGTATCTCGCTCGCGGGGCGATTCTCCAGAAGCGGATTGTCCTACACTCATCCGCTCGTCTCGTGAAGTGGGTCGCGCCCATGGACGAGCGCTGCATGATGATGCAGCCCGGTGGTATCTTGGTTGCGGATCGATTCTCCGAAGAAAGATGTTTTCCGGCTATGTGACTTTAGTGTTTATGTCTGGGAGTGCTCAGTTGATGAGTTGGTGAGTCTTCCGATGTGATGTGATGGGATCCCTAGGATGACTTAGCGGTTGTTAGCATCTGAATTGTGTGTTTGAGTTTTGTGTCTAGGATGTATCTAGACAGAGTCGAGTTGGACGGGGCATATGGCTGTCTCGGTCCTACGCGTCGAGTAGAGAGTCTCCGCATAGTGTAGTTGCATGCATGTTTGTTAGTGTTTGTTATGCATTGCACTCTGATTTTTGCTTGTTGCATGGTTGCTTGCTGAATGTTTGGGGTTGGGTGGGGAAATTAGAGTAGTATTGTTATTGTTATTGTTAGCTGGGGCTCGGTTCCCACTGAGTAATACTAGATTACTCATTCCCCATTGTTGAACCTTTTTGCAGGTAACCATAGAGGGTTGAGATTTTTCAGGGTGTGGAGGATGTTTCCCGGTGTAGATTTGCGGTGTTGTTTGCAAGTAATAAGAAGACGTTGTTTTCCGTTGTTTTTAGTTGTTGTTTATGGGTACCCTTTTGACTTTATATTTTTTTACGGACACCGTCGAGTTCTCGACTTTGTGATATAAATAAAATGTATGTTTTAGTTTAAAAATCTTCGTAATTGCTGATATTAGTCTTGTCCAAACTTACACAACTCTCGACTACGGTACGGGTTGGCTGACCTTAGGCCACGGTCGAGAGGGACGTTATCGCGGACGGACCGGCCAAAGCCTTGGACTCGTCCTCGGAGTTGGCTGGATCGCCTATGGTGCTCGTCAATTGTGGTGCTGATGGGTCGTTCTGGGTTTGTCTGGCCTAGGACAGTTCAGGGGTGTTACATGCGTTACTCGAGGTATGATCGCGGAGTTGGGGTATCCCATTTCTTTGAAATTTTCGTATTAGAGATTTCACTAAAACTTCAGGTATCGATGAGTGTCTTTGTTAGGCACGTGCGGTCAACTTCGAGGAGATCATCTTACAACTCAAATCATTTAGACCGACATCGTTTTCTCGCTCCTCTCTTCTTTCGGCTCTAATAAGTTTCACCTCACTTGGAAATTTTCATGTTTCTCTAATGTATAAACACATCAAATCCACAGTCTAGAGCAGTACAACACTTCCAAAGAGTACAAAAAATGCTGTCTTCCAAACAGCCGTAAGACCAACCAAACTCTAACGAGCTAATGAAACCAAAAACTCCTTCAATAATTAATAAATAATCCATAGAAACAGAGAACTGCTATCAGATCTTGAGAGAAACTTCTCTGAACCAGACAGAGGAAGTACTTGAACAAGATAACCAACTGAATCAAACAGAGATGAAGCAAAACCAGTTATAGACTTCACATGTGACTCACGAACACATAACAACTAAAGATCCTCACACAGTTCACAAGCAAAAATCTGAAAACCTTTAACAGAGTCCGCTACACTCCCTCGAATCATCTACACATAGCAGCCTCAGGATGAAGCTACACAAGACCACACCAGCACCAGCATCTGAAGGGATACAATCGACCATTTAAAAATTCAAAGGAGGCCAAACCTTCTATATGAATCAAGGAGACATAGTCTACTATGTTGATAAATTTCTATTCACAAAGGTAAGTCTACCACGTGATCCTCTGATCGTGAGCCTACCATAACGATTAGTCAGAGAAGACAACATTTATCACCCCGAAAAATAAACGTAGAAAGCAAAGCATATCACTTTGAAACAATAATAAAAATAAATAAATTAAATATATTTGAAACATAAATTAAACTATACCTCACTAATATGAGAGCGTCTATGCTGATAATGTGTTGTATAATATATGGTGAGGTTCTAAATATATATGTATTGATATTTATAGTATACATATATAGTTATTTGTGTGTGTGATGAAACACATATGTAAGAGAGAAATAAGATTAAAGTGAGAGAGAGAGGAACTCACCGCTTTCTATTTCATGTGTCATCTTTCTCTATCTACAATGGTTTCATGATTCAACACCCTCCACTTCATCTTTTTATATTCTACATCCTCTTCTCTTTCTTCCACATCATCATTCAATACACATTCAATTTTTACTCACTATAATGATTTTGTTTAACAAAATTCAACACCCTATTTTGCTAATTAATAATTATTGTTTTTATATCCAAATTAAATAAACTTAGTCTCTATTTATAAAGAATTTAAAATGATAAATTTCTTATAAGAAAGAGAAATAAAATATTTAATTTATAATGTGACTATTAATTTTAAATAACCAAGAGGATATGGAAATATCTAAAATCCTTAGAAAGTGATTTGTGTCGTCGGTGGTCCCCACTTTATTCTTATTCAACATGTTGAATTTTTTCAACACCAATTAATTTACATCATCAAATTTCATTTTTCAACACCCTCATTGTAGTGATTCAAATGTTTAATCGTTTTTCAACACCCCAATTGCAGATAGTCTTTACAAGAAACCTAATTTATAAGAAAAGTAATGTCGGCAAGAGTAAATATTTTAGTTAAGATAGATATTATTATAATACGAAAAGGATAAACATTATCATGTTATAGTATTATCTTTTATAACAATTATAAATTTTCCACCAGTTTAATTATTTAAAAAAAAGTTGCGATTAAGCAACGTACTTACGTTAATATATATGGATTTCATACAAATGTTCATATCGATTATGTAATTAAAAAGTTTGACTTTTTTAAACACAACAGTTGCAGGTGCAGTTTTGGGAGATTGTAGATGCAAACAGTTACAATTTTAAGTGCTATTAAGAGAGTTGTATAAGTGACACATCAGTTAGAAATTTATAAATTTGCAGGATACTTAAGATTGGTTGACAACAAATTGTTGCAGCGGTTTGATAATAAATTACCAATATAACAAATTATCAATATTAACACATTATATAATTACAAAATTATAAAAATCATATATTATAATAAATATAATAATAATTAGTATATTGTGATGAAATGTTTAATTTCTTGATCAACGTAGAAAAATATATATACAAGTTTGGGAGTTTATAAATAATGAATTAGACCAAAAACACAAATCATTGGAGTCAAAACCGGTCATGGCAAAATCAACGGCTAAAGTATTTTGAGAAATTATGCATTAAGCAAATATAAGCTGAAAATGTCAGAGAAACTATATGGCATAAGCCAAACCTATTTGCCTAAAGATACAAGAACAAACTTCGTATATTTCATCCCGGACAAGGAATAAAAGAATTCATATCCAAAGATGAAATAATCGAAAAAACGTTCTTGCGTAAGGTTTTTGCGAGAAATGACAAGTTTTACAAAACAATCTTCCGTTGTTGGAGTCTAAAACGGTCACGACGGAACCGATGTCTAAATGTTATCGTGGAAACATTATCTCTCTTATGAGTAAATGAAAGCAAGAAATCATCGTATCCAAACTACTCATTGCCAAACCAATCTCGTCCCGGCCAACGAGTCAAGACGTACGATCGAAGGAACAACTGCATCACCTTCAAGTCTAGACGCCCATGGGTGACTAGACGAACGCAAAGTCTCGTTTCCCACTGTCGATTAGACTCACAACCAAGTCTAGTCGCTCATGGGTGATTAGACACGTAACATCTACTCACCCACAAGCGACTAAACTCTTGGCAAAGTCCGTCGCCAATGGGCGACTAGACGCACCCCACGTCTAGTCGCCAATGGTCGGCTAGGCTGTATCCTCTTCATCACTCTCTCTGTTAAACCTTGACTAGGCTGTTTCTTGTTTCGTCTCCATTGGAGTTTCCGTTGAAGTTTTACAATAAAAATCACAAAGATTTCTTTTCTCGTAAAACTCTGAGTCAATCGTATAAAACAATAACAGTTAACTTAAGCATCAATATTTTATCGACTATACGATTGGTTTATTATTTTGTGGAGCCAGGATCGTATAAACATACGAAGGACGATTTCTCCGACAGAAATTGTAAAAATTGCTTTAATCGCAAAACGACCAGAAATGGTCTAAAACGCGATAAAATCCCATTTACGGTTTAGAAAAGAATGAGCCCAAATGTAATGACGGTCTATTGGATATCTGCAGAAGATAAATGGAAAAGAAGATAATTTTCAAGTTTAGAGATAATTACCGAAAATCAAGAAAATAAGAAAAATTTATGCGGAAGGATAAATTCGAATGGGGGACATAAAAGGAAAGACGACCGACCTTGGAGACCTATATAAGAGAAGTAAAGGAGAGGGACGCAGAGGGACAAAAATTCTCAGAATAAAACTTAGCAGTTAGAAACCTTAGGCATCATTCTCGATATGCTTGATTTTCTATGTCTTGCACTCGATTACTAGACGAACTCGCAAAGGCAGTTTGATCTCTTGTTCAAACACTTTAATTCAACTACGTTCGACTTGATCCTCGAAGGGGGTACGTAGGCAGCCTTTCATAAGGTCCAGTCTGAAATCAACCAAAACCTTTTCGTCTTTTGTTATTGAGTTGCGACTCAACTAGTTTTAAGGTTTTTAGTGGCTAGAACTAGAAAACTCACTTACAGCTCTTGCGGCTGAAGCTTTTACAATCTGTTGTAAAAATCACTATGCTCCTACGAGAATTCGAAATAAAGATCAAACTTTTCTTCATTCGTTTTGTTATCTTTTCATATTTTCTGTGCTTATTAGATTACTTGTCGTTGGCTCTTGCAGAAAATCCAATTCGCAAAGAAAGTAAGGTTTTCTTTACTTTTCTCCTTTCACTAAAATCTATAGTGCGAATTTTGGTTCCCACATAAATTAAATTGTATGTAGCCCCAAACCATTTACGCAACAATCCTTGGGTCTCTAACGTCAAGAAATACTTGGTATACAAGAGACAGTTCGTAGTTGTCTTTTCAATCATCCATGCTAGGTGATTCATTGGTCTGGCGACGTTACCATTTCTCCTTTCGTTTTGCTCACATCATACAAAGTAGAATTTAACCTAAAAATTTAAACTCAAAAGTATAAATATAAGAGTGTCATAAGAACCATTTAGCAATGTGACCAAAGCAGTGTCCCAATCTAGGCCAAGAAAAGTCCCAAATAAATTATCTACCACCTTCAACTAAAGAGTGAAAGTGCAAGAACATGTAAAGAATATGTGATTCCCATATTTTTCGTCTCATCACAAAATAGGCAGCCTTAGACTTGCCCCGACTGCGCATCTGATGCCCCATTGAAAGCATGTGTTTAATAGCCAGCCATGTGATGAAAGTATTGTGTGGAACACTTTGGGAAAGTCATATCAACTTACTCCATTGTACCTTAGCCCTTTGATCATGAATTTGGTTCCATGTTTCAACAACTGTAAAGCTGTCGCCAAAGTTATCATCACCTAGCAAAAACATAAGTTTTCCAAAACACAGCTCTCGTGTAGTCAAACTCAAAAACATTTTACGAAATAACTTTCGTAAAATTAAGCTCGACAACATTTTATGAAACGACCTTAGTCAAAAAAATGTTTTTTGAAAAACAACTTTTGTAAAATTAAACAACAACATTTTATGTAATAATTTTTGATAAATTAAGTTCGACAAAATCTTACGAAAAAAACTTTCGAAAATTAAACTCGACAACACTTTATGAAACAGATTTCGTGAAACAATTCGACAATCTTCGAGAAGTCAAACAAGATCGTACAAAAGTACTCTCGGAGAAGGAAAGAGATGGAGCGAGAGCTGAAAAGTGAACTTCCCCTATCAGCCTCTCTCTCCACGGTCTCACCGTCCCCTCTCTCTTCTGCCTCATCGCCTAATGAGTCTTCCCGATCACCCAACGAGTCTTCCTGATCGCCCTCGGCAGCTTCCGATCACCCTTAGCTAATTCTAAAACGCCAAAATTCTTTCAACAAGATACTCATTCTTCTTCGTAAAACCAATGATACAAAGACCGAATCCCCAGATCAGAAAATTATAGATCGTCGAACCAAAACCGCCAGACATGCTTCAGCCTAAACATGGCCAGAAATACAGAGAAATCCAGGAAGAATCAATATTTTACTATCCCTAAGGGATGGACAAACACGAGAAGAGGAAGGGGGAATGAGCAAGCAAAACTGAGAAGGGGCAACCCGAATCTCCGAGAAAACTAAGGTATGTCCGACTTGGGAATTTTCGAAATCAGACTTGGAGTTTTCGTAGGAAGGTACTAAGAAATAAAAACACTTTGAAGATTTTCGTAAACTTTAGGGAACTTAGAATACAGGTGAATAGTCTAGAAAACTAAGTCTTAGGTCATTTTCCCTATCTATTGTTCCATAGCTGTTCAGACAGACCTTGCAAACCGATCTAAATTCTCACAAAACCGAGAAACGATCGCCATGCATACTCAGCTCGTTTCTTAAAGAAAGAAAGAACTTGAGACACAAACATCGTCTTAAAACCGACTCGTTCTAGCAGTTTTCTCAAAACCGACATATTCCAGGTCGTCAACCTAATTACCACCAAGTCAAAATCCCAACATTGTCTTTAAATCGACTCAGATTGTCGATCATGCCAATCCTCAAAAGAGAAAACGTACACAATCCTTCAAATTATCGATTTAGCCGTTTTCTTTCGTATAAAAAGGAGGGAGTAAGTATACTGTACTCGTATACTCCCATACGTAAAAATTCTTTTGCCTCGACATCATGAAAACGCTTTCAACAAAGAAAGCTCTTGCGGCATAAGCCAATGAAATGACCCATCGAAATTGTCCAAAAGGCAAACGATCATCTAAGATTCGTCTAAACACTAGCGGCATACCTAAACATTCAAAAATTATACGATACATCTTCAAACATCAAAGCATTGCTCCCAGATTCCGTTGAATCAAGTGAGTCACGGAAAAACATCAAAAACATTTGCGACAAAGCAAAATCGAGAACATAAGTAGCAGGGAGCACAACAAAGGGAACGCTTTCTCGCCGCTCGTGAACTAGATCTACCACTAGTTGACCGATTCGTTCCGCTCGAGAAACAAATATGTCATGAAAATTCCTCTAAAAAAACCCACGAAAACGTTCTGTGACTATATCATAACGAATTAAACTTCAGTAAAACTCCATGAGTGGCTCCAAGAAACTTTCACCAAAGATCTAAATCAAAGCGGATACGTCTCTCGTATCTGCGGAAACATCGCTACTTTGCATCGCCATACATAGCCCCGATTTACTATCTTCATTAAACCGGTCACCCATTACTTTTGTATGACTAGAACATTTTATACGAAACAGTCTACAAGAAAAAAAATCGGTATCATGCAAAACGACTTTGCAAAAACAAAACGCGAATGAGGAAAACCTTATCCTCGCCCGCAAACATCACGAGTAATCTGCGAGAAACATTCTCTATTCACATCTATGAGAAGCACTTCTTGTAAAAGTTACATGAAAAATCCTTCATATAGTCGGCTCATGTTGTAGAAAGCAACTTTTGAAGATAAACCTAACAGGTCTTTTGAAGATAAACATAACATGTCGTATAACAAAAAATAAACCTGTATGATACGACTTTGGACGCCAATCTAAAATTTATCTCTTCGCACTACGATCTTACAGATCTTATTCTTCAGCCCTGCAGCTTGCTGGCTTCTGCCTTTCATTCACCTCGGTTACATCTGAGCAGGCAATCATCCCGTAACTGACTCTGCACGGGTTCTTTATCGAGCCTCTTAGGCTTCATCTTCCTCGAACAAATTCGAAACAATTTTCATACAACTAAAGGAAGCATTATACGAAACATTCATCGTATAACTGAAAACCTAAAGTGGAAAATCTTTTTCTACCACCATCGGCCATCTTAACACATAAAATTTCGGCATACTTGGCCTATCAATCTCGACGAACGTTCTTTGGCCCTTGACCAGTTATACCTTTCCATTAAAGCCCGAACTAGAATTCGGCATCCCCTTTAAGGACAATTATAAACTAACTTGACCTTAATGTTAACACGAAAGTGCCATAGTCTAATCTTTGACCAGCAACGTCCTCGGCTATGCGGCTGAACACAACCTTCATTCCAAGCCACAACATTTGAGCGACGACCGCTCCATCCAATCACTTAACGGCAACAATGAAAATCTATGATTCGTCTAAAAACGCCAACTGACGTTTACGCAAATAATTATTGTATAACCCAGAAATGGAAATCGTACAATAAATCCTTTACAACAAGACTTAGTCCTAATGACCAAGCGGTTAACGAAAAAATTGAACTTGTCGAAAAGTAGACCAAGTTCTATATGTTCCACAATTCACCTTAGCCGCACAATGTTTTACCCATAAAACACGGCATATAAGGGAAAACTCGTAACAAAGCTCTTAGAGCTATACGAAACATCCTTAAAATTACTCGAAATAAATCTCGAAGAGCCGACTTTTCAAAAATCACAGTGAAGGAAGACGCTTCTTCCAAGGGACCCCTTGGTCCTAATTCCTCGATCAAAAAAAAATTTAACATCCAAATAGAAACAACAGTTTTGGCTGCGAATATCTGCAAACAAACCAAAACGTTTCTCTACCGCAAGGTTAAAACAAAACCCTTGCAACACCGCAAACCATCCTCAAGCCCAAAAAAATTTCAACCACGAAACGTGGCATATGAAAAGAAAAACCAATCTTCAGCACGCGAGACGTCGCAGACACCTGAAGAACCGTTTTCAACAAAAATACCATCCTCCATAAAAACACCATCATGGAAAACCAAACAGTCATACGCACCAAAGCGAAAAGCCTACAAGGCTAATCTCGAAGCCGACAAAGGTCCAATACAAAATGACATCAGCAATAACATGCCCGATAATCTCTACACAACACACAAGGAAACCATAAAGGTCTCACTTAAAAACAGATCGTAAGAACCTTAACTCCAAGAAAAACTACGAAAGGCTTGATCCCTTCAACAAGGGTACGTAGGCAGCCTTCACAAGGTGCAACCCCAATCTTATCAACTTTCGAAAAACCGGTTTCGCCAACGGATCTTTTAGCCATTGATTTTACCTAACACGCCAATTACTACCTTGCAAGAAATTACATGTAATATCTTACGAGTTGGGGGGCTAACTGTTGGGGTCAAAATCAATCATGGCAAAATCAACGGCTAAAATCCTCCAAGCCAAAACTATACGGCATAAGCCAAAACTATTTGCGTATAGGATACAAGAACAAACTTCGTATATTTCATCCCAGATAAGGAATAAAGAATTTCTATCCAAAGATGAAATGATCGGATAAACGTTCTTGCAAAAGATTTTTGCGAGAAATGACGAATTTTACAAAACGAAAGATTTCATTGTTGGAGTCAAAAACGGTCACGACAGAACAAATGTCTAAAAGTTACCATGGAAACGTTATCCATCTTTTGAGTAAAAAGAAAGCAAGAAATCGTCGTATTCGAACTCCTCATCGCCCAACCCATCTTGTCCCAGCCAACAAGTCAAAACGTACGATCGAAGGAACAACCGCATCACCTCCAAGTCTAGACGCCCGTGGGCGACTAGACACGCAACATCTAGTCATCCATGTGCGACTAGACACGCAACATCTAGTCATCCATGTGCGACTAGACACGCAACATCTAGTCATCCATGTGCGACTAGACGCGCACAACGTCTAGTCACCCATGGGCGACTAGACTCCAAAAAGTCTAGCCGCCTATGGGCGACTAGACACGCAATTTCTAGTCGCCCATAGGTGACTAGACGAACGCAACTTCTAGTCACCCACGTGAGACTAGACTCACTAGCAAGTCTAGTCGCCCATGGGTGACAAGACACACAACATCTAGTCGCCCACGGGCGACAAGACGCGTACAAACGTCTAGTATCCCATGGTCAACTAGGATGTATCCTCTTCATCACTCTCTCCTTTGAACCTTGACTAGGTTGTTTCTTGTTTCGTCTCGACTGGAGTTTCCGTTGAAGTTTTACGGTGAAAATCACAATGTTTTCTCGTAAAACTCAGAGTCAATCGTATAAAATGATAAAGGTTAACTTAGAAACCAATGTTATCTCGACTATACGATTGACTTATTATTTTTCTGATCCAGTATCGTGTAAACATACAAATGACGATTTCTTTAGAAATCGCAAAACAAACCGAAAGGGTCTAAAACGTGATAAAAGCCCTTTTACGGTTTTAGATGAGAATGAGCCCAACTTTGATGACGGTCTACCGGATATCCGCATAAGATAAATAGAAAAGAAGATAATTGTCAAGTTCCGCGATAATTATGGAAAATCGAAAAGATAAAGAAAATTTTCGCGAAAGGATAAACTCGAATCGGAGGCTGAAAAGTAAGACGACCGACCTTGGAGACCTATATAAGAGAAGTAAGGTAGGGGGCGCATTGGGACGGAAATTCTCAGAACAAAAATTAGCACTTAGAAATCTTAGGCATCATTTTCGAGATGCTTGATTTTCTATGTCTTGTACTCGATTACTAGACGAACTCGCAAAGGCAGTTCGATCTCTTGTTCAAACTCTTTAATTGAACTACGTTTGGTTTGATCCTCGAAGGGGGTACGTAGGCAGCATTTCATAAGGTCTTGTCCAAAATCAACCAAAATCTTTTTTTTTTTGTCTTTTGTTATCTAGCTGCAACTCAACTAGGTTTAAGGTTTTAAGTGGCTAGAACTAGAAAACTCGCTTACAGCTCTTGCGGCCGAAGTTGTTACAATCTGTTGTAACAATCGCTATTCTCTTACGAGAATTCGAAATAAAGATCAAACTTTTCTTAATTCGTTTTTGTTATCTTTTCATATTTTCTGCGTTTATTTGATTACTTGTCGTTGATTCTTGAAGAGAATTCAGACCTCAAGGAAAGTAAATTTTTTTTTGCTTTCCTTTGTTCACTAAAATTTACAGTGCAGATTTTGGTTCCCACATAAATTAAATTGTATGAGCCCCAAACCATTTACGCAGTAATCCTTGGGTCTCTAACATCAAGAAATAATTGGTATACAAGAGACGGTTCATAGTTGTCTTGGCAATCATCCTGGCTAGGTGATCCACTGGTTCGGCGACGTTACCATTTCTCCTTTCTTATCGCTCACATTATACAAAGTAAATTTTAACCTAAAAATTTAGTTTTAAAAGAATATAAAAGTGTCACAAGAACCATTTAGAAATGTGACCAAAGCAGTGTCCCAATCTGGGTCAAGAAAAAGTCCCAAATATAACGTAAGTCTTTCTTATAATATATATTGTAATATTTGTGAATATACTAAATGGTCCGGTTGTTCTATTCATAGAGTTCTTTTCACGTTTTCATAGAGATCTTTGTTTGGTTGATTGTTATATTCATGTCTGGTTTCCGAGACCATGTTAATTTTTTTGACTAATAGAATTGCTCTCGGATGAAAAGAATAAAAAAAAGAAAAAACTAAACGGTGCGGTTTCGGATTTTGTCGAGACCTAACTGAGAAATCCATCGGCGGGAAACACTTTTTCAGGGTTCCGGTCAGAGGACAGCCATGGGTGATTCGCTCTCGGGTCCCAATGTCTTCAGCGTAAGGATTGTTTCGATCGACTATTACATGGCCTCTCCCATCCCTGCATATGATATTTGCTACAGCAGCTTCCAAGGTAAGAGCTTCCGCCTGTTAAATCCATGCTTCTGTTGTTGCTTGATTTCTATACTTAAATGGAAATGAAAGATCAATTTTGTTTTTGGGTTTCTTGACCTGCTGGAAGGTGACCAAGTAAAGGAAGTCCCTGTTATAAGGATATATGGCTCCACACCTGCTGGTCAGAAGACTTGCTTGCACATTCATCGTGTAAGCTTTTTCATTTTACTTATCTTTTGTTTTGTGGCCTCCTCGAGTTTGAAAATTATATTTCTCATCTTGCAGGCCTTACCATATCTCTATATACCATCCTCCGAGATTCCACTTGATCAGCATAGTGGAGGTATGAAGCCACCACTCTATCGACTAGTCAAGCATCAATGACATGTTTCATGTTTTTTTATTCTTTGCTTCAGTTGATGGAGTCATACCTGCTGTATCACTTGAGTTGGACAAGGCTCTAAAGGTGTTTTCTTTTTTTTTTTTCTTTTCTTTTCACATAGCAATGTTTTCTTACACTATGAGCTGCGTTTATGTATCTATCTGACTTTGTCTCTTCCCATGTTTGTGTGTATCTTATATGGACTTGTAGCTTAAGGGCAGTGCTGCTTCAAAAAGGCAACATGTTCATGACTGTGAGATTGTTAGAGCAAACAAGTTTTATGGATACCACTCAACGGAGGAAGTATTTCTGAAGATTTATCTGTATCCTCTATATTTACTTTTGTTGCACTACCCTTTTCTTTGCCAGTATCTTGTTTGTTCACCTTAACAGTATACTAGCTACCATCCCCAAGATGTGTCTCGTGCTGCCAATCTTCTTCTGGTATGATATCTTGATGATTCTACTCCATCGTTATTATGTATGATTCACATATTTTGGTGAAAGTAGTATACTGATAACCATTGTCATCTGCCTTTCGTAATGAGCTTTTTTTTTCTCCCCTCTCTCTCTAGGCAGGTGCTGTTCTTGGTAAAAGTTTGCAACCTTACGAGTCTCATATTCCTTTCATTCTCCAATTTCTGGTAATTTTTCTTTGTTATGTTCTCAAAAGGCATCGTTTAGAAGACTTGGTATTCTGTTTAGTTTAGCAAATTCACATATGAGCGTAGCTTCCAGATTGATAATACTTTTCCGACAGCTTAAAACTGGTGCCTCAAAGTATACTACTGAAGTTTCTTTGATTCACTTCTGTAGGTTGACTATAATTTGTATGGAATGGGTCATGTGCATATATCAAAGATGAAGTTCCGTAGCCCAGTGCCTCACCATTTCCGTCCGATGAAATTTGATTTGGATGATTGTGTGGGACAAGGGATTGACGAAGTGGCTAGTACAAAGGTAGATCTTCAAATAATTGAAGCTTGGCAATTGTTTGATCGTTCCTATCTTTTTTTTTATTTCACAATACTGAAACAATGTAGCAGGCAGATTCTAGTGCTGCTCCAAACGTCAGTTTCCATGTTTGGAGCTTGTCAACAATCCCAGGACAATGGATGTGGAATCTCTCTGAAGAATCTAATACACCGTTGAGCCAGAGCCCGCATGGTCACCAGTACAGACGTCAGAGTCTCTGTGAACTTGAGGGAGATGCTACTATTAGTGGTAATCCCTGAACGGAGTATAATTGTTTCTCTTTCATGTAAAGTGCGCCCCTTTGAACTCTCCTCTTCTCTTGTAGATATTCTCAATCAACAACTTAAAATGTACAACTCTCTCTCACAAGCCCAGTCTGATACTAAGATGGTTCAGTCGCTTGTGGCAATTTGGGAGGTTCATTCTAACTTTCCTAGCTTTATACTTTAAAGTTATTTGTTGGTCTCCCCTTACATAAACTTGTCATTGTTTTCTCAGGAGGAGTATGAAAGGACTGGCGTGTATGATGCACCTATTCCTCGTGATCCTGGAAAACCCTCTGCAGCTGATGTTCTTAAGACTATGTCACATTATATTGGGTTTGAGAATATGCTAAAAGAAATGTATCACGAAGTTGACATGTCTTCGCCTGATATGAAACCTACTGCAGTGTCTTCAGCCGTTTCAGAGATGCATGCCAAACCTGAAATTACCGATCTGCAGGCTTTGAATCATATGGTTGGTACACGGAGTGACTTACCTGCATCAGAAAAGCTTTCTCCACTTAATGAGAGTGGAGAAGCATTACTGGCCAATAATGCATATATGAAAACACCCACTGACAGAGATATACCTGCTGAAATACAAGATGCTGAAGCGTTCGGTCTCTTTAAGTGGTTTGCGTCATCCCAGGCTGCAGAGGACATAAACTCCGATGATGAAATTCTTCGGGAAACAATTCTTAGCCCTTTGGTTCCTTTAGCGTCCATTAACAAGGTTCTTGAAATGGCTCGTACAGATTATGTGAGCCAATCCCAAAAGGAATGTCAAGACATTCTTGATTCTCAGGAGGATCAACTAGACTTCGGGAGTTCTACGAAAAGAGCTTTACATACGAATCTTGATAGCCAAGAACCTGCACCTTCATCAGATAAACAATCTATTGACACGGAAGTCTCTAGTGATGTTCCTAATATCTCAACTTCAGATGCATCAAACGAAAGTTTATTCCAGAGGTACAAAAAGAGTGATTTACATACGAGTGAAGTGATGGAGGATAAGAATACAAGCTTCTCCAGGAGTAACAAGTCTACCAAGTCTGTATGGATGCCTTTACCTTTATCCTTGACAAAAAATCTTCAGAAGGACTTTGACAATACAAATGCTAGCGATAAGCTTGATTTACCAAATATTAGTTCCGACCCTGTGAATGAGATGGACAATTATAATGTTCCAGTGAAAGAACATCAAGCAGATGCTTGTAACACGATTGACGGAGTCGTTTTGGCTGGATATTCGCTGCGGGACTTGATGAGGAAAAAACGTTTAGGCCTTGGGGACTCGCCTGGTTCACAGCATAAGAAACTTAAGAAGGTTCTACCACTGACTACAGTGACTAAAGACACTGGGTATGTGAAGAAAAAGGATTGCATGGCTATCCTGAGATCTGAGGACAAGATTTCAGGTCCTGCTCTCTCTGTAGATGTTAGTGAACATTACTTTGGCGATGCTCCTCAAAATTTATCTACAAAAGATGCAGGAAATTGTGAGTTTAATACATCCACTCACTCATCTGAACTTCATTCTGTCGATAGATGTCCGGCTAAAGAGACAGCAGGTCAAGACAGTGATGAAGCTTCGAGGAAGTTTTCATATGCCAACGTTCCACTTGGTAAGGAATCACAAACTGTGGAATCAAGAATATTGGTGTCTAGCAATAAACTTGTTGGGATTGATATAAATAATGTCCAAAAATCTGGGGATGAGCAAGAGTCAACTGCCAATGTAACTGTTCAGACTGGAGGATTAATATGCCTAACTTTAAGCAAGAAGCCTCCTTCACTCGATTGCCTAAGTTCTGGACTGCAGGATTCTTCACGTGATGGATATGGTACTTTTACGCATCTTGTTCTGGTTCTGGTTTTGTGCTTCTTACAATCAATGCCAATGCGGTTGAAATGTGAATATATAAAAATTGAAGTTAGGTCTCCTCTTTATCGTATGTTTTTCAGTCTTGAGATTACTTCTCTGATATCCTGTTGTTTCTTCTCTTGGAAGAGGGGAATTCCAAGGAGATCCCATTTTTTTCCTTGGGGGACACGGAGGTCAACGAAAAGAAAGACCTTTTCCAAGGAGCTTCCCTTGGTATTCCCTTGCATCATCTCAATGACGGCTCAAACCTTTACCTACTGACCCCTGCCTTTTCACCCCCTCCTTTGGATTCTGTTTCACAATGGATATCGAATAACAAAGGTATTGTGTAGAGTTACATCCTCTAAAAGGTTCAATATACGTTGCTTAAAGCCTCTTTACTTACGAAGATGGTTCCTGATTAATAAAATAACTAGTGTGTTGGATGTTGTAAAAGCAAGTGAAAATGATGTTTTGTGTTTTAATTTTTAAACTTTTGAATTTTCCAGGTCTACGGGACTCTAATATTGATTCAGAAAAACAACCACTAGATGATCATATTGATTTTAGGACAGGTTTCACTGCATCTAATGTGAACTCTGTGTCTGAGCACGTGGAGCAGCATGATAACGTTTTGGTGAATTCAGAATCAAATGCTTATACGGAGTCTGTGATAGATCTGAAAGGCAAAGGAAAGTTTCTTAACCTTAATTTGCAGACCACTGATTCACAAGAGCTGTCTCAGATTTCAGGTCCTGATGGGAAAGCAGGGCCTACTCCCTTAAGTCAAATTGGATTCCGAGATCCTGCTAGCATGGGGGGTGGGCAACAGCTTACAGTGCTGAGTATAGAGGTGCTTTAACTTTATCCCCTTTTTTTTGTAAAGCTACACACATAATTAGTCATGGCATTTTAAATTCTATATAGGAAACCCTTATTTCACGTAAAGCAACTCGTTGCAAAGATAAAAAAATTAATGTGCCATGCCACAGTTTCCCTTTTCTTGCAGTTACTTGAGTAATAATCATTTGTTCAATGCTTGAGAATACTTGGACTTAGAAAGTCAGAATGTGCAGCTCGTTAAGGAGTTTGTCTTAGTACAATAATTATGATGTATGTTGTTCATTTCTTCAGAGTTGAGTGAAATGGCCTATTATATTATGTTAATGCTGTTATTACATTGCCATATGTGGTAAAAAAATGAATGCCCTTACTTTAAGATGATGTTTTCTGGGAAAATGTTCGTTGATATATGTTAATATCTATAAACTTACAGGTTCATGCAGAGTCTAGAGGGGACCTTCGACCTGATCCACGATTTGACTCTGTCAATGTCATAGCTCTCGTCGTGCAGAATGATGATAATTTTGCAGCTGAAGTATTCGTGCTTTTATTTAGTCCAGATATCATTTCTCAGAGGTAAACTACTTATTTTGGTGTCTTAGAACTATTTTGCAGCTTAAGTATTCGTGCTTTTATTACGTTTGTCATGCGACCCTGAACTTTAGTCATTTCGTTCTCTAATATGCTTTTTCCATCTTGCTATTGGTATCTCACTACAGAAATGTTGATGGCCTATCTGGATGCAAGTTGTGCGTCTTCCTTGAAGAGAAGCAACTATTCAGTTATTTTATTGAGACTGTATGTAAATGGGATCCAGATATTCTTGTGGGCTGGGATATACAGGGTGGATCCCTTGGTTTTCTAGCTGAAAGGGCTGCACAGCTTGGTATAAGATTCCTCAATAATATATCTAGGACACCATCTCCAACCACGAGAAATGATTCAGATAATGTGAAAAATCTTGGTAATAGTCCGCGGTCAAATCCGTTGGTAGCCGGTCCTGATCAAGTTGAAGAAGTTGTGATTGAGGACGAGTGGGGCCGCACACATGCTAGTGGTGTTCATGTTGGAGGTAGAATTGTTCTCAATGCATGGCGTTTGATCCGTGGGGAAGTGAAACTCAACATGTACACTATTGAAGCTGTGTCGGAGGCTGTTTTGAGGCAGAAGATTCCATCAATCCCCTATGAAGTATTGACACAGTGGTTCTCAAGCGGTCCTGCAGGTGCAAGATATCGATGCATAGAATATGTGATACGCCGAGCAAATTTGACCCTTGAGATAATGAGCCAACTTGACATGGTTTGTAACATTTTCAACCTGATTTATATGCAAGTTTATCCTCCTAAATCATCGTTTGCAGATAAATCGCACGTCAGAGCTTGCTCGTGTTTTTGGCATCGACTTTTTCTCAGTTCTCTCCCGAGGTTCCCAATACAGAGTGGAATCCATGCTTCTGAGATTAGCACACACACAAAATTATCTTGCTATTTCTCCAGGAAACCAACAGGTTCGTTGTATCCGCTACTTCCAAGTGATTTACTTTAATTTTTATTGGATTTGTCATCGATTATCTGGCCTCAAACGTTGGGCTGGGTCAAGCCTCGTTTCAAAACACCATAGGTTGTTTCCATCCTCCCCATCACAGCAACGATAACAGATGCCTAGCAGTTATTTTCACACATTTCTTACTCGTTGTATTCTCCTAACTAAATCATATTATTATGTAGGTTGCTTCTCAGCCAGCGATGCAGTGTGTACCTCTTGTGATGGAACCAGAATCTACCTTCTACGATGATCCTGTTATTGTGTTGGACTTTCAATCTCTTTACCCTTCTATGATTATAGCATATAATCTGTGCTTTTGTACATGCCTCGGAAAACTTGCACATTTGAAGATGGACACCCTTGGTGTCAGCTCATACTCTCTAGACCTTGATGTTCTTCAGGATTTTAATCAGATCCTGCAGACCCCAAATAGTGTTATGTACGTGCCACCAGAGGTAACGTGAATTGCTTTTCTTGAGAAAATTAAATCTTCAATCTAAACTCATCATATTCAATACAAGCAAATGATCTCATTTCCCTAAAGCATCATTCTTTTCTGCGATAGATTCTTTTCTTGATTAGGTTAAGCATAACAATCACCTCCTTTTTTACATGTAGGTGCGCAGAGGAATACTACCAAGGCTGCTGGAGGAAATTCTATCTACAAGAATAATGGTGAAAAAAGCAATGAAAAAATTGACTCCTTCAGAAGCCGTTCTTGGTCGGGTATGGTTATTATGGTCAGAGTCCATACTTAACATTTTGACTAGGGATACTTAATACGAACATTTTCTACAGTTGTTTCTAAAATAAAATTTGCAATTTCGATAGTATTTGATGTCTTCTTACAGATATTTAATGCGAGGCAGCTTGCTTTAAAGCTGATAGCAAATGTGACTTATGGCTATACTGCTGCTGGCTTCAGTGGTCGAATGCCTTGTGCAGAGCTGGCAGATAGTATTGTCCAGTGTGGTCGTAGCACACTTGAGAAGGCTATTTCGTTCGTCAATGCCAATGAGAATTGGAACGCTAGAGTTGTATATGGCGACACAGATAGGTAATTTCCATATCTACTCATCTGGATGAAGTGAAGTATATATCACAGTTTCTTTATTTATTTCTTCCGTGTGGCCTCATTCATCTTAATTACTTGTGTTAGTATGTTTGTCCTCCTTAAAGGACGAACAGTTAAAGAAGCTTTTGAAGTCGGACAAGAGATTGCATCTGGAATCACTGAAATGAATCCATACCCAGTGACTCTAAAGATGGAGAAAGTCTATCAACCTTGTTTCCTTCTTACGAAGAAGCGCTACGTTGGGTACAGTTACGAAAGTCCCGATCAGAACAAGCCTACATTTGATGCAAAAGGTATTGAAACGGTTCGAAGAGACACTTGTGAAGCTGTTGCAAAAACTATGGAGCAGTCATTGAGACTCTTCTTTGAAAAGAAGGACATCTCTATGGTACAAAGTTGATTTATTTCCCTCTTTTAAATTATTAGCTGAAAACTGCAGTGGCCTACACTGCTTTTCTATTTTCATGGTGCAGGTTAAGTCGTACTTGTATAGACAGTGGAAACGGATACTACAAGGGAGAGTGTCTCTTCAAGATTTTGTCTTTGCAAAAGAAGTTCGGCTGGGGACTTATAGCACAAGAGACTCTTCACTACTTCCTCCAGCAGCTATTGTGGCAACCAATGCAATGAGAGCAGACCCTCGGACAGAGCCACGCTATGCTGAACGAGTGCCTTATGTAGTGATCCATGGAGAGCCAGGAGCTCGACTTGTTGATATGGTGGTGGACCCACTGGTTCTTTTGGACACCGATTCGCCTCACAGATTGAATGACTTATACTATATCAACAAACAAATTATACCAGCTTTGCAAAGGGTATTTGGACTTGTGGGTGCAGACTTGAATCAGTGGTTTTTGGAGATGCCACGTCCCACCAGAAGCTCCCTTGGTCAACGTCCCCTAAACACTAGAAACTCGCACAAAACTAGAATTGATAATTTTTATCTCTCAAAACATTGCCTCTTGTGTGGGGAAGTTGTTCAGGAATCTGCTCAGGTATGCAACCGGTGCCTAAAAAATGGTGGTGCTGCTGCAACCATCGTTTGGAAGACTTCAAAATTGGAGAGAGAGATGCAACACTTAGCCACGGTCAGTGCTCCAAAATCTAACATTTATATGAACTGTTTTGCAGATCTTGGTAATACAGCCATTTTTTACAGTTTCTACTTTCCAAAAGATTGGATGAACCATGCTTCACTAAACCTTTGCATTTTCTGGCGTGAGCATTTGCATTTAATCTTGCTTACACTTTTGAGGTGGAACAGACAGTTTCATCGCATTGCAGAAGCTAAAGAGTTGAGACGAGTTTGTATGTCGGCTATATGATGAACAAGAACGACTGTTGACCTCTTTCCATGTGTGCTTAAAGTTGATAGTTAGTGAATCTCTGTAGATGCATTTCCAGCTTTCTTGATCTATGACTTGCTTTTTAATATTGATTTATCTTATTTGCAGATATGTAGACACTGTGGTGGGGGAGACTGGGTGGTGCAATGTGGAGTGAAATGCAATTCCCTTGCGTGCTCAGTCTTTTATGAGAGGCGGAAAGTTCAGAAGGAGCTTCGTGCCCTCTCCTCCATTGCTACCGAGAGTGAGCTTTACCCTAAATGCATGACTGATTGGTTCTGACCTTGTCGCATGAGTTGAAGTATTTGGGTCAATCATCACCTCGAAGTTGGTTGCTTATGTTTTATATGCTGTGATCAAAGAAGCATTTTGGTAAAGACTTGTGGATATGAATGTATAGGTAGCACTGTAACAGTACAGTATACCTGCTCACCATGTAAATCTGTGTTGTGTAAGTCTTGAGTATATATATAAGCAAGTCTTGAATATATATATAAGCAAGTCTTGAAAAAGTAGAATTTGTTGAATAATATAGGTGAGGATATATATATTTTTAGATACTATAATTATAAAGAGTGTTTTGTCTTTTATGGAAATGAGATGTGAGTGAGAGGAGACAAACTGGAGATGTATATCAATTATTGTTTTGTAATTTATATTCATATTTTTCTTCTGTCTACAAGCTCCTATTTATAGGTGATCAATTATTGACACGTCCCTTTATAATAAAGACATGTGTATTGATAATGAGGACAAACAAAACATTAGTCAAGAGACAGATGTTATCATAAATGGATAATCATTATTTAACATTCCCATTTTATTATCAATATGTACTGTCTCCTTAAAAATCTAGTTATAACAAAATTCGAAGGAATAAAAATTATGACGAGAGAAAAAGAGTACAAACATAATCTCTTCCTGAAAAGAATAGACATAGACTTTTTTCATAGATCACGCAAATGCCACATTCCAATACCATAAACGTGTTTTCGGAACACTGTAGTGAGAAGAACTTTTGTAAACAAGTTAACTGGATTATCGCATGATGGTACATACTCTATGTCTACTTTTTATTTTTCTCGAGTTCTTGTATGTACGAGAAAAATCTTGGAGGGATATGTTTTGTCCCGTCGCTTTTAATATAGCATTCTTTGTGTTGAGCGACACAAACCGAATTATCTTCAAATATTTTCGTCGGTTCTTTCTTATCAACTATTCCACTCGCTTCTTGTATGTGATGATTCATTGACCTAAGCCACACACATTCTCAACATGATTCATGAAGTGCAAGTCTCTACATGATTCGACAAATTCACAACCAGAGTTTGTTTCTAGGAACGCCAAGAGAACGCGGTTCCACCAATTATAAAAACATAGCCACTTTGCGATCGAGCCGTATGAAGATCTTATAAATATCCTGCATCTGCAAAACCAACCATATCAAACTCAGGTTTTCTAAAATATATTAACCCAAGGTCAACTACACCTTGGAGGGAACGTAATATATGCTTAATTTCGTTCCAATTTCTACGAGTAGGAGAAGAACTATATCTTGCAAGTAAGTTAGTAGCAACAGCAATATCAGGTCTTGTACAATTTGCAAGATATAAAAACCTACCGATAGTGCTCACATAAGGTACTTCAGGACCTAATATTTCCTCGCTATCTTCACATGGTGTAAATGATCTCTCTCAGCATCGAAAGATCTATTTATCATTGGAGTACTCAAAGGAGTCGCTTTATCCATATAAAAGCGTCTCAATGACTTTTTCGTATAATTTGATTGATGCAAAAATATTCCTTCTCGGAGATGTTCAATCTGGAGCCAAAGACAAAACTTTGTCTTACCGAGATCTTTCATTTCAAACTCTTCTTTCATATGAGTTTGTGCATCATCAACCTCCTTTTGAGTTCCAATTATGTTCAGGTCATCTACATATACATCAATGATCACAAAGCGAGGTGACGATTTCTTAATAAAAACGCATGGACATATCGCATTATTCACATATTCTTTTCTCAATAGATATTCACTTAAGTGATTGTACCACATGCGTCCAGATTTCTTTAGTCCGTAAAGTGATCGCTATAACTTGACCGAACAAATCTCAATGTTTTTGGCATTTCCAATCCTTCATGGAGTTTCATGTATATATCATTACCTAATGATCCATACAAATATGCAGTCACAACGTCTATAAGATGCATTTTAAGATTTTTTGATGCCGCTAGGCTCATCAAAAATCTAAACGTAATTGCATCCATTACCGGGGAATATGTTTCCTCAAAATCAATTCCCTGTCTCTGAGAAAAACCTTGGGCAACTAATCTGGCTTTATATCGTGTTACTTCATTTTTCTCATTTACTTTTTTTCACGAATACCCACTTGTACCCAACATGATTTATATTCTATAAGTCCAAAGACATCCATTTTATTTAGGGAGAGTAACTCAGTTTGGATGGCCTTCTTCCACTCCTACCAATCATGTATTTTCATACATTCCAATATAGACTTTGGATCTGGATCATCACTCTCATGATCAATCTCTTCGAACACAGAAAATAAGAACATTCCATCAACATCTTTTATCTTATTTCTGGTCCATAATTTTTCATCTCGGACGTAGTTGATGGAAATCTCATACTTATATTTTCCCTTCTCTTCATCTGGATCATTATCTTTATTTGGTTCTTCTAGAATTTTTTCGTCTATGCCTTCTTTCAGACATTTTTCAGTATCGAGTTCTTCTGGAACCTTTTTATTTTGCGCAACCAATTTCTTTTTCTTTCGGGGATTTTTATCTTTGGAACCCGCTGGTCTCCCTCTCTTTAACTGAACCCTAGGTTTATTCTTGTGTTTCCATCAGTTTGTCTTTCAGGAACAAAAACTCTTGACGGAATATTTTCAACGGATATATATGACTTCATCACCCTTCTCGTTTCTGCGTACGCGTCTGGTAACTGGTTTTCCAAATTATGCAAATCCACAATTTTCTGAACTTCCAGCTCTCTTTGATTCGTATAAGGATTAAGGTGTAACAACGACGGTGTATACCATGTAATCTCTTTAGGAATTTTTTTAATTCCTGTCCCTAACTCTGAAAATTCTTCCTCATTAAAATGGCAATCGACAAACCGTGCCGTAAACATATCACCAGTTACTGGTTCAAGATATCTTATTATACTTAGTGACGTATAACCTACGTATATTCTCAATCTCCTCTGTGGACCCATTTTTGTTCTTTGAGGCGGAGCTATCAGAACATAGACCGCACACCCAAAGACATGAACATGAGATACATCTGGTTCCTGCCCAGATGACAATTGTAATGGGGAGTATTTATTATTTGCACTCGGTCTCAGCCGAATCAGTGCAACTGCAAGCAAAATAGCATGACCCCATACTGTAACTGGGAGCTTTGTTCTCAATATCAACGATCTTGCAATCAACTACAACCGTTTGATTAGTGACTCGGCCATGCCTTTTTGTGTAAGAACATGGGGAACTGGATGCTCTACATCAATCACCACTGACATACAATAATCATTGAAGGCTTGCGATGTAAACTCACCAGCATTATCAAGCCTTACTTTCTTTATGGCATACTCTGAGAACTGCGTTCTCAGCTTTATTATTTGGGCAATGAACTTTGCGAAATCCATATTTCTTGTCGTCAAGAGACAGACATTTGACCATCTACTAGATACGTCAATCAATACCATGAAATACTTAAACAGCCCGCACAGTGAGTGGATCGACCCACATATATCACCATGTATTCTTTCTAAAAATAATGATGATTCATTGCCAACTTTTGTTGGTGATGGCCAAGTTATTAGTTTTTCTTGAGAACATGCATTGCATGTAAACTCGCCTATTTGCAAAATTCTCTCATTTTTCAACGGATGACCATTTGAATTTTGCACTATCTTATGGCAATCCGAAAATGCTATAGAATATCGAGCTAAATCGCGATATGCTACTAGACGCACTCGACGCGATCAAAGAAAAGTGCGACCAAGCTCTGCTCCGTATTCAGAACTATCAGCACAAGATCGAGAGCTACTACAACAAGAAAGTCAAGTCTCGACCCCTCGAACTCGGCGACTTAGTTCTACGCAAAGTCTTCGAGAACACGAAAGAGTGGAAAGCTGGAAAACTCAGGGCTAATTGGGAGGGCCCATACAAGATTACTCAGGTTATCAAGCCCGGATTTTACCAGCGAGGCCGTTCCAAGAGCATGGAATTCTATGCACCTCAAACGTTACTACGCGCAAGGTTCCTCTTTTCAGACGAATCGGACGAGTAAATGACCCACGGTCACTTTTACTCACCCTAAAAAAATTTAAAAAACCCGAGTAAATGCACCCTCCGAGTCACTTCTACTTGACCAAACCGAACTACGAATGGCTTGATCCCCTCTCAGAGTACGTAGGCAGCCCTGCACCGGGTCCAACTATAATAAAAAAAAACAATCTCCCCACGAAGGGGTCTTTGGCGAAACGAGACAGGCCGGCAAGGACGAGTAAAGGCACCTCACCGCCACTTTTACTCGCTACAAGGGTCTGCGTCCCAAAACTCCTCGATGCCAATGGCCAAGTAACACATATTACGCCAAGCTTCGGATCACGTAGCAGTACTCGCACCCGACGAACGGATATGTCCTGATCAGACACGTATTCGAGGGTTCCGACTAGCTCAACTTATGGCTAGCCGAGTTAGTAATTCTCTATCTCTTTAATAATTTTCATAGCGGTTTGGCCAACTGAACTATGTAAAATTACATTAATGCAGAAAGAAAAGAGTTAATGACCAACACGATCGACTCAATAATCCCTACTGACAGAACGAATAAACAAATTACTTCAAAAGTTTTTGATAATTCTCGTCGACAAACGGCTGGGTCGATTACTTTGAATAAAGTTTAGGGTTAAGAAAATCCTAAGTCTCGGGACTCAATAATCCCTATCGACAGAGCCACTAAACGAATTACTTCAAAAATTTTGATAATTCTCGTCGACATATTACTTTGAATAACTGGTAAAACATCAGCGATTTACTAAATCATCGATAAAAATACATAATGTAACTAAGGCGCTTCTACGACTTGAGTCATCTCAAGCCGACAGTGACGAATTACTGATAATCACCAAAACGAAACAGTCGATTCATTAAATTCGAAGGGCCTCAAAGATTCGAGAGATACATTGTTCATACAAAAAAAGACAACAAGAAAGGAAGGTCAACCTTCAGCTCCGCGTAAATCACCGTCCCCATCTAAGGCCCACTGCTCGAGAGGAACTTCGGATGCACTGGTCGATAGGGTCTGCGGATCCGCACTCTGATGCTCTTCGGACTCGCCCCCATAGGCCTAGCCTTGTCACTGTCCAGCGGCCCACCGGTCCCTTCGCCAAAATCCCCAAGGCCCAAAAGCTCCTCATCTTCGTCTTCTGAAGCATCGGAGACGGCTACCATGTCCTTCTTTCCGTCCTCACCGGTCGCACCTATGCCCCCGCAAGCCGACGGGTCTCTAGCACCCCACCCGAGTGCTCTCCGAGAGAATGACTCGGGGTTTGGAGAGTAGCAGACGTTACAGGGTCGATCAATCTAGCGTTCGACCCGTATGGATTAAGTTTGGAGAGAGGTTCCTTGCTGAGCTTAGCCTCCAGAGCGGCGAGAAGATCCTTGTTCAAGAACTTAGACTCCAGGACGAGCAGAGACCACGAGAGATCTTCCTCCGTGAGAGGCCCAACGTCTAAACGAATGGACTCCGCCTTCCACTTATCTTCCTCAGACTGGAAGAAATCGATCCTCTCCTGCGGGATGTCATCCCCTCTTTTTTTCCTTTTCAGCATTTGGAGGCACTTTCTCGTCCCAAAAGCCTGGCTATAGTAGCACCACGAGTCGTCATATGGGTTCAAACGAGCTTCCCGCTCGTGAATGTGGTTGAACCGACGACTGGCCTTGGCCGTCATGGCAGCATGTACCCTTGCCCGCTTGTGAGTAACTTCGAAACTCCGAGAATCCCTTAGGAGAGCAACCTCTCTCGCGTGTTTCTCAGCAACCTCGGCCTTCTCTTTCTTGAGCTTGGCCTTCTCCAGCACAAGAACTGCCTTCTCCTTCTCAAGATCCTCCATCGTGGCCTGGACAACTTGCAGCTTGCCCTCCATGTCCTCGACCCTTTTTGCTTGAGCCTCACTGAGGCTTACAGCCTCATCTCTCTCCCGAGCTATCTGCTCGGAGACAGTCTTCATCTCTTCCCTTAGTGTGGCCGAACGTCTTTTATCGGCCTTGAATCTCTCCTGGGACCTTCCCATACGGGCGTACGTCGCCTTCAGTTTGGTATCGTATCTCTCCACCAAGAAGTTCATGCTACCATCAACCTATATGACGAGAAAGAGGTCAAAAATTTTCCATTAATATGCAACGAAGCAAGGAACGCTAAAGAACACATGAACGACCACGAGAGAAAGTATTTACCATAAGTTTGCTGTGGGCCACGTCGACATAAGCCTCCTTGAACACCAACTCTCGACAGTCGGCAACTCCCTCGGTTTGCCCTTGATCTGGCGGAACAGGCTCGCGCATTCGGTCCCATTGCAGATTAGCGGGGTATCAACATTGTAGGAGAAGTCAACTCGGTCGGGGAATGTGTTCCTAAGCTTCCGAGTGATAGCCTTCTCCCTCGAACTCTTGGGAGCCCCAGGATCCGACACAGACGTCGGCGAGCTCGACGATTAGCCTGCTTGGAAGCCTGCTCTCCAGGCTCCGACTCAGTCATCTTCCTCTTCTTCTTTGTTGTTGTCTCAGGAGGGACATCTTCCTGCACGGCTAGGGAACCGGGAAAAGTCCCATCGCCTACCAGGACCGCCGGAGGGTCATTTGAACCTCCCTCTTTCCTCCCATCTAGGCCCAAGTCATCCAAAGGCTCGTCCCGTAGGTAGGGGATTCCTCTCTTTTCGAGCGCAGGGTGCTTCTCGGCCGATTTCTTTTTCTTCCTCTTCTTTATCTTCGAGGGCTCCTCCGAATGACCCCCTGCTGGTAATCATCGACGGGTAAAGCATCCCGCGTCCTCTTCATGCTCTCTTCAGAGGGCCTAGGTTCCTCCGTATCAGGGAGCGGAATCTCGGAGCCCGCGACTTCTAGAATAACTTCAAGGACGAGATTCCCAGGCTAGGTCCCATCGAGGCCAAACCCATCTAAGGACCTCATAATCCCAGCCGCGGCACAAGGACCCTCGATTCTGCCTTCTACGACTGCAGAAAGATCCAACATTTCCCTCATCTTTAAAGCGTTTGTTATCTCTTGCTGCTTTGCGTTCAAAAATAAAGAAGACCTCTTCTTGCCTCTCCGGGGTTGACAAGGGAGATTAGAATCCCAGTCACCTGTACGAGATAATGAAAATCAGAAGGATTAAAAGACGGCGACAAAAGAAACACAAGAGAAAAAAGCTGACGAAAGAAAGCCTACGATCCAAGGCGCGACGAACTCTCTCCTCGCTTATATAAGGCCAATTCTGATGGTCGAGTTCAAATAAGGCTCGAGCGTTGTCAAAGAACTGTCTTGGAACGCCGGTCAGGTACGGGTGGCTAACTGCACGATAAAGAAAACGGTCAGACAAACATAGAAAATATCGATTGTTGGTGTCAAAATCGGTCACGACGGAATCAATGCCTAAAAGTTCCCGGAAAATGTTTTAACGGAAACTTAGCAATTTCTTACGAAAAATACAAAGTGACCTTAATGCTTTGTATAAACATACGGAGTTACCTAAACACTTCGTATAAGCTTTCAGAGTTACCCGAACCCTTCATGGAGGTATACGATGTAACCGAAACACTTCGTACGAAAGTAAGAAGTCACTAAACGCTTCGTGTAAACTCGAAAACACTAAGAAAGGTTACACGATCTCTTGGAAAACGATTCGAACATCCAGAACAAGACATCGGATAAAAACACAATCTACTACGCCCGTCGGGCGAAGTGGATCCTTCACGATCTCCACTTCGCCCATCGGGCGAGGTGGACCGAGCCACCTCGCCTGACGGGCGAAGTGGATCCTTCACGACCTCCACTTCGCCCGTCAAGCGAGGTGGACCGATCCACCTCGCCAACAGGCGAAGTAGATCCTTCATGAACTCCACTTCGCCCGTCGGGCGAGGTGGACCGATCCACCTCGCCCGATAGGCGAATTGGATCCTTCACGACCTCCAATTCACCCGTCTGGCGAGGTGGACCGATCCACCTCGCATGACGGGCGAAGTGGATCATGCACGACTTCTACTTCGCCCGTTGGGCGAGGTTGATCCTTCCATATTGTCTAACGAGCGAAGTTGGTCAAGCGAATTAATCTAAGTCTGATTCATTCTGTTCCGAGAGCCTCCTTTCCGATCCTCGATCAAATTGTTTCTTGTTTCGTCTCGATCGGAGTTACCGTCAAAACTTTACGACAAAAATCGTAAGAACATGTCTTCTCTTGCGAGATCCGAAAAGATTGTATAAAACGACAACGGTTCACTAAACACCATAAGTTGTTTCTCTTATACGAGAAGTTCGAGTTTCCTTAAGGATCGACGTCGTTTCGGGAGCGTTCTTTCGATAAATCGTAAAAATGCTCAAGTCCAAAATACGGCCCGAGAAAGGCTTAAACGAGACCAACAGCCCACTTATAATTTATTAGAAATCAAGCCCAATCGTTATGATGGTCTATCCCTTTTTCTTGCAGAAGAAGATAAATGTTAAAGTTCAAAGAGATAAATGTCAAGTTTCCGAAGATAAACACGAAGATCGGAGGAAAATGGAAAATATCTAGAAGAGAGAGATTCGGCTGAGGGCAAAAGCAGGAAGAGGCAAACTGCCTCCAAGGGAGTATATAAGGAACTCTAGGATGAAGATGCTGAAGGATTCCTCTAGAAGAAATTTTACACCCTAGAACTCTATGCACTTAGAAACTCTAGGCATTATTCTGGACATTTTATGTTTCTATGACTGGCACTCGATTACCAGACAAATTTTCTCAGGCAGTTCGATCTCTTGGTCCATTATTTCAATTGAACTACGTTTGCTTGATCCTCGAAAGGGGTACGTAGGCAGCTTTTCATAAGATTCAGTCCGAAATCAATCAAAACCTATTTTGAATCTTTTTCGTCTTCTGTTATCGAGCTGCGACTCGACTAGATTTAAGGTCTTCGGTGACTAGAACTATGTAACTCGCTGACAGCTCTTGCGGCCAAAGCTTCCATAACCTCTTGTAGTGATTGCAATGCTTTTACGCAGATTCAAAAGAAGATCTAACTTTCGCTATGAGTTCGTTTTTGTTATCTTTTCATATTTTCCGCATTTGTTTGGTTACTTATCGTTGGCTCTCGCTGAGAACCCGGGATCTCAAGGAAAGATTAGGGTTTCCCTTGCTTTCCTCTGATTTCACTTTTTTAACTTTACGGAAATCGACGGTGTGGATTCCAGCCCCCACAGTTTGGCGCTAGAAGGAGGGGGAATACAGATTACTCTAACTCATGGCCACAAAACGCTTTATCGAAACTGTCTGGAAATATGAAAGACAAACTCGCAGCACTGACTGCTCCTATGTCCAACGCCTATGCAAACGCCTCAGTGCTCGACAAAATCGAAAATCTAATCCTGACTTTTTGCCACGGGAAGAGTGCCCAAAAGAGCTCGCGATTTCTTTATCTAAACAGAGAGGGCAACGATAATATTTATCAAACCCCGTAAAATTTGTCTCATCACCCAGTTTGAGAAATCTCAGTGCGGAAGGGTTCGACCAGAAGATGTTTTCCGAAAACTTTCCAGAAAAATAAAACTTGCTCTCCCAGAAATCACGGAGAAACCATTTGTTACTCCGATAAAGGAAGCACATCAAATCGGGCACACGACCCCCACCGCTGTACTTCTCCTAGATAATTTTCAAAGAACCGAAGTTGATCTCTATCTGATCATTCGAAACCTAAAACGTCTGACGAAGACTAAATTGAGCATAACGGGAGATCGTATCCCTCACTGCGAAAACGTTTTCTGAAACCTGAAATTTCGTATAAATCAAGTTTCGATTGTATATCACATATCCAGTGAATTCTCGATAATTGTCGGTTAAGCTTACTTCGGAAAAACTGCTCAAAACTTCCTCGAGTAAATCCTGCAAAAACGAGATGATTTCCGATTAAGTTGATTCCAATAACCAATCTCATCACAGGAAATTTTCGTAAAATTAAACTCAGCAACACTTTGCGAAACAGCTTTCGTAAAACTAAACTCGTGACATTTTCAGAGTAACTTTCGTAAAATCAAAGTTTGTCAACATTTTCCGAAACAACTTTCGTAAAATTAAACTCGGAAAATTTTTATGGAACCTCGTTTGTAAAGTGAAATGAGTTAGTATCTTATGATACATATTTCATAGGATAAGTCTGATAACATTCACAAAACAGCCAAACTCGAAAGCATGCTCACAGACCGACAAGCAGTCAACTTTGCCCGTTCGGCAAAGTGGACCGACGAGCAGTTCACTCCGCCCGTTCGGCAAAGTGGACTTACTCCAACTCGTCCCAGTGATGAATTGGACCATTCCTTGAGCTGCATTGAATCGCGATCGAACTGCTTTTCGTTTCGTCTCAATCGGACTTCCGTTGAGATTTTACGACGAAAACGAGTACGCTCGATCAACCATGTCGTTCACTTCGCCTGTTGGGCGAAGTTGATCATTCCTCCTCTCCCCAAAGGCAAATATGAACAATTATTGAGCTTATCCTTCGAATCGCAATCGAAATGCTTTTCGTTCCGTCTCAATCGGAGTCTCCATTGAGATTTTACCACAAAAACAATTAAGACTCATCTAAACTCCCCCTCTTGCTCCGCTTCGACCTCTTGGATGTCCTACACGCTCTTACTTCCATCTTTGCTTTCTCCTTCAAATCTCAATCGAAAACGTCTCGTTTCGTCTTGATTGGAGTTACCATTGGAACTTTGCGATAGAAAAAAACGCAAAGACTTGTTTTCTCGTATGAATCCAAATTGATTGTATAAAACGGCAACAGTTAACTTAACACCTTAGTCGCCTCAAATATACGAGTAATTTGAACCTTTTTATTGACAATAAGATGAAAGTCGAGTTCGGAAGATAAACGTCAAGTTTCGAAAGATAAGCACTGATACCGAAAAATATGGATCGACGAAAACCGCAAGACATGATCCAGCCTAAACGCGGCCGGAAAGAATCAATATTTTCACTATTTGTATGTTGCGTACAAACATGACAAGGGGAAAGAGAAAAAGAGCAATCAAAACGGAGAAAATACAAACCTGAATCTTCGAGAAAAACTAAGGTATGTCCGCATTGGAATTTTTGTAGGAAGGAACTAAGAAAATAAAACCGCTTTGGAGATTGCCATAAACTTTAGGAAACTTAGAATCTAGGCGGATAGTATAGCGAACTTAATCTTTGGCAACCTTTTCCTATCTGTTTTTCTACGACCGTTTAGGATCTTGCAAACCGATCTAAACTCTCGGAAAACCGAGAAACAATCGCCACGCATACTCAGACCGCTTCCCAAAGAAAGAAAGAACTAGAGACACGAACGTCATCTTAAAACCAACTCGGTCCTAGAAATTTTCTTAAAAACCGACGTATTCCAAGTGGCCAACCTGAAAATCACCAAGCCATAATCCTAGCGTCGTCTCCAAACCGACCCAGATTGTCGATCATCCCAATTTTTGAAAGAAAAAAAAACTTCGGTTCAGCCGTTTCCTTTCGTAAAAAAGGAGGAAGTAGTTACGTATACTATTTTTGTATACTCCCGTACTTAAAAAGAAACCTTTTGCCTCGGCATCGAGAAAACGCTTTCAACAAAGAAAACTCTCGCAGCGGTAGGCAGAAATTCATTTAGGCAATGCGATGCCTCATTAAAAAATTGTCCTGAAAAGAACGACAACCTAAGGTTTGTCCAAACGCTAGCAACATACCCAAATCATCTTTGATATAATCTCGAGGACTATACAGCATCTCTTTACGCAATCACGCATTTAGAAAACATGTATCATTATCAAACTGAAACTCGACAATTAGCCAAAGTCTCGAACCCTTTCGACTTGATAAAGTAAGTTTCGTATTAAAGTCAATAACTTACTAAAAACGTTCTGCGATTAGATCGTAACGAAATAAACCTTGGTAAAACTCCACGAGTAACTCCAACCAACATTCACCAAAGATCGAAGTCAGAGCGGAAACATTTCTCGTAAAATCTGCGGAAAACATAGCTACTTTGACAAGTCCATACATAGCACCGATTCACCATTTTCATGAATCTGGTCACCCGTATGACAAAAAAAGTGAAGGAGGAAGATCACGAATAATCGGCGAGGAACATTCTCCGTTTACTTCTGTGAGAAACCCTTCTTATGAAACTTACACAAAAAATCCTTCCTATCGATATGAAGCAACTTTCTTTAACCTCGCGGCTCGCCGACTTCTGCTTTTCCTTTCCATCGGTTACAACCGAGCAGGCAGTCATCGGGCACGGATTCTTTATCAAGCCTCTTAGGCTCTATCTTCACAAAACCAAAAATAAAAAAAATTCGTACGACCAAAGGGAACATTATACGAAACATTCATCGTATAACTGATACCTAAAGTGCAAAATCGTTTTGTAACACCATCGGCCATCTTAGCTCGGATAAACTCCGACTTGGTCCATCAAACTTAACAAACGCTCTTTGGCCCTCGGCCAATTATGCACTCCAATAAAAGTCCGAACTAGAATTCGGCACCCCCTTTAGGGAAATTCTAAACTAGCTTGACCTTAATGTTAACACGAAAGTGCCATAATTTAATCCTTAACCGGAACGTCCACGGCCACGCGGCTGAGTGCATTCTTCTTGCCAAGTTGAAACATTTTAGCAACCACCGCTCCATCTAATCACTTAATGTCTGAACGGCTATCCGTGATTTGTCTTTAAAACAGCAAGTGGCGATTATGCAAATAATTATCGTATAACCCAGAAACAGAAATCATACAATAAATTCTTCATAACAAAGCTCGGTCTTGAAATACAAAACACTTGAACGTGTCAACAATGAACCAAGTTCTGTACACTCCAAAATTTACTTCAAGACCGCAACGTTTTACACAGAAGACGCGGCACATAAGATGAAACTCGTGAAAAATTTCCTAAACCTATACGAAACATCCTTAACTATACACAAAAAAAAATCTTGGAATGTTAATTCTTCACAAAGCATAGTGAACAAAGACATTTCTTCCCAGAGACAAGCGGACACGGCCCCTTGGTCCTAATTCCTTTATCATGAATCAAAAAACTTAACATCGAAACAGAAACAACAGTTCTTGCTGTGAACATCCGCAAACAAACCAAAACGTTTCGCCGACGCAGGGATCAAGACTAAACCCTTGTTCTCCGAAAAAACACATCTAAGCCCGCAAACTTTTCAATTGCGAAGCCCGCATACGAAAGAAAAAACAATCTTCAGCATCGCGGGACGTCGCAGACGCCTGAAGAACTGTTTTTCGATAAAATACCTTCCTCGATGAAAACACCATCTTGGAAGACCAAACAGTCCGTCCACGACTATAAACCACGAAAAACTTCATAAACACGTGTCTTTTGCGAAAGGTCAAAAACGGTAGTATATACCATTAAGTTTGTTGATGATCACAACGAACTCGCAACGTCCTAAACAGACTAAGTTATCTCGCAGAGATAGCTCTCATACACCCGACACAAGGGTAATAGTGCTATAAAATAAATCCAAAATTTTGGTCAGCACCTTCGGAGTGCTCGATTCCGACCAGACAATTCCTATAAGCCGACAACATATCGCGGACTTTAAAGCGGTACGAAATCAGGAAGAAATTGCAACACGCAAAACGAAAGCCGACTAGTCATCGCATAAACTTAACCGAGAGTAAACCTAGGTCTTGCCCTAAACCCAGCACACTGGTCTCTAACGTCTCAAAGCATGAAATATCGGAAGATATGAGATCTTGAAAGCATATCTCTTCATTCACATCTAAACGCTCACGAAACTCTTTCGTACATCCCGAACGAGCAACGAATAGAACGATCTACAAGTAATAGTTAGGTTACGAGATGACAACTCCTAATCTTCTCTATACACAAAATTACACAACACGCTCGTTAATCGCAAACCTCCTTTTATAAAAAATCTGGTTCATATAAAAGCCAAAAAAGTGGCAGGGATTTGAAGCCACCAACAGCCACTCCCAAATAAAAACATAAGGCCACACTTGGAAAAATCAAACACACAACTACACCATAAAGGTCTCACTGGAAAACAGGTCGTAAGAACTTTAACTCCAGAACGAACTACGAAAGGCTTGATCCCTTCTACAAGGGTACATAGGCAGTCTTCACAAGGCGCAGCCCCAATCCTACTGCATTCCGCTCTTAGAGAGTGAGTAAACTGCTATCGGTAAATCTTTTATCCGTTAATTCCACCTAACTTACCTAACTTGCATAACCGCTTGCAAGAACACCAAGATTCATACTAGCTGGGGGGCTAACTGTTGGTGTCAAAACCGATCACGACGAAATCAATGCCTAAAAGTTCCCGGAAAATGTTTTAACGGAAACTTAGCAACTTCTTACGAAAAATACAAAGTGACCTTAACGCTTTGTATAAACATACGGAGTTACCTAAACACTTCGTATAAGCTTACAAAGTTACCCAAACCCTTCACGGAGGTATACGAAGTAACCGAAACACTTCGTATAAAAGTAAGAAGTCACTAAACGCTTCGTGTAAACTCGAAAACACTAAGAAAGGTTACACGATCTCTTGGAAAACGATTCGAACATAAAAAAAAGACATCGGATCACAACACAATCTACTTCACCCATCGGGCGAGGTGGACCAATCCACCTCACCTGACGGGCGAAGTGGATCCTTCACGACCTCCACATCGCCCGACGGGCGAAGTGGATCCTTCAAGATTTCCACTTCGCCCGTCGGGCGAGGTGGAAGTATCCACCTCGCTCGACGGGCAAAGTGGATCAGCAACACAATCAACTTCGCCCGTTGGGTGAGGTGGGCCGGTCCACCTCGCTCGACGGGCGAAGTGGATCCTTAACGAACTCCATTTCGCCCGTCGGGCGAGATGGACCGATCCAACTCGCCCGACGGGTGAAGTGGATCCTTCACGACCTCCATTTCGCCCGTCGGGAGAGGTGGACCGATACACCTCGCCCGATGGGCGAAGTGGAGCATTCACGACCTCCACTTCGCCCGTCGGGCAAGGTTGACCAATCCACCTCTCTCGACGGGCGAAGTAGATCCTTCACTACTTCCACTTCGCCCGTCAGGCGAGGTGGATTGATCCACCCCGTCGGACGGGCGAAGTGGATCATGCACGACTTCCACTTTGCCCGTTGGGCGAGGTGATCCATCCATCTCGTCGAACGAGCGAAGTGGTTCAAGCGAATTTATCTAAGTCTGATTCATCCTGTTCCGAGTGCCTCCTTTCTGATCCTCGATCAAAGTGTTTCTTGTTTTGTCTCGATCGGAGTTACCGTCAAAACTTTACGACAAAAATTGTAAGAACATGTCTTCTCTTACGAGATCTGAAAAGTTCGTATAAAACGACAACGGTTCACTAAACACCATAAGTTGTTTCTCTTATACGAGAAGTTTGGGTTTCCTTAAGGATCGACGTCGTTTCGGGAGCGTTCTTTCGATAAGTCGTAAAAATGCTCAAGTCCAAAAAATGGCCCGAGAGAGGCTTAAACGAGACCAACAGCCCATTTATGATTTATTAGAAATCAAGCTCAATCGTTATGACGGTCTATCCCTTTTGTTTGCAGAAGAAGATAAATGTTAAAGTTCAAAGAGATAAATATCAAGTTTCCGAAGATAAACAAGAAGATTGGAGGAAAATGGAAAATATCCAGAAGAGATAGATTCGGCCAAGGGCAAAAGTGGGAAGAGGCAAACCGCCTCCAAGGGAGTATATAAGGAACTCTAGGATGAAGATGTTGAGGGATTCCTCTAGACGAAATTTTACACCCTAGAACTCTCTGCACTTAGAAACTTTAGGCATTATTCTCGACATGTTCTGTTTCTGTGAATGGCACTCGATTACCAAACGAATTTTCTCAGGCAATTCGATCTCTTGGTCCATTCTTTCAATTGAACTACGGACGGCTTGATCCTCGAAAGGGGTACGTAGGCAGGCTTTCATAAGGTTCACTCCTAAATCAATCAAAGCCTATTTTGAATCTTTTTCGTCTTCTGTTATCGAGCTGTGACTCGACTAGATTTAAGGTCTTCGGTGACTAGAACTATGTAACTCGCTGACAGCTCTTGCGGCCAAAGCTTCCATAACCTCTTGTAGTGATTGCAACGCTTTTACGCAGATTCGAAATAAGATTTAACTTTCGCTATGAATTCGTTTTTGTTATCTTTTCATATTTTCCGCATTTGTTTGGTTACTTGTCGTTGGCTCTCGCTGAGAATCTTGGATCTCAAGGAAAGATTAGGGTTTCCCTCGCCTTCCTCCGATTCCACTTTCTTAACTTTACAGAAATCGACGGTGTGGATTCCAGCCCCCACATCGATCAAGAGCAGCAATCTACCAATACGCCAATTCCAGAAAACTCGAAACTTGTCACTTGGTGCCTAGACAGATGCATGTTTGTCAGACTTGATGTAGAAATAATTGTGCGGCCAGTTCGACGTCTTGTTCAGATGACCCGTGATTATATTGTACATTGGTCTCATCTTCATCCAAAAGAAACCGTTCTTCATAGGTTTCACCAATGTCAGCTCATCAAACGCTCGCGCACACAGCGACACATCGTTCTCTGCCGCCATCACCAACAGTGCCACCATCAAACGAAACGAGCCATTCAGAAACTGGCAGATGGCACGTCCCGACGGAAAGCGTACGACGTAACCAGTCGCGGGATCGGGAACCATAGCTTGCTGTCCTTCTGAAAATACGACATGTAGACTCACTGATACCCGACAGACGGCGACCAGGGGTGCTTCTCCTTCGTCGGAGTCAGATACGTCACACCGACAGCGTTACAATCCGAGAGCAACTTCTCCACGCTCTAGGAGTCGACTTTGGCTTCGGCATTCCCTCCCACGATCATCTCAAGACTTCGACCGGATGCAACAACTCAGGGGGGACGACATAAAGATGCTCGAAAATACCGTGACCAAGGTAATGGGTCGGGACGCGAGGGGAAGTCGCCGCCGGATGCTCCCTCCGGATTGGCCTAGGTCGGACTGGCCTAGGTAGGATTGGCCTAGATCGTTCGTCGCCTAGCAGATCGGCCGCAGCGTTAACCATCGTCTTCCCGTTGGATTTCCCTCTCCGCATCTACTACCAGCAGTCTCTGCGACAGGCTGAGACTGGCTACATCTCTCAGTGCATTCCGATGCACCAAGTTGAAGTCCTCGAGCGGCTCGGTGGTCGTCTCGTCTCTGGCGGGACTCGACGCAGTGGCTACTGCCTTCCCTTTTTCCTCCTGAGTCAATCTTCCCCGAGGACACATCCTTATCGATACAAACTATATATTTTACAACGTAAGCTAGAGAGAGAAAGTAGAGAGAAGGGAGAGGAGGAGGACATGTGCTTGCGGGGAAGAATAGAGAGAATGAGAGGGGGTTGCGTATTTATAAGAAGGAGAGACGCGATTCCAAGAGGTGTCATAATTAGGTCTACAAAGGCCTAATTTTGCCTCAGCCGCTTTCTTTTCTTCGCGACTTCTCAACTTCCGACATAAATGGGCCTGGATTCTTATGAGATGCCCAATTCCCCTACTACCCCGTCGAATTCTTGTGGTCGATTAAACTACAAAATAGATGAGTCAACTCTATCACATCAAACAAACCACCTCCTCTCGTCACGTCTTGTCAATTACCGACAGACGATCCGATGCTCCTAGCACGGTACCACCTTTTGATTCCGCTATGTCGCTTGGCATAAGCTGGTGCTAGAAGGAGTTGAGTTGAGATGAGTTGTACGCTCTGATATTCCCGCTTTGCCGCTCGCCGACAAACGAATAAACACCTTCAGAACGGCACAACCCGATGGCTAAATTATGTCTCTCACCGAGATAGCAAATCAACCCCTGAGCAATGGAATCAGGCGATCCCATCGAGCAGCTCGCCGAGACAGAAGTAAAAGACCGACAAGAACACCAAAGACCTGGTTTCTCTCACCAGACCACCTATTTCCAAACCAGGACCTATAAATTCATTGAGATCGGCTGCGTCGCACATCAATGAACTGGGGGGAATTACTGTAGGAGGCGGATAACATCCCCCACAAAGCCCATGAAATAGATGCTCTGGCCCATCGAGCTCAGAGTTACTCGGCTCGGCTCACGGCTAGGAGAATGCGACTCACGTGTATCTCGCTTCAGACCGCTTTTAGCCGTCACGATCTGCCCTCAGCCAGCTCACTAAAGCGACTAAAGGACACTCGGCCCGAAGACGTCATCAGTCGGCCCGCACGAGTAAAGGTCCATTAGGACGAACCGACCTAGGGCATCCACCACTTCAAGTCGCCTATATAAGGAGAAGGAAGGCAAGGAGGACCGGGGACATACTGATACTTGGAAGCTAGAATTAGGGTTTTATATCTTTTGTTCTACCAATTTGTACTTTTCTCGGCCAGCTCTCCGAGGACCGGCGACTCTCCTTTTGTACCTTCACTTTTGTATCCGAGAGAACGTCACTCAGCCTAATACAAATGTCTTCAAAACTACTGGAAACCGACCAAACTCGGTTCAAACATTCAATATTTTTCATCCAATTTTTCAGGCGTGTTGTTTAGTTGGTTTAATCGGTTTAGAGAATATCAGGAAAGAGAAACAAGAGAATATAAATCGTGTGTGTTACAATTTACGGACTATCTTTAAGAGCCATTCGCTTGATCGTGAACCTCCAGATTGTGGAGCTCTAGATTATCTTGTAACATGTGATAGTGAATTGTTAGATCTCCGTTCAGGCCGAGAGTTAACATGTAAATCAACTGTTAATTAATATGTTATCAATAGTGGTGAAAGTATTTTTGCTAATTGCATTACAGGTTTACCAATTACCACTTCTGTTTGATTAATAGCTAGTTTAAGGAGTCTTAACAATTCCTGCAATGATTATTTTGCTAATGAGGCGGATGATGTTTCTCGTTTGATTATATCTTTATACAACCAACCATCAACTTTTACATTATTTCCATCTCCAAGAATACAATAAAAGGCTTAATAATTACCAGCAGCTACGTTCAAGAGCTTCTTGAAAACGCTTCTCCAGTGTAGCGGGATCGCCAAAGACTAGCCAGCCGAGACCAACCTCCTCACTGTCCGACGACTTCAATGGCATAAGAAGATCGAAGACACGTCTTGACTTAAAGGCTGGCGATGATGGAGACTGATTTGTCGTTTTGTGGCTGATCAGAGGATGTGAAAGTATAAGCATTGCAGCTGATGGCGCCATTGATGAGGTCTCAAACAATCTTTGAACTATAAAAAAATTTGATGAGGGCTAAGAAAATCTTTGAACTATAAAAAATTGGTGATTATTTTTGATCTGGATTTTGGAGAATGCATGTGTGCGTCAATATATATATATAGTTGTTGGCAACATGTAAAAATTAAAATGATGGAGGAGAGTAGTTTTCTGTGGTAGCCGCTGAATTGATTAGACGGAAATACTAAAATAGTTATACAAAGAAAGAAAACTACAGCATGTGGTTTAACAAGTTTTGCTTGTGTCAAAACTATGTCACGTAGGAGTTGCACGTGCACTTCCAATGGGCGCCATCCTATTTTTAATATTTTTTGTCAACTTAAATTATTAATTTAAACAGTTGAAAATTGATACAAAACATATGAAATACATATGATTATAAAAAAAAAATCATTAGTGGTATATTTTTCAAGTGGATACCTCAAATATTAAATATTAATATAATTCTATTATGTAATTAAAATTTAAATATAAAAAAATATGAGTATTTATATTGACACATGTATTTTATATCTAACACCATTAAAAAGAGTTTCTCCATAAAAATATTACCATTTTATTTTTTATATTTTCTTGCGAGATTTAATCTTTGTTGCATTAGACCAAGTTACTTCGTTGTATTACGTTGACTTTATCCCAAATTATAGATATAGATATTGATATTCTTTAATTTAGAATCCATTCTGCTGATTCAAGTGTGCAAATGAAAAACTGGGATAACCAACTTCCAACAACTGAAAGAATATCACCAAACAACAAAGATAAGTCATCTTTCATTTTGGACTGTCGTTTTTTCGTGTTAGTTTTCAAGGTTTCAAAGATAGTTTAGATTTATCAATATGTTGATACCAGTTAAATTTATTGAAATATAAAATTTAAAAGCTTCATTCGTTTCTAAGATTGGTCTTCTACTAATGATCTCAACATGTGTTGTCTTCAATAAATCCGACAGTTTTCGTGGATCTCAAATTCTTCGACCCAAACACCATTTACATAGATAAATAAGCAATATTTCACTCAAAATTTGGTAATATCTTGTCAAACTAACACTGCAGTGGAATTATTCCACCACATAGATGAAAGATGTCAGAATGAAAAGCTCAAAATTATCACACGACACCAAGATCGGAATTCGCTAACCATGTCACACAGTGCCAGTCGGTGAACAAAAACTTACGTACCGAATGGTGATGCTCCGAACTTGCCATTACCGACATCTGAAATGAACGCATAACATGAATATCCAGATTACAATAGACACTCACCACCGTCGGACCCAGATTCTGCATAGTTTTCTTCACGAAAAAGAAATATAGAAAACCACCATAAATGAATTGTTGGATAAAAACCAGAATCGTGACCAACTTCATCACCATAATCATCATGTAGATGTCTAAATAATAGAAAGGTCACTTTTACAGCCTTAATCAGAACTAGATGTTAAGTCATAGAGAGGAGAAGACGATCGCTTTGGAAATCGCCATTGACGGCTCTCTCCCGCATAGATACCTAAATGCTGATTTCTACATCAATTCTGATTTATTTCCGAAAAATTAAAGTGTTGGGGTCAGAACTCATCTTATCAAAGTGAAGAGATATAACTGCTTCATAACAACGAAATGTATAGTGTCAAAAGATCGAGCCGAAATGTTAAGATAGTAAATATACAGTAATATGCTAAACATTATTAGGGGAAATTAGCAAAATAAGCCTTATTGAATATAGATTTGTCGATTTATAACTTTGGATTACTCTGTCAATATTGGACACAATTACCCCAATTCTAATGAAAATTATAGAATTTTTTTACTAAATTACTTTTATTCCAGGGCCGCTTCTCTTACTCAACTTGACCCTCTGCTTTATCTTTTCCCTGAAATGATTGAACATTTTTTCAATGTCTTCATCAGTCTCCTTGGTTTCTCTAAAGAACATCCATAATCTGTGAGTGTAATAAGCTTCCTCGATGGGGTTTCTAAGAGAATTTTGAGGACTCTCTTAGCGAAGCTGTCCATCTCTTCCTCATTAGCTTCCCTTCTAAGATGCGTAGGGACCTTCTTATTTCCTGTTACAGCCCAAAATCTGGGTCGACCAGATTGGTTTCTGAGGTTCTGTCCGGATAGACCCTGGGTGTGGCCTAATGATCGATATGGCTGATATCCAACTTGTTAACCTGAAACGAATGAGAGATGAATGAGATGCAATGATACTGATAACAAACAGAGAATAAAAAGAGAATAATAAAGGTGAAAAGGTGAGAAGTATGGGCGGATTGGTGGACGTAATGGAGTAAAGTTTGCTGGATGTGTATCACTCTCAAACTAAGCCGGTGGATGGGATGGATAGATGGATAGAGATTGAATCTCTCAGTTAATGGACGAACATACTGGCTTGAATCTCACAAGACTCTCTGGACGTGGCTTCAATAGCACCAAGTGAATCTCACACCTAGAACTAAAGAACTAACACAAAGAATTCTAAACTTTGCTAAACAAGAAAAATATTTTTATTAACTTTCAATGATTAAGGGTGTCTTTACAATGAACTATGACCTGAGCTTATATAGACTCGATACTTGGACTTCTAAAACGTTTTAATACTCTAGAAAGGAAAGAAAATACTCGAAAATAAAGCTAATGGTCTTTGTCTTCAATAAACTTGCCATTAGGCTGATTTGTAGTCATTTGGAAAATCTGATCTTGTATCTTGATATCTTGGTTTTGTATCCACTAAATAGGAGTCTCTGGCTGCTGAATAAACTCACATTGATCTTTATATCTTCTGTTTCAAAGGAAAGGAGCCGTTGGTCCTTAAATCCTCCAAGCAAGAAATAATCCGAAAAAGGCAAGTTACTCCAAATGAAGATCTCCTGATTCCCATGCTTGCTGGTGCATTGTAAAATCATGTAGGGTCTCCTGGGTCATTGGATGTTTCCTCTGGAAGTCTTGGGAAGTGTGGGATATGCCTTAGTTTAGTAATCTTGGTTTGGGGAGGTTTGGCCGAAGTGACTTCCCAATCTTTCCTTATTTGGCTCATAATTACCGGTTTTGAGAAACTGGTTATATCTTTAATTATACTTGATCCTTTCTCACGACTCTTGGCTTGTTGGATCCATAAAAGATCCCTATTGAAGTCCATAATCTAATTTGGCTCGGTCCGCTCCTTGGCTATGCTTAGATTCTCTTCTAAAAGTTGATACTCGTAGATGGATGGGCTGGAGAAGCTCCGGTTTGTAAAATCTATATCTTCTTGGACCATGAAGATTTTCTAGTAATTCCAAGCCTCAGTGTTTCCTTTATGAGTGTATGATCCTTCAAAATTGGTTTCACATCGAAATACCATTCTTTGATTAAGATATGCTTCTTTTACTGAACCTCTATCAGTGTAGTCTCCTAGGTGGACGGTTTGGAGGGTTTGGTTGACCTCTGGTCTAACCATGGATTTGATGGCCGTAACATTCCCTCCCCCTTGAAAAATTTTCGAACTCTAAACTGTATAACCTGAACCAACAGAGAGAAAGTTAGGTTTCATCCTCTCTTGGGAGTTTAGAGTCTTACCTTGGTAGGATATCGGTTTAGTGATGCATGGTGCATTTGGTGGTTCCTCTTTGGACATATAGGATATGATCACTCCTATGGTCCGGCCTAATGTGATCTTGTCCTTTGGTAAATCTCTTCTGGAAGTTTCAACTTGGGTTCATGTCATAAACTCAACATCTTTGGCAAAAGACAAGTATGTTATCCCAGTCATGGAATAATCAGCATATAAATCAGTTTGATAAATTCCATTTTTAGTAGAGGATAAATCTCTTGATTCCTCTCTAAGTGTGATCTAAGACAAAAAGTAGGATCTTCATAATAACCTAAACAACCTAGTCTTTCTTCACATATATCATAACTTAACAAATCAGTGTGCACATTTTCCAAATCTTCAATAATCAAACAAGGAATAGTTGCACTTACCTGACTTTGACACTTGGGTATTGTGTCCTTTGGTACGGCATGTCTACCTGATGACTGGTCTTGTGGTTCTTCCTGGAGAAATATGTCTTGTGGCTTTTCCTGGATCAATATGTTCATGTTCGTAATGTCATTTTCTATAGAGAAAGGTTTAAGCAAAGAATGCTCCTTTGGTGGTGCATTGTCATCTTCCTTTAAGATCACCTTTTCTTGCTCCATAGGTTCCTCCCTAAGTTTTCCACCTGTTACATCCTCTTGGGCACAAGACAAGCATAGCATGGTCGTTTTGGAAGCATCACAGACAGAGAACACAAAACTATTTTGTACCTCCATAGGTGCTGGAACCGAAATATATCCTAGAATAGATTGATCTTTTGTGGTTGGTTGTAGTCCTTCTTGTGGATCTGGTTCAAGGACAACTTCTTCTTGTTCTAGGATCTCAGCCACGTTTCTCTGGCTTTCATTGAGACCTGCATCAACTTCATCGGACCAAGACAAGTGCATTATACCAGGAGTAGGAGATTTGCATAATGAATGAGCTATAACTTCACTAGATGAATCTGATTTAATTTCTGGTGAGTGAGCAGCAACAACTAGCCTAGTTGGACATGTTATAGCAAAATGGTCTTTCTCATGACATCTATAGCAAATTGTTTCTACTGGTTTTGAATGATTAGAGGACTTACTTTGTTTTACCTTCTTGTGGAACTTAGGCAATGGTTTTGTACTTGGCTCTTGAGCTTTGGCTTGTAGAGTTGGTACTACATGCACGCCATTGTGCCTTTCTGGTGATTTGGCCTCGGTTTTCCCCTTTGTTAGGACATGGGATTCCTGAATTGGCTCTGGGAAGAGATTCTTCTTGGGTTTATCCTTTCGGTTTGGCCTTGTCGCCAATATTAGTCGCCTTGGCTTAGGATTTTTAAAAACCCAACATTCACTCCAGAGCTCATCTTCAACTTTTTCCACATACTCTTAATGCAATAGATGCTTCATTTCTTCCCAAGTAGGTTGTGGTTCATTATGGCTAAACCACCAGTATGCATCAACTTCCCACTGCCAAAAGGCATCTCCGATGAGAGTATCTTCAACAATGGTTGTATTCTCTACTTCGGTGACTTGATTAGTAGCAAACCAATGTTCCAAGACGTTTTCCCAGCAAAGGTATGCTTCTGTACCTTGATGGTGGCCTCCAAAGTTTATGTATTCAGGCTGATCAACATTTCTTCAAGCGTCACTTAAGGCCTTTTTCTCTTCAGCAAAGTCTTGTTGATATTCTGAATTTTCTCCATAGAATTTTTCCAAGTTTCTCTCACTGATGTGGGAACCATTTTTGTCTTGGTTATCATCTTCCTGAATAGAGTAAGGTATCTCACACCATGGTACTTCTTTGGCATGAGACTCTTCTCCATCTTATTCTTCATCAGATTGAGAAAACTTTTCTCTACCTTCATCATCTTCATAGACGTCATTGGTTTTAGAGAAATATTCTCCATGCCTACTTGATTCTTCCTGGTAAGCTTCTAGATCATCACGTTCTGTTTCACCTCCAGGGTATTCATCTCATATTGACTGATTTTTGGTTCAGTCTCTTCTTCATGCCATTCTTGTTGGCTGGTAACTTCATGTGAACTATCAGGTGGTTTGGGATCTCGATATTCTTCACCAGGGTTGTCCACATACTCTGACATAGAGTATTCATCATCAGAAAAAGACTCATCACAGCCATCCTCTTCAATGGACCATTCTTGGTCGGTTTCAGCAAAACTGGATTCATGGCTTGATTCATAAGATTCCTCTTCTTCTGATTAATCTCTCATGGCTTCTTCTCTGTATTTTATTATTGGTACCTTGCAACTATAGCAAAGAAAAGTATCAAGTCGTAGCTTAAAAAAAAGAAGGGAAGAAGAATAAGCAAAAATGAAAACTTAGTAACTTTTTTTTTGTAAATAAGAAAACAAATGAAATATTTTATTTTTTTTATTTTTTTAATGGAAGCACGAAATATATAAACTTAAAGAATAAACTTAACTTTTATTTTGGTTTTATAATTTTAAAAGAAACAAAATATGAATTCAAAACAGATTCTATGCTAGATGCAAATAAACCGAAGAAGGAAAGTGAACCTATGCTAGTAAATGCTAACAAGGATGATTTTTTTGAGTTTTCTAAATGCATAAAACAAAAAAAACTAACTATCTTTTTCGTGCCTCTCTCTAGTTTGAACACCAAAAACAAGCAGAAAAGAAAAATGAACAGAAAATGCAATGATGCAGTTTTTATCGGTTTTATGATCTTAAAAAATAAAAACAACTGCAAAAGAGATGAAGGGTGGATGGATATCACCAGATTCAGGAGCCTTTCGCTCTGATACAAAATGTTATAGCCCAAAATCTGGGTCGACCAGATTGGTTCCTGAGATTCTGTCCGGATAGACCCGGGGTGTGGCATAATGATCGATATGGCTGATATCCAACTTGTTAGCATGAAACGAATGAAAGATGAATGGGATGCAATGATATGATAACAAACAGAGAATAAACAGAGAATAATAAAGGTGAAAAGGTGAGAAGTATGGTCAGATTGGTGGATGCAATGGAGCAAAGCTTGTTGGACGTGTATCACTTTCAAACTAAGCCGGTGGATGGAATGGATGGATGGATAGGGATTGACTCTCTAAATTAATGTACGAACAGAATGGTTTGAATCTCACAAGACTCTTTGTACGTGGCTTAAATAGCACCGAGTGAATCTCACACCTAGAACTAAAGCACTAACACAAAGAATTCTAAACTTTGCTAAACAAGAAAAACAGTTTTTATTAACTTTCGATGATTAAAGGTGTCTTTACAATGAAATATGACCTGAGCCTATATAGGCTCGACACTGGGACTTCTAAAACGCTCTAATACTCTAGAAAGGAAAGAAAATACTCAAAAATAAAGCTAATGGTCTTTGTTTTCAATAAACTTGCCATTAGGCTGATTTGTAGCCATTTGGAAGATCTGATCTTGTATCTTGATATCTTGGTTTTTTATCCACGAAATAGGAGTCTATGGCTGCTGAAAAAACTCATATTGATCTTAATATTTTCTGGTTCAGAGGAAAGGAGCCGTTGGTCCTTTAATCCTCCAAGCAAAAAATAATCCGAAAAAGGCAAGTTACTCCAAATGAAGATCTCCTTATTCCCATGCTTGCTTTTGCATCGTAAAATCATGTAGGGCTCTCCTGGGTCATTGGATGTTTCCTCTGGAAGTCTTGGGACGTATCGGATGTGACTTATTGAGCAATATCGGTTTGGGGGGGCTTGGCCGAAGTGACTTCCCAATCTTTCCTTTTGGCTCCTAATAACCGGTTTTGGAAAACTGGTTATATCTTCAATTATACTTGGTCTTTTCTCACGATTCTTGACTTTTTGGATCCATAAAAGATCCCTCTTGAAGTCCATAATCGAATTTGTCTTGGGCTGCTCCTTTGCTAGGCTTAGATTCTCTTCTAAAAGTTGATACTCGCGGATGGATGGGCTGGAGAACCTCTGTTTTGTAAAATCCATATCTCCTTGGGCCGTGAAGTTTTTCTGGTAATTCTAAGCCTCAGTATTTCCTTTATGAATGTATGATCCGTCAAAATTGGTTTCACATCGAAATCCTATCTTTTGCTTAAGATATGCTTCTTTTACTGAACCTCTGTCACTGTAGTCTCCTAGGTGGCGGGTTTGGAGGGTTTTGTTGACCTCTGGTCTAACCATGGATTTGATGGCCGTAACATTTCCTCTAGATTTTATATCCATAGCTTCCTCAATTACCGTAGGGACTAGTTCATCTGTCTGTCTGGGTTCGGGTAGGGTGGGTTTTGAGTGCCTATTGGCATATAAAAGACTCATGTTTATGCTTGGCAACCGACATTCCTTTGTTTCGAACTGCCGTCGATCGATGGCAGGGTCCGGCTGTCAATCGATGTCCATCTATTCACATGATTCCAAGGATTTTTCAGGTACCGTCGATCTATGGTTAACTTCGGTGTTGGTCGATGGTCGTTCGAACAGGTTAGGAGATTCTCACGAGTTTGTTCCTCCTGCTACCTATCTTCTTCCACTACTTCCCAAAACTCATGATCCATGATGGCACTGACGTGGTGCTTCTGTACAGACTCAATCATCTCCTTGATCAAGGCTTCTTGTCTCCTCACAGCTTCACTGGTCTGAACAACTTGATTCTCTAGCTTCTTTACATGGGTATTAAAAGCTTCAAATTTAGTGTTGAGGTTGACATAGACAACATCAATCTTTCGATAAATCCATTGTTATAATTTGCTGTCCCTCCAGAACCTTGTCAATCATGGCTTCAATCTTGTTCTCCTGGGTATCTGATGGGGTGTTCTGATAGTAAGAGGCTCCATATGATCTGTTGTTGTAGTAGGGCCTATGTTGTTGTGATCCTTGGTTGTAGCTACTCCTCTGACAAATGCCATAAGAATTTATGTTGCTCTGGTTCCCATATCTCTGGAATCCATTTCCACCAAAAAATTTCACATCCTCTTCTTCACCTTCTTCGTTGTCAGATCCGATAGCTTCTACACCTTCTGCGAAGCTAACTTACTTCTTCGGAAACCTTTGAACACTATCCAACTTGGCTTTTACTTCTTCCATCTAATCCTTGGTTAATTTAGGGACTAATTTATTCCTCTCATGATCATTGTTTTTGGTGTTGTTTGTAGCTGCAAAGTTCTCTATCAATTTGGTAGCCTCTTCTGGACTCCTAGTGCAGAAATTTCTCTTAATGACTGTGCCTAAAGCCATCTGGTATGACAGCTCAATACCTCTGAAGAAAGTGCTGAGAAGTTGCACTTCATTGAAACCATGGTGTGGATAATCTCTTTGGTAGGATTTTAATCTGATACATGAGATTCTGAATGACCTTGCATGCTCTTGTGTGAATCTAGCAATTCTGCTCCTCAAATCCTCATCTCTGGCATCGTCAAAGAATTACTCCGGAAGACGTTTTTATGTATGTCCAGGATGTAAGAGATCCTGGTGGTAGCTGCTTAAGCTAGTATGAAGCATCTCTGACAAGCGAATACTTGAATGGCTTGCACACAAGGTAGTCTTCAGGGACTTCATTAGCTTTGATGGTAGACACAAGATCATCGAATCGCTCTAAATGATCCATAGGATGCTCACGAGAAAGACAATGAAATGGTGTATGTGCCATGAGTGTGAATTAGTCTGGTTTCAGCTCAAACTCGTTCCTCTAAAAAGATGGAGGATGAATCACAGATCTGTTGACATAGAATTGATTTTGACGATTGTAGTCAGCCAATGTTATGGGTTGAGCAGCCTGGGCCTCAGCTCCAGCTTGAGCTACAACAGCTTCTTCAGCAGCTACTTCTGGTTCAGGGATCACAATCCCTGATCATCAATTCTCTAACCTGTTGCATTACGCAGATGACCATCAAGGTCATAGAAGTCCCCTCTCTCATTCCTAGTCACGATCAGCATAGCAACCATTTCTGCTCGGGAATCAGCATGGATCGATATCTCATTATTGGTGTTGACCGATTTTGGTAGATGAGTGTCGAACGACAAAGAAGTGATGGCGTTGATAGATGCTTGTCGCTTCTCTTTGCGGATTCTACGTTTCGATGGCTACTAGGTCTGAGAAAATTAGGTATTTTCCTTGTTGCTTGTAGTACTGTTGTGCCTGCACCTGAAAGACAAAAATAAAAGTTTGTAAGTAAACTAAAAAGAAGAGAAAACCTAGACAAAACTTGCAAAAAACAAATCTAATGGTGATCCTTGCTCCCCGACAACGGTGTCAAATTCGATATATGCTCAAATTACCCTAGAGCTACTGATTACTCTCTCAAATAAAAGGTTAAACTGTAGTAATTAAGGATTGGACCCACAAAGAGAGAGGGAACACAATAGATTTGATAATCAACTTAGTTAAGCTAGACAATTAATAAGACTTTAAAACAAGTAAATAAGGAAATTATTGGTTTGTAAACAAGTAAGGAAAATAGCTATATCTAGGGTTTTCAGGTAGTGAATTATAATGGATAGAAACCAAGGGGTTTTCAATCATAGAACACGAATTCAATTAGTAAAGATATTGTAAGTTATATCTATCATATGGCTAAGCTCAGGTCTACAACTTTCGTGTGTAAATTGGAATGACCGTCGATCGATGGTATGTAAACGACATCGATCAATGGCTTTCTTAGTTAAGCATTAAACGATCAGATTCGATTTGTTCACCTAGAATAACTAGACCATCCTCATGATTGTCCCTAGTAATTTAAGCTCAATAGGATTTATTCAGGTAATGTTACTACCCTCGCAGTTGTCAATTATCCTAAGATTAGTGTTCTAGTTAACTACTATAGAAAACAAGAAATAAATACAATTCTATTGATAGATCTAATAATCACCCTAAGAATTTTATTGTTTGGCTAATTCATCAAAAACTTTAATACACCATAAATCTAACAAGGTGACTACTCTGACATAGCAAGCAAAACATAATCATAAACATGAAATAATGCATAAGATAAAGAATAGGGATAGAAAGTGGGGTTCCAATACAAAACTTGAAGAAGTCTTCATCTTCTTCCCAAAAACCATAAACTATTATGTTTGATATAAAAAGTATGAAAGCTTGCAAAAAGTCGTCCTTTGCATAATACACTAGCAAAGACCATATAAACTATGTAAAACACGTCCATGGGCAATCTTGTAATCTCTGTGACTTGGGCTTCAAGTCGGCTAATTTGTGAATTGGATTTCTGTGCGTCGACTGTCGATTGATGGCAAGAGTTTGTCGTCGATCGACGCAACACTCTGTCTCGACTCGTACTTTGCTGAATTTGGCCAGCTACGGGGTTCCTCTCTCTCAGAGCTCCATAAAGCCTGATAACTCTATAATGCCCCAAAATGTACATGGACCTAAAAAGAATTTAAAAAACATCCTAGACACGTATAATAGACTCCAAATAGGGCCTATAACATGGTTTAAAAATGGTAAATATTGGGACCTATCAAAAGACTATAAATAAGAACCATTTATTCTAGGTAAGTATTTATATATGTATACTAATGTGCTCTATATATATATTAGGCTTTTATTATCTGATACTGCACAATTTCTCAAGCTGATCAGTTTGTTATATCACGTATTCGTACGTAAAGGAAACCAAAGCAGTCAGGGCTCAATGTTTTAAAAGTGAATCTGAGGGAACTCATTTCAAGAGAATATGAAAACAAAAAAACCCGACAATGTTACAACAAGAAAATGATGATGCTGTATTGATGACCACAATTGAAAATCTAGTAGTCGACCATTTAGTACATACTTTAGGAGAACCGATAAATCTCGATATCAATGTGGAAGATGTAGAATCGAAGGATGAATTTCAGTATAATTTATCGCCTATCTTGTTCTGATGATGATGTAGAAACACCATACCAAGTTGTTATTTGTAAGTCATATCCCTAAACTTTATTATAGTGTCTTGTGATGATGATTAATATTATGTGGTTTACTTTATTATATTGGTAATTTTATACCCTAAATTGAAGTCATATCCCTGAAGTCCCTATAATTTAAGTACCTAAACTCCTTAAACTGTTATACCCTCTTAACCAAAGTTTTCATTTCGTTATGTTAAACCAATTATTCACTCTTCCCACATAAACTTGTCTAAGCCTAATTCAATCCACTTAAGCCTAATTACTTAGAAATCCATAACCTAAATTCTACCAATCTCTCTCCCTAATCGACTTCATCTGATTGAACTCTCTCTCTCTCATCTGGAATCCTTAATTGATCGCTCTCAGCTGAAATCTCTATCTCCAAATCCCTAATCAACAAAAGCCGTCTCTCTCTCTATATATCTCTCTAGAGAGAGAGAGAGATAGAAATAGAGAGAGAGAGAGAGAGTCAGATAAAACCCTGATTGAAATCTTTATCTCCCAATCTCTACAGATCTCTCTCAAAATCCTTATCTCCTCTTGAAACTGAAGATGATGGCAGGAAGAAAGAAGAAGAAACGTACACCATCTCCCCTTCCCTTGCAGTACAAGTTCGTTCCAAGGACGATATCTCCTCATGTCCCTAACCGTCAATGTATACCATCTATGAGTGACTGCCTACCTCCAAGGCAGATCTTCCATGACTCGATGGCCCAACTTCAATCTCCTTAAACGCCTCTTCCTCAACCATCTTCACCAGCTCAACCTTGAGCATCTTAAACGTCAGCCATGCGAAAATATCATATCAGTTCTGAAGCTCAAAACTCCGCAAGTACAAAAGGTCCAGAAGCAACAGACCACCTCCAATAGAACTAACTCTCTTTGAAGATTAGTTGTGTGTTCTCAACGCACATCTATCCCATCCACGCCGGGAGCTCTACACTCAGACCCTTTCTCCCACCTTGGAGCCTGGAACCACGTGGTTAGTAACTTGTGAATGAGGTTTGAGTTTCAACTGTTTTATAAATGACTTGTCAATGTTTGGAGTGTTTAATTTTATATCTTATCGCTTAGGTTTATTTCTTTGTTTGCTGATGGTTTTCTTCTGCTTTGTTTTTGTGAGTATCAAGCTTTTGCAGAGGTGATCACTGGTTTGAATATGATGAGTGTTTTCTTCCATGTGAGATGTTTGTTAGCTCACTGGTTTCTTATTTATGTTTGCGGCTTATATATGTTTGAGGCTTTTCCTTTTTTTGCTACTATGATACAATGTCTTATGTTTGAGGTTGAGTGTTTGAATATGAGGAGTGTTTGCTTATGTATGTTTTAGGCTGTGTGTTTGATTGTCACTAATCCCAAACACATAGATTTTTTGTTTGGTTGTCAGTTTCAGTTCACTCTGTCAGTTTATGTGTCTCTATTTTCTTATGTTAGTAATATTTATGTTTCTTATATCATATTTATTAATATGACTTATGTATCTTTTTGTATTTCTTTGTTATATTTCTATTTTCTTTGTTTACAGATGATATGTCATATTCATTCCAATATGACTTATGTTTCTATGTTTTGAGGTTTGGTCATGACAAGTCAAAACTGACCCGGAAGATTACAAAGATATTTACAAACAAGTTTGATCGTCCTTATTACTGTTGGATTGTTGTGCCCCAGACCAGACAAAAGAAATTCTTTATAGAATTTTCAGTTAAGTATTTTCATCTAACTTGTTGTTTAATTTTATTTATAACATCAACCTTCTATGTTGTATTGTAGAAAACTTACACTTGGGATCAATCACTAACTGGTGTGGTTCAAGAAAAGTTCAAGGAGATATGTCAGCGCCGTATGAAAGACATGGTCAGAACCTGTAGGGCTTCTCGAGTGCAACCAACCTGGATTGCCGATACTTCGTGGAAACAAATGACAGAATATTGGGACACTGCTGAAGCCCAAGATAAGAGTCTGACAACATCAACGTCTCGGATGTCTAAACGTAAAGAACTTGGTCCTCACATGCACAACTCTGGGCAAAAGTCTTTGCTCCACATCAAACAAGAAATGGTACTTGCTTTTATGTCCATTCATACAAGTTAAACTTTAATTTATGTCATTAACCTATACATTGATCTACCATTTCAGGTTGAGGAATTGGGCATACTGGTTACTCTTTGTGAAGATTTCATCAAGACACTTACAAAAAAGGTGGGATCTTTGTTGATAGGAAAGCGCAGCAGTTGCAGAGGATCCACAACTCTCATAACAAGCTATTCCTTCTTGTAAACTGCTACTTTTATTTTTTTGGTTTGTTTATTATACTTGATACTCTTTTCTTCTTGTTTGATAGTCTGATAATTAGATTTGTTTTGTAGTCTACTATCACAAACTAAAGAGGATAACCCTACAGAATTGGAAGCCTCCTGTCAATGGTAAGCAGAAGTTCATTACATTCTCTTCTTCTTCATTCCTTGACCTGAAGATACAGCTTGACAACGCTCACTGCAAAATAGAGGAACAGAGTGCTTTTAATGCGAAGAAACTAAAAGATCACCGAGCTCTCTTTAGTGGAGAAGTTTTTTACTGCAACCGACCCAAGCTTTCTAGAATTCATAGCTGCTAATTCCACTTGATGATGATTTCTTGTTTGCATGATTTGGTACCCTTGTACTGATTAACTACTTATGACTTTTGATTTTTTTTAACTACATAAGAATATGAGTTCCTTGTGTAACTTGAATCAAATGCTTGTTGATATTTTTAGTTTTCAAATTAAGTTTCATTTGAAATTTACAATCGTCTAATAGCATAGTTTTTTACAGCATTAGCATCAAGCAAACCAGAAATCGAGAAAAACATATTGCAATTTGTTTTAAACTAAAAACATAACAAGTCTCAACTTGGTCGGTAAAACATTACAAAACAGCCATAAAAGAGTCGCTAAATTCACAAAATTTTGACTAATAAGTGACTGCATGCAACTAGTATGTCACTACACAGTCGCAAGTTTAGTGACTACTATGCGATTACCAAGGATGATGGACTAACGACAACATCTCACTGACCACATAACGACTTGCTAGCAGTCATACACTACACGTAAGGGCTCGCTAGTTAGTCGTATAATTTTGTAAACTGCGACCAATTACCAACTAAGTGTTGTGCTCGTATTTCAGTTGTAACGTAGTTGTAAAGTTATGACTGCATTTATTTGCAATGCGATGATTTTTGACTAAGTGGCTCAGTCCCGATTCAGTCCCAAAATGTCAATAAACGACTAATTAGATATTGATTTATAGTCGGGAAATCCATGTTTTCTTGTAGTGAGATAGCTCAACAAAAAATGTAGGTCATTATAAAAATAGTAACAAGCTTAGCACAGACTGCCCCTTTAGTAAACTTCTGAATCAATAATTTTTACTTACAGAATATCAAGGTTGGCCATAGTTATCGATTTTGATATAAAGGTACTGATATCAAGCTTTTCCAACTGAATCCTTGAAGTAAGAAAAGAACAACTGCATCAGAGACAAGAGAAATCAAGACCCGTCACCAAAAACACATGATTCATCAGCCATAACCAGACCCAAAACCTTAGAACCATTGACTAAACATAACCACACCCAATAAAAAAGATTATTCAATAAAAAAATTGTTCTGTAGAGGAAGCAAGTGCTTTTGACGAGGTTAGATCCAGAAGTCGCCATGAATCGCCGAAAATACAGGAGGACTCCGATAGATGAAGATGAGGACGATGACTTAGGAGCGTGATGGAATCACCGATGAGGGAGGGGAAATGGTTGAAGAGATGAAGGAGAAGAAGCATCGAACCATCTCTTGGAAGAGGCGAAAAAATAATCGACGACAGGAAAATAATGAGAATGACCAGAGATAATTGGTCGGAATCACCAGAGAGTTGGATGGAATCACCGAGAGAGATGCCCCAAACGCACAGTTATTTTGAGGCGGAGAAAAAAAATGTTAGTTAGAGAGAGGGGTTAGATATTTAGGATCCTTTTTATTAATAGATAAGTACATTATATATCATACTATTAATTTAGAAAACGCTTAAGTGAAAACATTATAATTTATTGGCAGAGTAGTTTGCTAATGTGACTCAACAAATTTTCTTAGGATGTCCATTCATATGTGACTCATCATTAAACCTCTTTAAAGTTGCTTACATGGCTAATGTGGGATTAACATCCCAAAACCGTTAATTATCGCTTCCCCAATTTTGGTTTCTCTTAATCTATTATATGGTTATCATAATCAAAATTTGTTGGGTTGTTATCCTCTAAATTTGGTTTGGTTCCCAATTCTTTTTTCAAATGAGATATTATATGCTTTCGATATACTATTGTACCGTTTATTCTATATACGAAAGTTACATTCACTATGGTTTAAGTAATATGGTATTGTTTAAGTAATATATGTCGTTTGTTACACAAAATTTGATAATATGTGATTACAATGTAAAAGTGAATGTTTTGTGATTTCTGGATTAGGGTTTAGGTTTTTATAAGTGTAGATTTATTTCAGGGTTTAAGTTTCAAAATTTTATGGTTTATTTTAGGGTTTAGTGTGAATTTTTGCAGACCATAATATCGTATAGGTTTTGATATCTCTTAAATCATATGAGTAAATCTTTTATTAAAAAGAGATTACGCAAAATAAATATATATCTTAAGGAATGATAAACAATAATATCTCTTTCATATATTTTCTTGACAGTTAAATATTATTTTTACATTATGGCGAGATTTGCCATATAAGACTCAAAACTTGATTTTAAATGCAAAAGTGAACCCCAACTCAAATCAAATGCAAAAGTAACTCAAAAGGCTAGTGAAATTACAAACATCCCCTCATGACTAAACAAAAAACAGTATTGTAGTTTATTATTATAATCTTGCGAGTGAGAAGACTTCCCTGAAATCTTCGGAGAATACCTCCCTGAAAGTCTTTTGAGAAGACTTCCTTGAAAGTCTTCTAAGAAGACTTCCCTGAAAGTCTTCTAAGAAGACTTTCATGAAAGTCTTCTCATGGTGTAGATCTTAACAATAATTTATAAATTTTATAAGAAAATATTTTGATTAGTAAAAGATTATAATACTGTAATTATAGACATTTATAAATTATGTAAATTATGATTTTCTAAAATTGAATAGTTTTCAACATAGATGAGTGAATGTAGGTTAGTCATGATAGTTTTGGTTTAGGGTTTGGTAACTATGTTATAGTATTGTATGTTTTTTTTTAGGGTTAGATTATGGTATCTTATTTTTTTTCAAAAACTAAATTTGACCTATATGTGTTTAGTTTTGTATATATTAAACACTACATAAATTTATTTTAAGTTTAATAAAGTTTTGTATGTAATTTAGTAATATATTTGATTTTGGGGTTTTGGAAGACTTAAATTTGCGAAGATATAATGCACTAGAAGAGTTACCATTTCCCGCTTAAAATTTTAGAAGAATTTAGGTGTCCCTCCTATTGTTAAGTCTTCCAATAAGTCTTCTATAAAATTTAGTGCATTAGATCTTAGTAATAATTTAATAATTTCGTAAAAACTATTTTGGTTGGGTAAAAATCTTAATCATCTAATTATAGACATTTAAGTGATATAAATTTAGATTTTAAAGTTTAATTAAGTTTTATGAATTGTTTGTTTCTAATTAGTTAGTTATTTTGAGTTTAGGGTATATGTGACTTCAGTCTTCTAACAATAATGTCCTAGAAGACTTCCGCGAAAGTCTTTTGGGCGAATAGTAAACTTAAGGTAAAGAAGACTTTCACGTAAGTCTTCCATGAGTTATTCTATTAGAAGACTTACTTGAAAGTCTTCTGAATCGAAAAATATTTAATTTTATTGGAATTTTAGTCATTTATATAAAGAAAAATTTATACATTATCTCACTTCTTCTCAAATGGCTGCAACAAAATATAATTTTCTCAATCTAAAACTCTCAAAGCTCTCTCTAATTTGTTTGAACTTAAAAAATCAAACTTTATAACAATTTCTCATTTTTATCTCATGTTTCTCACTTATTTATTTTATTTTTGCATGTTTTTCATCACATGGTTTTCATGTTCCACTTCTTTAAAGGTATATCTATAAATCATATTTTATCATTTGGTAACTTCTTGTTTCTTAAAGTTCTTAACTTTTGAAAACTCTTTTTATTTTTTTAAGTGTTTACCTTATTTTTGAAGCTTTTCAATGTTTTGAAGTCAATTGAATGTTTTTGGATATGCAGGTTTTTATATATGAGACGACTTGGAGGACTTTCATGAAAGTCTTCTCGGAAGTCTTCCAACAAATAATGCACTAGAAGACTTCCGCATAAGTTTTTTGGGCGAATAGTAAATTTAAGGTCTAGAAGACTTTCAAGTAAGTCTTCCAGGAGGTATTCTATTAGAAGACTTTTAAGTATGTCTTTCATAAAAAAACTAAACTTTATATTAATTTCTCATGTTTATCTCTTGTTTTTCTTACTGATTTATTTTGTTTGGATATGCATGTTTTTTATATCTGAGACGACTTGGAAGACTTTCATGGACTCTTCTCCGAAGACTTTCATGGAAATCTTCTTGGAAAACTTTCATGGAAATCTTCTCAGAAGACTTTCATGGAAGTCTTCTCAGAAGTTTTCCAACAAATATTGCACTAGAAGACTTCCGCGGAAGTCTTCTGGGCGAATAGTAAATTTAGGGTCTAGAAGACTTTTAAGTAAGTCTTCCAAGAGGTATTCTATTGGAAGACTTTCAAGTAAGTTTTTCATAAAAAAAACCTAAACTTTATATTAATTTATCATTTCTATCTCATGTCTTTCTCACTGATTTATTTTGTTTGGATATGCAAGTTTTTCAGGCCTGAGAGGACTTGGAAGACTTTCATGGAAGTCTTCTCGAAACTCTTCCAACAAATAATGCACTAGAAGACTTCCATGGAAGTTTTCTAACGGATTCTTCTCTCATGTTATGGAGTCCAAACTTGTTTTTGTAGAGGAATGATCTATTATAATTTTGTTTATGGTCGTTTTGTAGGAAAGTTCGTTCTTCGTGTTCTTAAGAAATGTATGATAGGAATTGTTTAAGGAAAGTTCTTTCTTCGTGTTCTTAAGAAATGTATGATAAGAACTGTTTAAGGAAAGTTCGTTCATCGTGTTCTAGAGAAATGCATGCTATAGATTTGTGGGATGATTATCGAGTTATGTTAGGATGTTTATGTGGGAAATGAACATTTTATCTTGGGAACATAGGACATGAAATATTATTGCGTTTAAGGAAATTATAATCGAATCGAATTAATTAAGGAAACTGGTTAGGAGGATGTAATGTACCTTCGGGTCACAGGTCTGTCTATGAGCCGTAAGGGACCGACGGGTCGCAGGTTTGGATTCGGCCGTCGGTTTGGCTTCGGCAGCAGGTTTGGCTTCGGCCGCAGGTTTAGCTTAGGCCGCAGGTTTGGCTTCGGCCGCAGGTTTGGCTTCGGCCGCAATTTTGGCTACAGCCGTAGGATTATGGGCCTTCGGGTCAAAAGGTTAAAAAGTGTTAAAGTAATGAAAATGATTTAACTAGTTACGTGAAGGAATGATAGAACCGGATGTTAGGGTGTTAGTGTTGATTTAGTGTTTTGTTTATTGGGCTGTAGTGGGCGGTATTAAGCGTCCTCACTGATTACTTTTGTATGCTCATGCCTCTTTTTGTGATGCAGGTGATGAGTAGTTGGCTGGACCGGAGCGCATGACTATGAAGACCATCGAGGCGGGTTTTCTTATCTTATAAACTTGGGATTTTATGTTAGTGTTTTATGAATCATATACTATTACTCTACAATATTTTCACGGATTTATTAATAATGTTGAAGTTTTTGCTTAAGCTTATTATTGGAAAATTTCATAAATTTTTACTTAGAATTTTTCGAGTTTTTTCAAGATTCCGGGTCGGGGTGTTTCAATTTGGTATCAGAGCGGGGTAGACTATCTAGCCCTGTCATGGATGGTCGATCTTCAAAATTGGGATTTGTGAGAACAGGTGGACATACCGATGGTCTAAGTCTCGTGCAAAGGATAAGTGTTTGTGATTATGTGAATGTCTTATGTTTGAATTCTTAATGTAATGGCTAAGAGAGAGTTACGGAATGAACAGGTGTTAGTTTGAGGTAACTTAAGTATCGATGCAGAGGTTAACACTAGGAGGAACATAAAGGATAGGCATGAAGAGAATGTGAATGCGGCGATCACAGATAACACTGGGGCCAACGGAAGGGAGGAAGTTGGTTGCATCGATGGTGCTGCAAGGGGTGCATGTGATAACGAGATGCCACCCCCACCCCCACCACCGATGTCCCTCCCATGGATGCGGAAATGGCCAACATGATGCCGATGATGGAGGCATTCTTTACCCAAATGTTCCAGTGTCTCCAGCTTCCGGTTGCAGCCGTGGTTCAAGAGGGGGAAAGGGGAAATGGGATGCAGCAGGCACCATGGGCGCCCAGCTATTTGGACATGGTGAATCAGATGACGAAACTCAAGACGGGAAAGTTCAGTGGTGGGTGTAAGCCGATTGAAGCGGACGAGCGGAAGGCTCGTTTGGAGCGTAAATTTTTTTCCCTGCATTGCGAGGAAGAGCATAAGAAGGACCTTGCAGTATTTTTCCTTGAGGATGATACATACCAGTTGTGGCAGGGAGTCTTTCGTAGAGACCCAGCAAAGGTGCACGATTAGGACTCATTGAAGGAGGAGTTCACGAGGAAGTACTTTCCAACCGAGGCCCGTATCAAGTTGGAGACTTCGTTCCTTGAACTTTGGCAGGGGACAAGATCCATACGAGACTATGAGCAGGAGTTTAACCGACTCAAAACGTATGTCGGCCGAGAAATGGATGATGAGCAGCGTTAGATTGAAAGATTCATGTGCGGGATGAAGCCTGAGCTTATGACCATGATGGTGAGTAGGGATTACAACACGGTCAGAGAGTTGGTGGAGAAATCAGCATTGGTGGAAAGTGGGCTGGAAGAGGTAGCTAAACATGAACGTTCACAGAGGAACCAAGTGTCATCGAGGCCGAATAGAGTTGAGAACCAGGAGGTTGTAGCGGTGATGACTACGTGTGGAACGTGTGGCAAGATGCATCGTGCACTACAAGAAATATGAGTATTGGTAGCACTTCGCGGTAGCACGAATTCACTAACTGCTATCGAAAATACCAAAATCTGATCACAATTATATCGTAGCACTAAATCCGCCCTAAGATAGAATTTCATTAAGTGGGAAAGCAAAAACAACTACTATAGCTGAAAAATTAGTTTGGAGCCAATACTTAAGCCAATTTTTTGGTTTCCTTTAACTTCTTACCGGGTAAAGAAAAACAACAATTATCTTTTTGCTATGGTTTTTATCTGTTCTCTTGAAAAAAAAAAGAGAGTTCTTTATCTCTCGTCGTTTCCCCTTTGCTCGATCTCAAGCTCCGACCACCACTCTGTGGTCTCCACTCACTGGCAGTTGAACACGGTGGCACCTCTTGTCCACTCTCGAGCCTCACCGCCGTGTCTACGCTCCTCAATCCGCCGCGCTCTCTTCACATCGCAACAGTGTCGTCGTCGTTTGTCACGTCGGAGTTCTCATCCATCGCTGAGTCCGTGACAAAACCACAACACGGTAGCACCTACTCCAAATCAAGCTTCTCTGGCGCGTTCTTGCTTTACAACTGGCATCTCCGTCTTCTTCAGTTCTCGTCGTCACCGGAAAAATGCTTTACCGTCGGAATCAAACTCTAGAAGAGCAACAATGGCATTTCGACAAAATGTTTGGCTTTTTAAAAGTTTGTAGTTGTAGGAAGTTCAAAGCTTGAGATGTCTCGTATTCAAAAATCGATTCATGGTTCTTGTTGTATTTGTCTCTTTGCGTGAAGCTTAGAGCAGCACTGCCTCTGTTTTGTTGATTTATCTCTCTCTCTATTTCATGTTGTTTGGTACTGACTTTGTTTTCCTCCATGAACTCCAGTGGTGAAGCTACGTGTGTTATTAAATCATCACCTTTAGATGAACTTATAAGCAAGCTAGTGTTCTGTCTTGATCTTGTTTCTGTTGAGATATTAAGGGAACGAATCACTTTCATTAGTGAGAGCTGTTATCCTCAAGTGTGTTCTTGGCAATTTACTGATGAGATTTTGTGGGATGGTACAGGCTCAAAAAGCTTCAAATTTCACTGAATAGGAAGCTCCTGCCTGGGCTCCTCTACGTGTTAATTACATGTTAGCAAACCCAAAACTGAAGGGCTGGGACAAAAAAACAGGTATCCATAGTTCTGGAACCAACCTTGCGTGCATATACTCTCTCCCCGAGACTTAAAATCATGGTGATTATTAGCGTTCTTATGTGTGTCTCTGACTCTGATGTTGTAGGTGTCTCTCAAGATTAGGGTATGAACCAAAGCGGATCTGAGAGAAGCAGAGGATGAGCTCGTTAAAGTGTTGGCAGGTTTATGCCGACATGAAGTTGTAACTTTGATTACCAAATTCTTCATTCTGGTTCCTTTAACCATTTCTTTGATTTTCTTGATCTTGTGTTGTCTTTGTTTCTCTGCCACTCACCATTGACAGCCTTTTGGTAATCAAAATTCCTCAGTGGCTCCTTTTGGTTTCTTATCGATGGTAAGAGTTATGTTTGTATCTGTAATTGTTCAGATGATTACGAAGGGGAGCAACTTGCTAAGGAAATCTCCAGAGACTGGAATACTGGTATCCAATATGATCTTTACTCTTTTGTTTCTAACTTTCTGTTACTTATTTTGTTGCAGTTTTCTTTCATATGTATTAGTGATTTCTGATATATTTGGTAACTCTTTCCGTCTTTGAACAGAATATAAACACTCTAAAAATTGTCAGTGGTTTTTCTCATTGACCCTCAAGTACTTCTTCGATCCCAAAGTTACTGTGAGTGAACATTTTAATCTGTAATCTTGTATGATTGAAACAAAGCAAAACAGGGGCTAACTAATGTGGACAGACAGTGGACCAGTTACATGACTTCAAGGCTTGGTTTGATTTCAGGCTTCGATGTGTGTTTTTGATGTTGGAAGAACAGAATATGGAGCTGTTGTAGACTAGTAGCAAAGTACTTTTACAAGTTTTGAAGTTATGTAGTAGGTTTAGTTAGTAGGAGACTTGGTATATATATTTTGGATAATTTATAATGTAAAAGATTATGTATTTTGGATAATTTATGGAATATAAAAGTTATATATGAAAGTCTAATAAATTTATACTATGTAAAATATTATTCAAGTACATGAAATTTTATCAAAAAGTTATGCATAAAAATTAAATTATCATTTATATTTATAAAATACTAAATGATGATATGAGGTTTAAATTAGAAAAAATATATTAAGTTTTAATGGTTGGTGTTTAAAGTTTAGGGTTTAAACCCTAGCTTCTAAATATAAACTTTAAAACTTCAAACTTTTCGGAATAGAATTTCAGTTTACACTTAAACTCAAAATTTAAATCTATTATCAAATATAAAATCTAAATCTCAAACACTAAATCTTAAATCTACACCCTAAATCTCATACCCTAAACCCCAAACTTAAACCTTACATACAAAGTCATAAATCTAACTTTTCCCAATTTATAATATAAATTTAAAACTTAAACACCATTATATACTAAACTCAAATTGTATAATTAATTCTAAATCCTAAACAACAAATCTCATATTAAACTATATCATAAAACACTATATTATACATGTATATATATATATATATATATATATATATATATATATCATACCCTTCATTACTCATATATCATAAATTCTATCTAAAGAAACTTAAAACTCCAATCTTTTTATTATTTAACATCAAAAATTACAGAATCTAATCTCAAAGATCTAAACCCAAACCACTATACTCCTAAACCCTAAACTCTCTAATCATTTTGTTAATCTTATAGTATTAGTTCTATTTAACTTCAAATTGTTTTGTTAATTTTATATTACTATTTTTATAAATGTAGATGAATAACTTAGTTTTTATATAAAAAAATCGTCAAACATATAATGACAATTAATTAAATAACTGTTTAATGAAATAACAGCTTTATTAATTGATCAATCTTGACCATAGATTAACTTTAATCTAATGGCCAGAAGTAAAACTTTTGGTTATCCTCGTACTTCTTCCTCATTGGTCAATTGTTTTAAGTCAGATCCACAATACAAGGATCACCATTTGCACCATTGGATTAGATAGAATCAACGACTCAGATTAATTATTTTCTCCTTTTTTTTTCTGTCTCATCTTGCGTTATTCTGAGAAGAGAGTCGAGTGAGAGAACAGAGAGAGAGAGATAATAGAGAGTTCGGAAGCTTCACGACCACGCTCCTTTTGAAACCTTCGGTTGAAGATCAGTGGGTTTCGAGGAGAAGAACGGGTACGAGATCTCGAAGTTCATCTCAGATTTACCCATTGTTTAGCAAGTTCATCTCAGATTTACTTTACTTTTTGATTTAATAGGTTAATTTCGATTGAGCGATGCGACTGGAGTAAGCGAACAAAGGTGGATACTCGAACAGAGGCGTATGCTCTAGAGGTTGGAGGCTCCGAAGGTGAAGTATTAGGGTTACAAAGCTGCTGACCTCAACATAGGAGAACGTTCTTAGGTAAATTTAATGACTTTTGGGTCCATGATTTCATTGCAGAGATGAATAAAAAATATGTCTGGGTTAATATGTTGGTCCTCCTAATGTGCCCATGTTCTTGTTTTGCTAGATTAAATGGCTTCCTAAGCTATCAAAAGTTCATGAAATCACCGAAGGTTTAAGCTTTAAAAAAGAAGAGGCCAAGTCGGAGGTTGCTGATAGATCCAAGGAGGATCGTATCTGTGTAACAAGAAAGGGAGAGAAAATAGAAGAAGAGCAAAGGTAAAGAAGAAGATAGAGAGAAAGAATTTAGGGATTGTGCGGCGGAGGAGGCAGAGCTGGGGAGGAAGTGCGGAGGAGGTGGGAAGAAGTTAGGGTTTTTTTAGATTTTGTTTTTCTACCCGGTTTGTATGTGAACCGGTCTAATTTGTAAACCGATTTTTAATTAGTTTTTGGTTTAATGTGTTTTTAATTATTTGTATATTGATTTTAATCAATAAATATTTTTATTTTATTTTTTGAATTGTCTTATTTTATTTTTAATTAATTATTATTAATAATTAAATTTTAATAATTTATTTATTTTTTAAAATATTTTATTTTTAATTATAGCATTATATATATGTCATTATAAATTATGTTACGGCACATGAAAAAGGCCATAGTAAATCATATAATAACACAATTATAGTGTTATTAAAACATTTTAATATAGCGAAACATAAATGCTATAATATCTCTCATTTTTATAGCACACCAAAATACGCTACGATAGAAGGAGGGTCTACCATAGCTGCGGCTGTCACGGCGTTCTTCGAAACGCTATGAAAACTTTATAGTAGCGTTTCTCTGGTGCTACCAATACCAATATTTCTTGTAGTGGTGGGGTACGTCGTCAAGGAACCGGTGGATGCATTAAGTGTAGTAGTGTGGATTACCAAATTCGGAACTGTCCGGATGCAGTCGCAAGGAAGTGTTACAATTGCGGTGAAACTGGACATTTGGCTTGGGACTGCAGAGCACTAAGGAATGTGCAAGCAGCTTGTACGCGTGGTGAACGTCCAAAAGGAGATCAGAAACAACTGGCAAAGAGGCAGAACGTAGCACCAAAGGTGCATATGCTGGGCGTTGAGGATGGAGCAAATCCGATAGATGGTAATTCTCATACCCTGCACTCTCTAAGATAATGTTCGAATTTTATGCTTAGCATAGGAGTGCATGAATGGTTGTGTAGGAATTGTTTCTATTGGTAGAATTGAAACCCACACCTTGTTCGACTCTGGGTTGTCGCATTCCTTTATGCGTCCTGAAGTCGTGGCACGTTGGGAATCTAAGAGTAGCTTTGGGGGCGGTATTAGAATGGTTCAAGCAGCGGGTGGCTCTATGTTGAAGTCGCATGCCATCTATATAGACATGTGAATCGTGGTGGCGGTGAGAACATGCCAGGCGATCTTATTGTGCTTGAGACTAAGGGTTATGAAGCAATCCTTGGGATGGACTGGTTGGCCCATTATCGAGCTAACTTGGACTGTGAGAAATGCCGGGTAACCTTAACTAGGAAATAAGGGAAGCTAGTGTTTCAAGAAAAGAAGAAGGAGAGTGAGATTCCGGTAATATCAGCTCTAAGGGCAGAACGGATGGTCGAGAAAGGATGTGAGTCGTTCCTAGCGATGATCACAATTGCGGGTGGGGACCAAGAAGGGTTGTTGGGCGAAATTCCAGTGGTGCAAGGATTCGAAGATGTATTCCAAAAGCTTACCAGGTTGCCGCCAACACGGGACGAGCCTTTCACAACAGATTTGGAGCCTGGAACTGCTCCTATTTCGAAGGCCTCTTACCACATGGCTCCAACAGAGATGGCCGAGTTAAAGAAGCAACTGGAGGAATTGACCGAGAAAGGATTCATCTGACCTAGCAGCTCGCCGTGGGGTGCACCACTGTTGTTTGTCAAAAAGAAGGACGGTAGTTTTTGCTTGTGCATTGATTATTGGGTACTGAACCAAGTAACGATCAAGAATAAGTACCCATTTCCGCAGATTGATGAGCTATTGGATCAGCTCAAGGGAGCATTGTGGTTCTCAAAAATTGATTTGGCATCGGGTTACCATCAAATCCCTATTGCAAAAGGGGATGTTAGGAAGACCGCATTCAGGACAAGGTACGACCATTTTGAGTTTGTGGTCATGCCCTTTGGGTTGATGAATGCTCCAGCGGCGTTTATGAAACTGATGAATGGGGTGTTCCACAAATTCCTTGACGAAATCGTAATCATCTTTATCAATGACATTTTGGTGTTGTCGAAAAGTTCAGAGGAACACAAGAGGCTTCTAAGGATGGTCATGGAGAAACTAAGGGAGCATAATTTGTTTCCTAAGTTAAGAAAGTGCAGTTTTTGGCAAAGGAAGATTGGATTCTTGGGCCATGTTGTGTCTAAAGCAGGAGTTGCAGCGGATCCCGAAAAGGTAGCAGCCATTGCAAACTGGCCGAGGCCGGGAACGCCCACAGAAATCAGAAGCTTCTTGGGGTTAGCAGGTTATTATCGTCGATTTGTGAAGAGCTTTGCAAGCTTGGCTAAGCGACTAACCCAGTTGACGGGGTAAGACGTGAAGTACGAGTAGAAGACAGAATGTGAAAAGATCTTCTCAAGTCTGAAGGAGCGACTAGTGAGTACACAAGTTCTAGTACTGCCGCAGAATGGGGTGGCATATGTTGTGTTCACAGACGCATCGAATATGGGGCTTGGTTGTGTCTTGATGCAAGAGGAAAGGGTGATCATGTATGCATCTCGACAGCTGAGGAAACAAGAGGAGAATTACCCTACCCACGATTTCCAGATGGCAGCTGTTGTGTTTGCAATTAAGGTTTGCCGGTCATACCTTTATGGGGAGAAGGTTCAAGTGGTTACAGATCATAAGAGCCTTAAGTACATCTTCACCCAGCTGGAGTTGAACCTAAGGCAAAGAAGATGGATGGAGCTGGTGGCAGACTATGATTTGGAGATAGCTTATCACCCAGGGAAGGCAAATGTAGTGGCTGATGCACTGAGTCGTCGAAAGGCGAGTGTCTCTGTAGAGAAGGAATTGGGAGGGCTGATATCGATGTTGGGAATGTTGCGGGTTAATGTGTTAGTAAACGAGTCAGTTTATCTAGGCAAGGAAGCGGCAAATCAAGTTGACCTTCTTACTCAAATAAGGTTGGCCCAAGGGGACGATGAAGCGTTAGTTAAGATGGTCGAGGATGGTGTCGTGGGATATTGTAAGACCAACAATGATGCGATCATCTTCCATGGACGAGTATGTGTCCCAAATAATAAGGAGTTAAGGGAAAAAGTGCTAAAAGAAGCACACCAATCTTTCTCCATACACCCAGGCGAGACGAAGATGTACCATGACCTTAAGCGATACTACCATTGGTCGGGAATGAAAATGGAGGTGGCTGAATGAATGGCAAGATGACCGACATGTCAGTTGGTGAAAGCAGAGAATCAGGTTCCGAGTGGCTTGATGCAGAGTTTACCCATGCCGGAGTGGAAATGGGAAATGATCACGATGGACTTCGTGTGCGGGTTTCCAAAGACGAAGGGCTGCAAGGTTTTAGTATGGGTGATAGTGGACCGTCTAACTAAGTCTGCACATTTCCTTCCTTTATAAATGTCAGATGGCGTGGATAAGTGTGTGGAGCTTTACATGAGGGAAATCGTGAAACTCCATGGTGTTCATGTTAGCATTGTGTCTTATCGAGATCCACGATTTTCTTCAAATTTCTGGATGGCATTCCAGAGAGCTTTGGGAACTAAGGTGCACATGAGCACAACGTATCATCCGCATACAGATGGGCAATCAGAGTGGACGATCCAAACATTAGAGGATTTATTGCGGACTTTTGTAGTAGACTGGGGTAAACTTTGGGAAAAGCCTTTACTGCTAGCTGAGTTTGCATACAACTCAGCTACCACTCGAGTATTGGGATGTCACTGTATGAAGCCTTGTATGGACGTCCATGTTGCACTCCCTTGTGTTGGATTAAAGTAGGGGAGGGCCGAGACCTTTCACCGGGCGTGATAAAAGAAAAGACAGACAAGATCAAGTTTGTCAAGGACAAAATGAAGAAGGCCCAAGATCGGCAAAATAGCTATGCAGACAAGAGGATGAAGGAGTTAGAGTTCCAAGTGGGGGAGATGGTTTACTTAAAGAGGGTGACATTTAAGGGAAATGATAGGACGGTAAAGATGGGGAAACTGCAACCGAGGTATATGGGACCCTTCAGGATTGTGGAACAAATTGGACCAGTGGCATATAGTTTGGAGTTGCATGACGAGATCCAACCATTTCACGATGTCTTTCATGTGTCTCAATTGAGGAAGGTGGTAAGGGATCCGACATTGATTGTTCCACAAGCACCTGAGGATTTGAGTTAGGGTATATCGATTCATGGGAAACCAATAAAAGTGACGAGACTGCAAGACGAGCAAATCAAAAAGGAAGAAAGTTCCTATGGTCAAAGTAGTATGGGAGCGTGATGGGATACGTGAGACTACGAAGGAGCGTGCGAGCATGATGAGGGCTAAGTATCCGGAGTTAATTGAGAACCAAGTGGATGAGCAGATGGCTGATGCGGATTCGAGGACGAATTCCTAATAAGTGGGGGAGAGTTGTAACGACCCGTTCCCGAAGTATTTTTATTTATTAAAGAAAGGGTCCGCAAAAGAGGTTTCTTTGTAAGAAAGCGAAAATTATTCTAAGTGTCCAAACTTTTCTTTCGTTATGAATGGAATAAGAACTGCATTTTTCTCTAAGTATCAAAGGCCATTCTTACTATTAAGGCATCGATAACTTAGAATAAACAGGGATAAACAGACTGAAGAATGATCAAAGTTTGAGGAAGTGGTTGGCGGACCGTAGAACCAACTAAGGAAAGTTCAGACGTTCGGGAAGGCAGGTTCCAAGTAAGGAAAGTTGATAAGTCATCGTTGATGGGTTGTTCGAAAGAAAGGTCGGGTCTGCGGGAGTCGTTTAAAGAAAGAATGGTAGAGATTCGGTCAAACCTTTGTGGAAAAGTTTCGGCCAAGCCAAATAAGGAAACGACAATAAATTTCCAGCTTGGTGAGCAAGTCCAAGAGTAATATAAAAATGGACCTTCAGCTCCCATTCTAGACACAACTCAAAAACCAAGTCTTAGGGAGAGGCTAGAGCAAGAACGCAGTCCTAGAGAGAGAGTTTGGAAAGTGAGGATCGAGCAAGGAAGATCGCAGGATTCTTCGCCAGAAAAAACGTAGCTAAGTTCAGAGTCTTCGATCTTTTTAGATCAATCCAAGTGAGGACGTGATTCGTGGCAGTTCAATAAGAATTATTTTGTCTGGTTTGATTCACTGTGAACATGTTTATGCATGTATAGAATTCGTTTAAGGAAAGTTTGTTCATCGTGTTCATAGGTAAATGTTTGATAGAATTAGTTTAAAGAAAGTTTGTTCTTCGTGTTCTTAAGAAATGTATGATAGGAATTGTTTAAGGAAAGTTCGTTCATCGTTTTCTAGAGAAATGCATGCTATAGATTTGTGGGATCGATTATCGAGTTATGTTAGGATGTTTATGTGGGAAATGAACATTTGATCTTGGGAACATACGACAGGAAATGTTAATGCGTTTAAAGAAAGTTTAATCGAATTGAATTAATTAAGGAAACTGGTTTAGAGGATGTAATGGACCTTCGAGTCGCAGGTTTGGCTATGAGCCGTAAGGGACCGATGGGTCGCAGATTTGGCTTTTGTCGCAGGTTTGGCTATGAGCCGTAAGGGACCGATGGGTCGCAGATTTGGCTTCTGCCGCAGGTTTGGCTTCGGTCGCAGGTTTGGCTACGGCCATTTGATTATGGGCCTTCGGGTCAAAAGGTTAAGAAGTGCTAAAGTAATGAAAATGATTTAACTAGTTACGTGAAGGAATGATAGAACCAGATGTTAGGGTGTTAGTGTTGATTTAGTGTTTTGCTTATTGGGTTGTAGTGGGCGGTATTGAGCGTCCTCACTGAGTACTTTTGTATGCTCATGCCTCTTTTTGTGATGCAGGTGATGAGTAGTTGGTTGGACCAGAGCACGGGACTACGAAGACCATCAAGGCGGATTTTCTTATCTTATAAACTTGGGATTTTATTCTGGTGTTTTATGAATCATATACTATTACTCTACATTATTTTCACGGAATTATTAATAAAGTTGAAGTTTGGTTTAAGTTTATTATTGGAAAAAATTTCATAAATTTTTACTTAGAATTTTCGAGGCTTTTTCAAAATTTTTGGGTCAAGGTGTTTCAGTGAGCATTTCGACAAATACTTAGTGAGGAAAGCTCTAGGAGCCCCAAAATCAATTACCAATAATCATAAAATTATTATGATTAAATAGCATAAGTATCTAACTCAAAAATCCAGTAAAGCAAAAGCAACCAACAAGAAACGAGGATAAACCCCAGCGGTGCCAACATGAGACCATGACACCTCATTGGTCTCCGCGTTCCTCATGTTCCCGCGGGAGAGCTCACCACATACGTTGTCTCCACGACATCATGTTGACTCTATGAGCCACGCCTTCACGCAATCATGTTACCGACTTCGGTTCTCATGTGATCTGCCCCATGTTCATACGTTTCACGTTGTCTCCACGACATCACGCTACTATGTTCTTATTTCACATGCAGGCACGCTGCATGCCCGCACCGGCGATGAATCATGACAACTTACGCGATTGCCACATGATCCAACAAGAAACAATGCAAAGCCTAAGACATACGTATTTTCACCACGTTGCACCGGCAAACATAGGCCTTATGCCTTTCTCTAACTCATACACCACCCACATATACATCATCCACATATACCATAAACCCAATCACTACAATCATCACATACAATCCTCAAACATCATTCAACCATGTTTTAACAACCTAGCAATATATATACATCTTTCACACATCAAGCATCAAGATATATATCATATGTATAAGTATATATATTTATAGATTTATGGAAAACAACATGTAGGGAAGAATGATCAACTTAGACACCTCCATGAGGGTAGAATGATAGAAAGAGATAGAGATTTCAACAAGCCCTCACCTTAGCCTAGATTTGCAAGTCGAGATATGAAGCGATGTAGATCTGCGTTCTATGACTCCTCACGAACCAGATCTACAAATACAATGGTTGGTTTCCATCCAATCTCTAGAAGAAGTTTAGGGTTTCCTTACTCTTACTAGTTGTTGGATCTAGAATAAAAAGAGAAGAAGACTCAAGGAAACGTCGAGAAGGAGCTAGAAAACAGCGAGATCTCCTCCCCGTTAAGACTACATGGTGGCTGGCGATTTTGGGTGCTTCTCCTTCTCTGACAGCTTCTCTCCTAAGTCATGCAAGAGTTCGTTATGTTTTTTTTTCTTGAGAAAATTTAAAAAGGTATCTCCTTTTCATAAGAGAAAAAAAGAGAAAATCCTAAAATTTCTCTCTACATGAACTATAATATTACGGGTCTTCTCATTATTTACTGGCTCCGGGTCTGGGATGTGATATAACCACTAATAACCAAAGAAAAATATTAAACCTTATACGATTACTATGTGAACGTCAAAAGCGAACAGTGTCCTTGCGGGAATCCCCTAGAACATTTTGCATCACGCGGAGCCACAGCCAAATCCTAGAAACATCCACACACGACATTAGTTCAAGAAAATAATTCTTTTTTCCTGGAGGCCCCACCCTACCAGATCTACTCTCGACCGTTAGATCACGTGGACGAGTCCACTCCCTTGGTTTCCTTTTAACCAGTCCTCTTATTCCTCAACGTGATGTGAAGATACTTCGCTGTTTCACGAAGACAGGCGAGATTTCCAAAGAGCTTGTACAAAGAAAGATTAGGTAAAGATCAACTCATCACTTCCTTCTTCTTTCTGTTGGTTGTTTCTTTGACATAGATGGAGACGGAGAAGAAGAATAGCAAGGAGCTAGGTCTGAAACACATAGGGTTCGTGAGAGTTGCGGCGATCCATGTTCTTGTTAGCCTCTCGATTCTCTATGACTTCGCGAAACAAAACTCTGGTCCTCTTAAACCGGCAGTGGGGAAGGTTGAAGGAGCCGTCACCACCGTCGTCACCCCTGTCTACAACAAATTCAAGGATGTTCCAGATACTCTTCTCCTCTTTCTAGATCACAAGGTATCCCCAATAATAAACATGTTCGTCATCTCTTAATTTGATTCTTAGATCTGATGACTTAATTTCTTACAATTTGTTTGGCTAAGTCCTTAACTTTTGTTTGCTGTCTAGGTCGGTGAAGTTTCTTACAAGTTTGATAAGCATGCTCCTCCGATGGCTAAGCAAGTAGTAAGTAAAGCAAATGTATTGATCCACAAGACTACAGAGAAGGCTCAGTCCTTTGTGAAAGAGGCTCGTAATGGTGGTCCCAAAGCTGCTTTTAAGTATGCTGCGACCCAGTACAAGTGTTTCCTTGTGACTAACTCGGTCAGAGTCTGGGCTAAACTCGACAAGTATAAACCGATCCGTGCAGTGGGGAACAAAGCTTTGCCCGTGGCTGCAAACTTGTCTGGTATTTACAACGATTTGGTGACGGACATGACTCAGATGGGTTACCCTGTGGTTGGTTACCTCCCGTTAGTTCCTGTTGATGACATTGTCAAGGCTTATGAAAAGGAGGACGATGCAGCGCAAAAGAAAGGAGATGCCACTGATGGAAATAAATCGTCATCTGATTCGGATACTGATTGAAAACATTTGCGTGATGTTGCCTTTGGAGAGTTTGGTTTGTTGGTTTGGTTACTTGTGTAAATCATCCTATTAGTTTCTCTTGTTTGTTCTTTGGTCACAGAACCTGGTCTTGTAGTTTTTAGCAAGTGTTTCAGTTCTTGGTGGTGTGATAATGTGATGCGTTGGTTTCAATCCTTTTGCAACGAGGAGAAATATAATATTTTTCACCTGAACTACTTAAAGAACATGAAAAACTTGTTACATTTCAGAAAGTGTGTTCATATTCAAAGATGAAAATGAAAAATCAAAACAACTTTACTAAGAACTTGTGTCTCATTTGTAAGCATCAACCCTAGAGTTAATATTTGTGTTTGTATCAACCTTCCGGACACATGAAGAACAAACAGAAACAAAAAGAAGTACAATTCCATCCATACTGAAACAGTATATATGCATCCATCCAGACATCATAATGACAAGTCTTCGTTCTGCAACAGAGAAAACAGGTGGATCAACCTTTTGCTAACATAAGCTAGTAAAGAAAGGAAGTAAATGAAAGCTGAAACAAGCAAGAAGAAAGACTGCAGAATCCAAGTACAGATGCCAAGGAGAAGTGTTGTACGAACTCCTTATACGACAATTTACACCATTGCAAGGATACACCACTGAACATAATACATTTACATGGCTAAGCCAACCACCAAAAATTAAGATAACTTAAACATATAGTTTGGTTAAAGTAGAAACACTAAATAGTTCTTCACAGTTCAGACAAATACTCTAACCCAAAAAGCTAAAGACAATGGCAATTCATCTAATAACAGAGACAAAAAAATGCAGATGTGGCTTATGTGGTAGCGAGGTACCATATAAAATAATTCACCATTGTTTTGATTATAGGTTTGAAGAAGAAGAGTGGTCCTGAAGGAGATCATCATCAGGATCTGAAATCCAAAACTTTTTAAACTCAAGATCAGATACGAAACCAGAGGAGGATGAAGATGGCAGAAGCTTGGGAGGTTTTGATAGACAATGGCCGTGATGCCCCTAAAACTGAAAATCATATCTTATATACCCAAGAAGACTTATTTAATTTTATAGTGTAATTTTATAGTTAAGAATATTATTTAGGTCAAGTTTTGTTAAAATGCACACAAATTAGATAATATAATCAAAATCATATACAATTTTTGTTATTACTAATATGTTTTCTACATTCAACGTGTCCGTTGTGACAAAAAAAAATGTAATTACAAAAATTTCCTTTTATCAAAAAAGAAATTTAGCACCACGTAGAAAACTGCTCACATGTATTAAGGAATCAGCAGCGGTTTTGACGGCTGAGTTAATATACATTGCGACTGATTCAATCAACGCAGCTTATTTACCCATATAAATCAGCCAAAAATACAGCTGAGCTATAAAAATATGGTTGATGTATGAGCTATGAGCTGACTTACGACCATAAACAAGCTTTAAGTGATAACTGATTTATAGAAAGTTGGGTGATTTATGAGCTAGTGGATGACTTACGACACAAGTTACGGCTGGTTTATTCATTGGCTCATTGATTTGTTAATAATTTGGCTGAGTTGTTGATTGGACACAACTCAGTTATGTTTCTCCAGCTGATGTATGAATAATCAGCTCGTTGAGTATGGAGCGTAATTACGGCTGATTTACGTATAATCAATAGTAATGAGTTGGATTCACGATACACTTGGCCTAATTACAACTGATTTATTAACAAAAAAAATTAACTACTACAATAGCATTCATTTGATGACTTTTTTTTTGATGATATGGCTGAACTAATATTTTTCAGCTACCAAAAATCAGAATTTTGTTAACTACGCAACAATTAATAGTGAGTATATGTGCTGCATCCTCATAGCAGTAAAGGCCTCAAGCACCTTCCTCTTATCCCACTGGTTCAAGTTAGGAAAGAGAAGGTCATTAACCCGCAACTTAAGGTCAACAAGACTGTCATGTTGATACATAATGGGAGAGCCAAATCAGTAAGGAGCCAAATTGACGACCACGCATTTTCTAGGAATGTTAATATGGGCTCAACCTTAAAATGGATTGAAGACATCGAAACACCATAGCTTATCGGAGATCGAAGAAGAAGACTCTTCGTTTAGTTGTAGAAGAGAACACGAAACCCTAAAATCTCACGGCTGGTGTTTTTGGGATGAATCAAGGGAGTAAACATAAGGCCCACTAAATCATAAGAAACAAAAAAGTGGAACGCATCAGCCTACACCTTTAATGAAACGCAACGTTTTAAAATAGGAGGACACGTGTCGCGCTTATATTAAGCGACTTTCTGACGTGGTTGCACAGGAGGGAAGCAACATTCCTTTATATATATAGATTTCCAGATGTTTGGTTTTTTTTTTTGACTTTTTGGTTGATTTGGTTATATATGGTTATATTTGGTTGTTAAAATCCGAAACCGAACCGAACCGATCCCAAAGTCTAATTGGATTTTGGCGAATTTTGTTAGCTTCACCCGAACCGATCCGAACCCGGATGGTTCCGGACCGGAACTATATCATTTTTAAAAAAATAAAACGAATGGTACTTGTACTTTAAGATCCGCAAAATCCAATACAACCGAACCGAAACCGATCGGACCGAACGCCCAGGCCATTAGAGAATTTTCATTAGTAAAGACAACAAAGATATCTTAAAATTAAACTTTTTGTAAGCTTTTGAAAAAACTATAACAATGTGTCAAGTTAATATTATTCTAAAGATTAAATGTTAATTCAATAATTAAACTTTATTAAAATATTTTTTAATTTAGCCCTACTTAAAAATACTATAACAATAAAAGTGTTTTAGAACATCATTATCAATGAATTTTTATTTAGTTTCTCACAAATAAATAATAATACAAAAAGTTGGAGAGAGAAAAAGAGAAAATATCTTAAATTAATTTTGTGCTGAATTTTCTTTCTAAAAAAAATTATTTTAAGTAACTCAATTTTATTAAAATATTAGTATTTTGTTGTTTCAAGAAACCCATGTGGGTTTTGCCAATAATGTTGTTATGAATGGGATGTATAAATAATTAGTATTTTGCTAATTACAAAGTCTTTAATAATTTGGATATTGATTCTATAGATATTCTAAATTTGGCAGTAACGAAATCTTTTTGTGGATTGAGGCTCATGCCACAATTACCCGAGAAATAATAAGAGCAGGAGAAGAGCTAGGACCAAATCTCTTGTTATTCCTGGAAGATGGTGTTTTACGATGGGTTATGGAAAGAGTAGGACATATGCTTGGAACAAGAATAGTACAACACCTTGGAGGGATTTGATGATTTCATGGGAGCAAGAAACACAAGGACGAGCCCTTCTCCTCTACATGTGGAGATAAAAGCTTTTATTTGGACGATGCAATGTATGATGAATTTTACATCACTTTCATGTTACGTTTGCTACAGATTGCCTACAATTAGGAAGATAGTGTCAGAACAAGATGAATGATCAACCTTTATAAATTATCTAAAAGATGTCAAGATCCTCAAAACCAGCTTTAACCATTCAAAAATAATTCATATACCAAAGATGTTGAATACAAAGGTGGATGGACTCGCACAAGGTGCTATGCAACAAACAGTCTTTCTTTGTTTATGTGGATGCAGTAAATCCACAATGACTCACATAATCTGTCTAAAAAACTGTTGTTTGTTAAGTTGATGTCAAAAAAACAAAAAAAATAAAGAAACCCATGTGGGGTTTTGCCAATAATGATGCCATGGATGGGATGTATGTAAAGTTAGTAGGACCTATCTCTTTCATTGAATGAGTCGATAAAGTCGAAACGATTTCGGTTTTAGACATAAATCGTTTATTTTCAACGTGTCTATTTATTAAATTTATTTCGGGTAGCGTAAGATCACATTTATACAAAATCTAAAGTAAATAAATACACGACCCAAGTTCCTATATTTTTCTAACCAGAAGCAAGATGAAGAGCATCGAAGCTCCATTACTGGGGAAGAACAAACAACAATCAGAGAAAGAAGAGAGAGAGAAGATAAGATGGGAGAAGATGAAGAAAGTTGCTTCAATGGCTGCTCCAATGGTCGCCGTGAACATGTCTCAGTTTCTTCTCCAAGCAACTTCTACGATGATCGTTGGTCACCGGACCGAACTTTCCCTGGCCGGAATCGCTCTTGGAAGCTCATTTGCTAACGTCACTGGCTTTGGTGTCCTCGTAAGCAAATTCTTTTTATTTTCTCTTTTGATTTTCAAATCATTTTCCTAAAACATATTTTGTATACAACAGTTTGGACTTTCAGGTGCACTGGAAACACTATGTGGCCAAGCATTTGGAGCAGAACAATATCACAAGCTTGGATCCTACACTTTCACTTCAATGGTTTATCTCTTGATTATAGCTTTTCCGATTTCCATTCTTTGGATATTCATGAACCAGATCTTGATTCTGCTTCACCAAGACCCTCAAGTAGCTGAGTTAGCATCTGTTTACTGCCTCTGGCTCATACCAGCATTATTAGGTTACTCAGTTCTTGAATCGCTGGTTCGATACTTTCAGTCACAGAGCTTGATTTTTCCAATGGTATTGAGCTTAACGATGGGCACAAGCCAAGTACTTGCCATTTTTGGCGTACTTGGTACTTGGTTTGACTTGTTCGAATAATGAAATTTTAGACTTGTACTTGGTTTACTAAAAACGAGTACTTGCACTTTCAAGTACTTGCTAAAATTTAATATACTTGCAAATACTTGCAAGTACTTACCATGTTTTACTATTTGCTATTTCTAAATTAGTTTATAAATTATCGATAAGTTATTTAATATTTTATCTACTTAAACCGTGCATATGAGTTTAAGAAATTTAGTGAGTTATAATTCTAAACTAAACAATTTTTAATAGAAAATATTTTTTTACTTTTCATATGTTTTAAGTCTAATATATGATATATATAAAATAAAATAAAAACTATAAAATAATTTAATAATATATCATTTTAATTTATAAACAAATAATTTGATTCTAATTTAGAGATATTTTTGTCCACAAGTGAAAACGGGTAGTAAATCAGGTAATAAGTCACGAGTAACAAGCCAACAACGCCAAGTAGTTGTTTTTGTTTTAGTACTTGATACTTGTCTTGTACTTGCAAGTAATTGAAATAAACGACTTGATACTCGACTTGCACAAAACGAGTACTCGACTTTAAGAGCCAAGTACGAATCAAGTAGCGAGTACAAGCCGAGTAGCAAGTAATCGTGCCCACCCCTAATTGAGCTCTCTAGCTGCTCTCGCTTTCCATGTTCCTCTCTGTTGGCTAATGGTTCACAGATTTGAGTTTGGAGTCAAAGGAGCGGCCGTATCTATTGGTATCTCCTACTGGCTTAATGCGGTTTTCCTTTGGGTTTACATGAAACGCTCTCAAACGTGCTTGAAAACGCGGATTTATATCTCTAAGGATGCGTTTCTTCAAACAAAAATCTTCTTTGAATTTGCGGTTCCTTCTGCAATGATGTGTTGGTAAGTATGTATATCTAGTTGCTCTTATTGGCTGAGTTAGTCTGAGTTTTGGGTTTGAGATCTCTGATTATTATTTAAAAGTATATTCGAATGGATCTTTCGGTGTCTTTTTTTTCTGACAACCCTATTATGTATATAACACGTGATTTTGTTCCTTCACTAGCATTGAGTGGTTAGCTTTCGAGGTGATAACTTTGCTGTCCGGTCTTCTTCCCAACTCAAAGCTCGAAACTTCGGTTATCTCGGTTTGGTATTTGCATCAAACCACAAAATATATTTCTGTTCCATTTACCTTTTCTTTTATTTTCTAAGCCTTGAATTTTGGATTTAAACAGCCTCACGACCTCTACTTTGCACTACAATTTGGTAAATGGAATCGGTGATGCAGCGAGGTTGGTTTATTTTTACTTTAGTACTCATATCTTGAATTCCAGACAATATATTGTTTTTTTGAAGAGTTATTGTTTGTTTTTTGGATACTGGTTAGTACCAATGTGGCAAATGAGCTAGGAGCAGGGAACCCACGAGGGGCTAAAGACTCTGCTTCAGCCGCGGTTATAATTGCAGCTGTTGAGTCAGTCGTTGTGAGCTCTACCCTCTTCTTTTCTCGCAATGTATGGCCTTATGCTTATAGCAATTTGGAGGGTCGCTATGTGACCAAAATGACTCCCATTCTTTGCATTTCAATCCTCATGGACAGCTTCGTGATTGTCCTCTCCGGTTAGCCTTTCTTGACCATCCACTCATGTTCACGAACTTTGTTTTCGATTTTCGTGGTCATTGACAGAATATGTTTTCTTGTTGGTGTTTAGGGATTGTGAGAGGAACAGGGTGGCAGAAAATTGGAGCTTATGTTAACATAGCTTCTTATTATATCATTGGTATTCCTATTGGACTTCTATTGTGTTTTCATTTTCACTTCAATGGAAAAGGACTCTGGGCCGGTTTAGTCTCTGGGTCAACACTACAAACCCTGATCCTCTTTCTTGTTGTTGGATTCACCAACTGGACCAGAGAGGTGATTAAAACTGTGTAAATTGCTTTATTTTTAGTCTTAATCATTTGTTATATATATCAGACTATTGAACTGATATTCTTTTCTACTTATATGGGAAATCTTGCAGGCAAAAAAAGCTAGGGAGAGAATACTTGATGAGAAAGGTTGGGGATATGACTCATTTGTTAATTGAAGTAGAGTTTGGAGAGGATAGAATGAGTAAGCATTGACTGCCCATTGAGTGAACTTGTTCAAGAAACTTCAACAGTTTTGCAATCTTTTTTTTTTCTCAACACAACGGTTTTGCAATCTTTTTTTTTTCTCAACACAACGGTTTTGCAATCTAGTTTTGTCTTAAAGGATGTTTTAATATGAATCCCATGTTTGATATTGTATGGGACCTAAAATAAGTTATGCGGTGATTTTAAGTTATTTTGATATTTAATTATGATTTTTTATAGGATCAATTTTCTCAATATTCATAGGAGATCCATGAATCAAGAATATAGCAAAAAAAAAACAGCTGTTGAAGTGTACAATGTGATAATTAAATCATCAAATTTCCCATAACGAGTTATTTAATTGTGACTTTTTATATGATATGAGAGTAACAAAGAAGTTAACCATTTGTACAAATAAAAATAATATTTTAACCGAAGAACTTATCTTGAAAGGACAAGGAACTTAACCAAAAGAAAGGACAAGCAATTTGACCATAAGAAAAGACCAAAGCAAATTTGAATACGATAACAAAAAAGAAGAAGAAGCAGATTTGAATACTTTCAAGAGTCAATGTGAGTAACTGATTGTAGTGGTGATCAACACGTGGGAGTATCCTAAATTGGAAGAACAACACCTGGATATTTTCATTGTTAAAAAAAACACGCAAACACATCAACACCATTTACGATCCTAAAATGGAAGTGTGAGGTTGGTTTCAATTAGGGTCGGCACGAAACAAATATCTGGAATTTTGAAAATATTCATGATCTAATATATATTTATATGGATAAATTATTATTCAATTGATATATTTTGCAGTTATTTTGATAATCAGCAATATAAATTCTATTTCATTTTCTAACTAAATATCCAGTTCAATACTACCATTCGTTCCAAAATAAAATATATTTAAAATTTTCACATATATTAAAAAAATATATTAATAATATATTACTTTTTGTGATTAAATATTTTTCAAAATTTTTAATCAATCATGATTTAATAAACACAATTAATGTTATCAAAATTTACAATTTACCATTCATATATGCATTAAAAATATGAAATATGTATTTTTTTAGAAACAAATTTTCTATCTAAAATATAGATTATATTAAAACAGAGAGTACATTTTAATAAAATAAAAAATAATTATTTTTAAATAATATAAACAAAATTTTACAGAAATAAAAATTTATGTACTTTCTAAAATTCCAATAACTGAAATAATCAATTTATATTGATTTTATAATTTATATAACATTTTAAATATTTATATTAACATACCAGATTGGATACTCTTCTTAGAAGTATTAATATTTTTGATGAATTTTATTTCTTACAAATAATACATATTAGCGTTTATTTTACTTCATAAATAGGCATTTGAATTTTTTTTATTTGAGTCGAAATAAATGATAAATAGAATTAAATCTTATTGATATTTTACACCTTCAAATTGGGAAATTTTCAAAAATAATTTAAGAATTAAAGTCAAACACAAAACTAACTTTATTCTTTTGTCAATACTATTTAGCCATGATCTTCCCAATTTTTCTTAGATTTCAAATATTTAAAAAATACCATTATAGTTTAATTTCATTTATTTTTGAAAATGAAAAACAAACAAAGACACCTAAACATTTCATTTTATATACAAAATGTCACTATCATCAATTTCTCCAACCACCATCAACAATAATGTTTTGCTCTTAAAGCTTAAGAATTCAATTTTCATCTACTTTTCCCCATTCTACACCAACAAATATTTATTTTTTTCTCATTTTCTCTCCACTTTCATCTAAATGTTTTTCACAATTTTCATTTTCACAAACACAAATTTCATATTTTCGTGATTTTTCATAAAGAATCGTCAAACCATCTTCTTTTAGCTCATATTCAAAGTTTGGACGGTGAAAAATGTTTGGAAACGAGCTTACACGAGAAAATGTAACTATTGGCTTTCATCATTATTCATATCTATGTCGCGATACTATATTATTTTGTATGTTTACTCTTATATATAGACGTACAATGCAGTCAATTATTGTAAACGTATATGTTAGTTTTGCAATTAACGAATTTTGTTTTTTTCGCAACATAGACTTGAATAAAAATCTACTTCTTTACCTTAGCAAAAAAAAATCTGACAGACTTAGAAAAAAATCTACATAAAAGGGGTACTTTTGCAATGGACCTATTTTTTTATTTTTCATAGTAGACATCATCGAAAGTCTGCATCAAGTAGACTGGGCAGGAAGTCTATGACATAAATTGACTTTTTGAATATATTAGTTTTGTGTTTGATTAAATTGTAAAAAATTGACCAAAAGTTAATCAAAGTGTAGACTTCATATGCAATCAACTAATCTTAGAAAAAAACGTAGGCTGCAAATGAAGTCTACTATTTTATTTTGGTCAAACACAAACTAACCCGTCAGATTTGAGAGTGGATTTCATTTGAAGTCTACACATTCGTAGATGTCCCCGTAAATTGTACTTGTAGAAAGTCAAACTTGATTAGTTGCAAAGCTAATCTCTTTCATTTTTTTTAAAAAAAGTTGACTGAAAAAAGTCTACTTTTGAGAGTCAAATAATGGGTGAATTTAAGTCACTTGCAAAATGAATATTTTTTAAAAGTATAGACTGAAAAGAACGTCTATTCGTATAAATTTGTTTTTTTTTTCAAATACAGAAAATAGCATGCAAATTTTACAATTACATAAACTAACCTAATGTGTATATGTATACGACAGTTGACATACTAGACTGAAAGCAAGTTTACTATTTTGCATACTTCACATAGAGTGTACGTACAAAATTCTATTAAAAATAGATTTGTGTATTATTCATTAAAGTTTCATAATTTTATTATTTTACAATGTTTGTTAGTGAATCCTATTGGTCTTGAATGAATTTCAAAATTTAATATATTATAATTATAAAACTATCAAATTTTTGATTTCACTATGTTGTTATCTAATAAGTGTAGACTTTTTTGGCAGTCTACAAATGTTGAATGCAGTTGAAGTCTACGTCGAAAAATCTATTAAAATTGCATTTGTGTATTATTCATCATGTCTCTTCACAATTTTATTGTTTAAAAGTGTGTTTAATGAATTTTAATGGTCTTGAATGAATTTCAAAAGTTGTGTGTTACAATTATGGAGCTAACAAATTTTCTTGTTTAAATTGGTTGTTAACTAATAAGTGTAAACTTACTTAAAAATTTATTTTTGCATTTTTCTTGTTTGAAGTATATACTTGAGACATATCGAAAATCTTTTTTGTGATTAGTTTTATTTTATGGGAAGTTTGTATAGATTTTTTCTTCTCGCAGTTGTGCTAGTTATTCTTTTAGCTTATGGTAGATTTAATTGTTTGATATATAGTACTGTGAAAAAGTTGATAGCTAACAAAAATTAATAATATCATACAAATGAAAATGAATACAATGTTATATGTTAAGTATCAAAATAATAATTTAAAAATGACTATTTTTTAATGATAAATTATTAAAAATTAATTTATTAAAAACATTTCTAGAGTTTGTTTGATCATTGGAATTGTCAAAAATACCATATTTCTCTTACCATTTTTTATGTTTACCTTAATCATTTTTGCTCTCATTTTGTAGTGGAAAATATACACTTATAACATTAGAGTTAATTAATTTAAGACTTAGTGTTTAGACTTAAGGGGTAAGGTAGGAATTTGGAATGTGAAGTTTATGATTCTAATTATAAAATTCTCTTGCCTCTTAAAAAACAGAGTATTTGTGAAAATATCTATTTTGTAAAGGTAAAGATCAATAGTGATATTAATAATGTGGTAAACTTGAAAACTTTTCTTGATTATTCGTAATATTAATGGTTCAAAGATAGCCTTAGAAAAATACATGTAAAATAAGATAAAATTATGAGAAAAACATAAGATAGTTTTTTTTTCATATTTTAGTAGACTTCATTAGAAATCTACATTAACAGAATTTTTTCAGATAAAAGAAATGTAAATTTAGAAATTTTTTAAATAGTTTGTTCTGGAAAAAGATTCAAAATAGTTTTTTTTAATCTAAACAGTAGCAAAGAAAAAATATTTAAATCTATAAATCTAGTTCAATATAAACACTGTACACAAAAATACAGATTTAAAATCAATAGATGTAAATCTTACATTTCTGAAAAGATGATTTGAGAACTTTAGAAGAAAATGTAAAATAAGATAAAATTATGAAAAATATAAGACAAAAAATTAAAATCATATTTGCATAGACTTCTAATGAAGTCTAATTAAAATCTTATTTGCATAGACTTCTAATGAAGTCTAATTAAAATCTTATTTGCATAGACTTCTAATGAAGTCTACTTAAAAGTTAAGGTTAGTATCATATTCAAGTGAAGTCTTACTAGCTTTTACTTTTAAGTAGACTTCGTTTGTACATTAAAACCTTTTAGATCTGAAATATATGTACATTAAAAAAGTAACAATTTTAAAATCTGAAAAAACTTTAGAAAATGTAATTTAAAATTGTAGTAAAGTAAACGCATAGAGTTTAAATATGTAACTTTATTTAATATAAATACAAAACACGCATTTAAAATATATAGACGTATATCTTAAATTTTTGAGAGGAGGAGATAGAAAGTATGGAGGAAAATACTTGCATAGTAAAATAAAATTTATGAAAAAACACAAGATTTTTTTAAGTCATATTTTTGTAGCCTGCTTAAATTTTTTGGTTTAGTAGAAGTCCAATAGATTTAAAATTTAAGCAAGAATTCATTTTAGAAGTATACTCTATTCGATAAATTTCTATTCTGAAAAGATTTGTAATTTTTAGAAATGTGAAAAGAGATTTAAATTTTTAAAAAATTGAAAAATAAAATTTATAAGATAAAATAGTATCGAAGTAAATGCACATATTGTCGTTTGAATCTATAACTTTTGAAATCTATAGATCCAAAACTTACATTTTTAGAGAGAAAGATTAAAACTATAGATGGTAATACCTACAAAAACAAGATACTATTGTGAGAAAGACATGATAAAATATTAACAAATTAAACAAAAGTTTCTCTTCACATTCAAAGAATTTAGAGAGAAATGAGAGAGTTTGAGAGAGAAGGAATAGAGTTCTAGGGATAATGGAGAGAGTACTAGAGAAAAGTTAGAGAGTTTTAAATATTTGTGCAGTCATTTTAGGTAAAGGTTGTGTAAATTTCATTTATATAGGGAGATAACAATTGTAATTACGTTGAAATTTACGACACTATAGATTTCTTTGGAAGTCTACTAAAATTAAAAAATTGGAGTATAATTTATTGTAAGTTTACCTAGTAGAATATTTTAGAAGTCTACTATGATAACTTTATAGTTATTGTTTATTCTTTATTGTTTTAATAATTTTAAGACATGGTCTCACAATTTTTGAATAGTAATTTGAAGATTTAACTTATTCATACCAAAAATAAAATTTGTCAAAATCAATTTGATTTTTTGTAATCTTAATTTTTTTTCGGTTTGGTAGATTTACAAATAAGTCTACAATGAATTTTTTGTTCTTTATTGTTTTAGAAAACTTAATATATAAATTTCATTTTTTTTGTTCTTTATTCTTCTAATAATTTTAATATATGATTTCTTTTTTTTTCTTTAAACTAAATTTAATTTAAAACTATTTTTGTACTCTCAAATTCTAATAATTTTAATATATGATTTCACTGTCCACTATGCACTAAAACTAAGTAAACTCCATTATATGTCTACTATACCCTAAACCACAAACTCTGAACCCTAAATGTGTACTTGGTAACCAAAAATTCTCAGTTAATCATTGTATCAAATACAAAAATATGTAAAATATAAACTATTCAACATTGATATTTAAATTAGGTCACTAGAATAATTAATAAAAAAAAATCTGAAATTTAACCTTATAAGACCTTACATGTTAGGACATTTTGTTCCTAAGCCACAAGCATTTTCCAAAATATATAGTTACCAAATCAATATATGTTTTTAAAATTGTTTAGTTATATTAATTTTATATACCTCATATTCGTTCTTATATTTATGATTTATTAAAAATATTTCTCACAAATTGTTATTCTATATTTTTAAAAACAATTATTGATAAAATTATAATGAAGACTTCGTAATAAGTCTACATAGTAGACTTCTTAGATGTCTACACTTAATAGATTCTCTGTATTAAATATATATTTTGAAGGATAGAATTGTAAAATAACTTTCTAATTTTTTGTTTGGTCTTAAGGGGTAAATAATATTTTTGCCTTCCCTTTTTGTTAGTTTTGCATCACACAAGTCTTATGTTATATTTGGAAACGCCCCCTTCATTTTTGTATAGAAATTGTTGAACGGACAACACAAAGTTGACTAATTTAGTTGAAACATGAAGAAGTTGATATTTGATCCAAAAAAAAAACAAATTTAAATGTGGCAATTAGCAGATGACATGGAGTATATTCGAAACCAAATGAATACTATTTAAAAGGAAGATTTGCGCTGTTATCCGTTATATATTAATTTAGAATCATCAACATGTGAGTTATACTATATGTTATTACTATAATGATTTTTGGAGGTTTTAAAAACATATGCGATTCATCTAAGCATATACTCTATCTATATTTGAAAGATGAGAGTTTTGCAAAAATGACTCAAGAATTGAAATCAAATGCAAACCCGGCCCTATTTTTTGTCCATAATATTTCACCATGAGCTTCCGATACTCTCTTTAAGTTTTTCCAATTTATAAAATGCCATTACAATTAATTTATTTATTTATTTTTGAAGATGAAAAAAACTAAAAAAGACCCTAAACTCTTTTCTTATTTACAATAACATTACTATAATCAAATTTTCCAACCACCATAAACAACTATTTTTGAGTTCTTAAAGCTCAATCATTCAATTTTCATCTAATTTGTTTCTCATTCTACACCAAAAAATCTTTATTTCCTCTTCACTTTCATCTAAAAACTCTGATAATTTCCCTTCATAAACACAAGTTTCATATTTTCGTAATTCTTCAGTAATAAATTGTCAAAAAACTTCTTATGCTCATATTCGGAGTTTAGACGGTGGAAAAAGTTGCAAACGAGCTTACACTAAAAGATAACTATTTACATGGTTTAGGTCACTTTCCAGATATGTGTAGCGATAGTAAACTGTTTTGTATGTCTACGCATATGTGTAGACTTACTATGTTGTCTACTTGTCAATGCACATGCTAGTTTTACAACTAACCAAATATTAATTGGAACGCATACTTCCCTAAAAATCTACGTGGTTACCATTGAAAACAAAAAAAAATGGTAGACTTACAAAAGAGTCTACGTATAAGAGGTTAGTTTTGTATTTGATCGATATTTTGAAGACTTTACCAGAAGTCTGCATCAAACATGAATGATAGACAAGTGTTGAACTTGATCGATTTATCTATTACGCATATTGTAAGCCTTTGTGTATCAAGCATATGCCACAAAGATGCTGAAGTTGACGACGATGTTGATGTCTCTGATGGTGATGATAGTAGTTTTGCTGATGAAAATACTGATGAAAGGTTGGATGAAGATATTAATGTTTCTGATCATGCTCACTCTGGATGTTGATGATGGTGTAAAATACAGTGAGAGAAAGTGAAAGATGAAGATGCAAATGAAATGTATTATGAGGGACTCAATGCCCAATACTTTGGTGCTGAAGGAAGATCTATGGCCTTTAATGGCAATGTATATGTCGGTCTGATTTTTGCTAGTAGGGATGAGCTTGTTTCGAAGCTGAGGTTGGTGATTGTGAAAGCTAAATTTACTTTCACTGCATATAAGTCAACAAAAAACTCTATATGTGGCTAACTGTCTTGTTCGAGGATGTGGTTGAAAGCTTAGAATGAGTGTGAAGCATAGACCAAATACATTTGGATGACAAAATAAAAACTCATGCATGTTCAGTGGGGAATCAAATGGCTCAACATTAAACAATATACTCCGAAATATGTTGCGAGACTATTTATAGATCGTGTTGGGATTATAGATGGCTGCCACCAAAGCATATCAAAGATTCGTTGAAAGTGATGTTTGGGCTGCAAGTGGATTACACCATTACGTACTGAGCTTTGTTATATTCCCAAGAGTTGGTGAGAGAAACAATAACAGATGGATATGAGAATATGCTTTCTTATGGTCAAGAGTTCACTTTCAAGGGGAAAAATACATCATAAAGAATCGCAACATTGCAAAAGCTATTAACTCTGCACTTAAGCCAGCCATAGGATTCTGTAACGCCCTTGTTCCTGAATAGGACCAGGCGAACGTCCTATGGACAAGTGTAGTTGAGGTTCAGAACAAACCATTGACCCGGAAAACTCCATAGGCGTAATAATTAGGTCAAGTAAGAAGCTTGGGTAGTTCTACGACCTAAATCAGGTTTCTGTTTATCTTAGAGTAACATAGGATAGATTAGGGCAACTTAGGTTAGCTCAGAGGGGTATTAGGCATATGAGGACAACTCAATGTCGTGTTTGGCAGATGAGGACAGCTCAGATTAGTGTTAGGCAGCTGAGGTTAGCCCAGTGTAGTGTAGTCAGCTCGTGCCAGCTAGCTGACCAGCTAGACCAGCTAGCCAGCTCAACCAGCTGAGGCTGTCGGGTTAGTTAGTGATAGTAGTGGGCAGTCCGGTCCGGGGGCCATGGGGTCGGGGATTTCGAGGGTTGGGCTAGGTTGGGCCGAGTGAGACTAGGGATGGGATTAATCTAGGCAGTTTTGGGGGTAAAGGTACGATGGGAAAGAGGCATAGGTGAATGGTTGCGATGTTTAGGGCGAAGGATTGTGATGGTTGGTGTGGGCGGTTATGACGATGGCCGAATGGTTGTGATGCTTGGTCTGAATGGTTGCAATGCTTGGCGTGAGCAGCTGCTCTGTTCCGAGACCAAGGGACAAAAGGTCTGGTGCAAACGAATACAACCCTTTGCCAAGGCATCCCATCGGTTGAGTGGTTGACCCATACCACTGAGTGATCAGACAGTCCGTGAGACGGTCGGGCAAGGCGGTTGTTTAGAAGTTAGGAAAGGACCGAAAGGGTCCCTTTAGTGCTTGCAATTTATTCTCTTCTTCTTTTCTCTCTGATTAGCTAAGGTGAGTACCATGACGTAGGGTTAGAACCGAAGGTTTGTGTCTGGCCTGATCATGGTCATGACCTTCGGGTTAGTTTAGGATTGTGTGGTTGAATTTTGAGTGTTGCGTGTTCGGTACATAAGGCGAGTAAGCCGAGTGTATTACCTATTGTTTGGTGCATTCATGTTGATTACTTAAATCAGCTATATGCCTATAGACCCAAAGTATGGTCGCATGTTCTGGTCAAGGCTAAAGGGCCGATCATTTGTACTAGTTGCTAGGCAAGTGGTTAAGGTAACCGACTGATGGGTAAGACTCGCCAAGGCCTTTCCCTTGGGAGCGATCCATGCTTAGCAGACCGAGACCATGAGGCCGAGTGTTGAGTAAAATCATTTGAGTCCATGAGGTAATTGGCATTTAACGACTTAGGATTATGTTCATGTTGGATATAGGTTTTCGGGACTAACCGTGTAGGCGGAAGGATTCGCCTCACTAAGAAATGTTTGGATTGTTTATTCCTCAGTGAATGTGGCAGGTACTAAAGATGGTCCAGGATGACGTAAGATAGGCGGACAAGGGGTGTGAGTGGTGTTCGAGTCTGTTAGGTCTAGTATTGTATATGATCAATATCATATTACTTAAACTACAATGTATCCAATCTATGGTTATAAATACAATGCATACTTAAGGCCTTTCTTTGCTTCACCGTATGGATTTATTATTTTAGGGAATTCCTTGTTAAGAACCTCACTTAAATATTACACTTAAACAAGATAATAACTAAAAATGAATCCAACCAGACAGGGTCGCCTATAGGCTCAGTTGTGTGAGGTTCGGTTCGGTTCGGTCTATTGTCCGGTCAGGTCTTAAAAGTTTGTATCAGAGCATGCTTAGGTCCTAGGATAGTTAGTTTTGAGTTGTGGAGAAACACCACTCACTTCGGCTAGTGGTCTTTCGGTAAGGGGTTAACTAATTCTTGAGTTAACAACTAGTTAGATTAGGGTGCTAACTCATCAGTGAGTTAGTGGTTATGTTATTGCTTGGACTAACCATCGTTAGGACGGTTATTATTAGAATAGGGACTCATCTATCGTCTGTATTGACATATGGGAAGTAAGTCAAAAGCTAGAAAGTCCATAAAAGACAAAGAGAAAGTTAGTGATGTCGACCCTAGTGAGAGGGTTGATGATGGCACCGAGCATAATCACATTTCTCTGACTGTGGTCCAGTAGTTTGGCACAAGTCGGGAGAATGTTGACGGTTTGCTCGGTGGAAATGAGGGAGTTGGACTTACGAGTGCTAACATGGAGGGTTCAGTCCTCAAACACAGGTCGTCTAACTCATTTTCCATTGGGAAATAGGTCGAATGATCCGACTGTTCGTTCCGGCCAGGTTGTGACGCCCGGTTTTGATGCAGCAATGGAAGCTTTTCGAACCGTGCTGGTCCAGGCGAGGGGCAGTATGGTTGCTGGGCCATCGACCCAACCCGTCGATGTGCAACCGGTCGTACTTATGAGAATCTCGATCTGTCGGACTCCTAGAAATGGCGAGGAGAATGTGGTTGAGATAAACCCACCCGAGCCAGAGTTGACCGAGTCCGGTACCCTACCTGAGCATGCTGGATTATATGATATGATTAGGTACTAGAGTCTTCACGGGTAGTGCTGATCCAACTAAGGCCGACCAGTGGAGGAATCGTCTAGTTAGGAATATTTCCTCTACTAGGTGCCCATAAGAGTATAGGAGGGACATTTCCATACATATCCTGAAGGGGAATGCACATAACTGGTGGACCATGGTTGAGAAACGTACTGGTGGCTGCATAAGCACCTTTGACGAGTTTGAGACCGAGTTCAACCAGAAGTACTTCCCATCAGAGGCATGGGATCTCTTGGAGAATCAGTTTCTCCAGTTGACCCATGGCAAGGATTCCATTAGAAAGTACGAGGAGGAATTAAACCGACTCCGTTGTTTCGTGGGAAAGGAGATGGAGGCCGAGGTCATCCGGTGCGACGCTTTATGCGTAAAATACGACCCGAACTATGAACTCATATTCAGGCCTGTACCTATTCGACAGTTTATGAACTGGTCGAGAGAGGTGTGCCGGTCGAGTCTTGTTTAGAGGAGGAGGCCGCAATAAGTCTTAGAACAAACCAAGAATTGTCTCTTCCGTTAATAATAAGAAACAAAAGAGGGAACAGTCGGGAAAAGAACCCGGGTTTTTTTAGGCATGTGGAGTGCGAGTCCTTTAGTAGGAGGCACAATAGTCAGTGCCCGAGGGCTATGGGAGCCTGCCTGAGGTGTGGTTGTGTGGACCACCAGTCGCAGAATTGTAGTAAGATGGATTCTAGGGATCCAAGGGAACCAGTGAGGGGATTAGTACTTTTCACAAGTGTGGCACACCCAGGTACTTCTCTAGGGAGTGTAGCGGACTACCCAATAAAGGGGCGGTTCAGTTGTGAAACAAATTAGGAACCGAGGAGAAATCTGGGGCGCTAGTAGGCCGACTGTAACACCCCAAGTTTATGAGTTAACCACAAAGCCCCCTTTTCCCAAGTCTATTCAATTCTGCATGACCCCCCTTTTCTTGTCACCCACGGGAGACGACACACACACCAAGTCTCATCACCCACATGCGATGAGACACGTACCAATTCTCGTCGCCCGTCGGCGATGAGACACACACCAAGTGTCGTCGCCCGTGGGCTATAAGACAATTACCAAGTCGAGACACACATCAAGTCTCGTCACCCACGAGCAACGAAACATGCATCAAGTCTCGTCGCCCACGGCAACGAGACACATACCAAGTCACGTCGCCCACGGCGACGAGACACGTACCAAGTCTCGTCACCCACAAGCGACAAGACACGCACAAAGTCTCACCGCACACGGGCGACTAGACATGCCTCAAGTATATTCGCCCTCGGTCGAAGAGACCATATCCTCCTTGTCTTCCTCTCCTTCAAGTCTTGATCAAATTGTTCCTTATTTCGTCTCGATCGAATGTTCCGTTGAAGTTTTGCAATAAAAACGGCAAAGACTTATTTTCTCGTAAAACCTCAAATTAATCGTATAAAACGATAACGACTAACTCAACACCATTGTTATCTTAGATATATGATCGGTTTTACCATTTCGCGGAACCAACGGTATAGAAACTAATATCGTATGGAAGGCAATTTCTATGAAAGAAATTGCATAAAGAGATAAATTGAAAGACAGCCCGAAAAGGTCTAAAACATGATAAAATCCCATTTACGGGTTTGGACGAGAATGATCCCAAACTACAATGACAATTTACTTGATTTTCGCAAAAGATAAATGGAAAAAGATATATGTCAAGTTTCCATGATAATCATGAAAGATCGAGAGGATAAAGAAGATTTCCGCGAAGAGATAAACTCTAATCAGGGGCAGAAAAGGAAAGACGATCGACCTTCGAAGCATATATAAGGGAAGCCAAGGCAAGGAGCACATGGACGAGTTTTTCAGACTCTTAGAACTCTTTGCACTTAGAAACCGTAGGCTATGCTTTCGATAAGACTGGGTTCAATGACTGGCCCTCGATTACTAACCGAACTCACATAGGCAGTTCGATCTATTGTTCCAATCTTTTGATTGAACTAGGTTTGACTTTATCCTTGAAAGGGGTACGTAGGCAGCTTTTCATAAGTTTCAGTCCAAAATCAACAAAATTTTTTTTGTTTTTTGTTATCGCACTGTGACTCAATTAGTCTTAAGGTTTTAGGTGGCTAGAACTAGGGAATTCGCTGACAGATCTTGCATCCGAAGCTTGTATAATCTTTTGTAGTGATCACAACGCTCTTACGTGGATTCGAAATAAAGATATACCTTTTTCTAAATTTGGTTTGTTATCTTTCTGTATTTTCCGCGTTTATTTGGTCACTTGTCATTGGCTCTCGTAGAGGATCCATACTTCAAGGAAAGTATGTATTCTTTGCTTTCCTCCATTCATTGAAATCGACATTGGAAATTTTGGTTCCAACAGTTTGGCACTAGAAGGAGGGGGGGGGGGAATTACTCTAACTCATGGCCGCAAAACGCTTGATGAAAACAATGTCTGAAAATATTAAATAAAAAATCGCAGCTCGCACAACGCTGGAAAAACAACTCCCGCAGTGACTTCTCCTATTGCCAACGCTTACACACACGCCCATTACTCGAGAAAGTCGAAAACCTAGTTGCAACTTTTCACCACAAGAAGAAAACCGAAACGAGCTCATGATTTCTATCTCTTAACAGAAAGGCAACGTTAGAATCAGTCAAACCCCATAAAAATTGTCTCATTACCAAATTTGAGAAATCTCAACGCGTAAGGATTCAAGCAAAAGACGTTTTCCGAAAGATTTTTGGAAAGATAAAACTTCCTCTCCTCGAAACCGCGGAGAAATCCTAGAGTACTCGTGGAAATAGAAGCACATCAAATCCGGTTGCCAATTTCCCACCGCTGTACTTCTTCCGAATAACTTTCAAAGAAAGGAAGTTGATTTCTATAGAATCACTCGAAACCTAAAACGACTGACAAAGACTAAACAAAAGAAAACAGAGATCGTATCCCTCACTGCTAAAACGTCTTCTGCAACATAAGATTTTCAAAAAAGTTCAAGCAACATAGTCAGCAATTCCCGATATTTGACTATTAAGCTTACTTCGGAGAAAACTACTCATAAGTCCCTCGGATCAATCCTCTGGAAACGAGAAAATTTCCGATTAAGTTTGATTGCGATAATTTCCAATTAAGTTTGATCGCGATAATTAAGCTCATCGCAGCTAGAGTTTTTGATACTAAGAAACAAAATTTGGGAACCGTCGCAATACGTGATTTTTTTTTAAAAAAACTCCCCTCGTACAACCAAACTCAATTTTTTTTTGCGGAATAACTTTCGTAAAATTAATCTCGACAACTTTTTACGAAACAATTTTCGCAAATTAACCTCAGCGATATTTTAAGAAACATAATTCGTAAAGTTACACAAGACACTATTTTACGATACAACCTTCGTAGACTAAATTTGACAACATTTTCGAAACGATTCTCGTAAATAAAACTAGAAAAACAATTTGACAACCTTCCAAAAGTAAAAAAAGATCATGAAAAATGACTCTCGGAGAAGGAAATAGATGGAGAGAGAGAGCTCAGAAGTGAACTTCATCCATCAGCCCCACCATCCTCTCTCTCCGACCTCATTGCCCATGACCTCTCACCAAAGCCTCATCGCCCTACGAGTCTTCCTGATTGCCATTGGCATCTCTTGATCGCCATTGGCATCTCTTGATAGCCCTTGGATATTCCTAAAACGCCAAAAGGCTTTCGACAAGATACTTGTTCATTTTCCTAAAACCAACGATACAGGGATTGAAAACCAGATCGGAAAATATGGATCGGAAAACCAAAACCGCAAGACAGGCTTCGCCTAAACACGGCCAGGAAAGTAGAGAAATCTAGGAAGAATCAACATGCTTACTATCCGTAAGGGGTGGACACACCCAGGAGAAGAAGGGTAAACGAGAAAGCAAAACGAAGAAGATGCAAACCTTAATCTCCGAGAAAACTAAGGTATGTTTGACTTGGGAAATTTTGAAATCAGATTTGGAACTTTCTTAGGAAGTACTAAGAAACAAAAACGCTTTAGAGATTGCCGTAAACCTTAGGGAAATTAGAATCTAGATGGATAGTCTAATGAACTAAGTCTTAGGTGATTTTCCCTATCTCGATCTATTGTTCCGTAATTGTTCAGATAGTTCTTGCAAACCGATATAAACTCTCGCAAAACCGATAAGCGATCAAAACGCATTCAAGCATACTCACCTCTCTTCCTAAAGAAATAAAGAACTAGAGACACGAGCGGCGTCTCAAAACCAACTGATTCCTTGCGTTTCCTTCAAACTGACATATTCCAAGTCATCAACCTAAAAACAATCGAAGATCACAATCCCAAAAGTCGTCTTTAAATCGACATAGACTGTCGATCATTTCAATCCTTAAATGAAAAACGTACCTAACCCTTCAAAAAATCGATTTAGGCGTTATCTTTTGTAAAAAATGGGAGAGAGTACATATGTATACTATACTTGTATACTTGATGTGGGGTTTTATATTACTCTCAAATTAACCCCATTTCCCACTTTTACTCTCTCAAATAAGAGCTTCAGTGTAGTACTTAGGGATCAAATCCACATAGTCTCTAGGATTGCAAAATAGACTTATTGCTGTCAAATTAAAGCTAGATAAATGATAATAATACTAATAAACAAAGTGATTCAAGATTGATTTGGTTTGTGAAATTTAAATTAAGGGATTAGACTTAAGAAAAATTCTCAGGTAGGATTAGGCGTTGCAGGCTAATAGATTGCTAGGGTTTTAATTAAGTATTGTTCTTAAATACAAACCTCAGGGTTTAGGAGATCGCTCGCACATCTCAACTGAGTACGGATCGATGTCCATATGGTGGTATCAATCGATGCTCTTTCTAAATGGTACTGGTTTCGCGGGTTGATGGGTTTCTCTAAACTTCTGATTTAAATCTCGTTTGTTACCAGTTATTTAGACTTCTGATAACTCTCCAGACTTAACCTTTTGCTTGTCCTCAAGCAAACTAAGCCTGTGAAATAGGTATTGAAAAGCGGAGACTCACATAATGTCTAAGTATAACTGTCACCCTAATTTATTGCAACCACATCCTATTAACTCAATTAAAGAGAAACTTTATATACCCTATCCTAGTATAGCAACCAAATTCATTCTACCAACAACTTAGCAAATACTAGTCTGACTCACCCCTCTACTGATTTCATTTCTTTGCATAAAATAAAGAATAGGCTTTACCTTGGGAGTATCGATAAAAGGACACATGGACTCTATCTTTGCAAGTATTTGAACAACTAGGCACAAAGTCTTCTCTGATTCTTTTCTCCCCCTTCCTCTCTGAATCTTTCTAGATCTCAAACTCAATGGACAATGATGCTGATACAGTCCATCTTGCCATCTCATTTTTTATTTTCCTCTTCTTTTTCTTTTCTTTTGCTTTTTGGGAAAAGTTGTAGGCAAATAGTGGGGTCATCGGTAATGTATCTAACCCTCGCTCCCAACAATGTGTGATCTTTCCTCCGAATTAAAATAGTAGGGTCATAGGTAATGTACCTACCCATATGTATCTCAGGAAATCATCTCAATCTTTTAAGCTATTAGGTAGATTCTAAGAAGATAGAAAAAGGGAACCAAATGTGCAATGACTTGTACCTACAGACTTGAAGAAGGAATCCGATCCAGTGTCTACCAAGCCCCAAAGCAAGAAAATAATGTCAGGATTAGTGTTGGAAATCAGCTTCTGTTCCTTCAAAATTTCTAAGCAAGTTTGATATAGTTGCAAGGTGATAAACTTTGGTATCTCTAGTAATCTCTATACACAACCTTCTAAAAATGGTGCTAAAGTGTGGTTAGTCAATAATAAATCTTGATCATAGTCCCTTTCTTGACTCAATAATTGTTTTTTGAAAAACTTATATATATATATATATAGTAAATAAGACTCAAAAAATTAAATAGCATTAGCGAACCTCCCCCAGACTTAAATTACATTGTCTCTAGTGTAATCCGTCTTGGATTGGTTAGGAGTAAGTAAATTGTATAAGTAGAATACTCGATACCTCTCTCTGTATGAGAGTGTCGATCGATGGTTATAAGTGTATGTCAACTGATGATAAATCATCCCCGTCGATCGATGGGGGACCCGAGCTATCTTCTAAATGTCTTTGTTAGATCGCTATCGATTGACAACAATTAAGTGACGTCGATCGATGCTAGGCGTATCAGAGTGAAATCGTGCGTGTGCCTAATCTCCATTCTTGTCATCTCTCTTTGGGTTAGCTCTGTTAGACACTCAAAGACACATCAAAACATCCAAAAAACATAATAATAACAATACCTCTAAATCCAAAGGAAACAAAATAAAATAAGTACGAGTATAAGTCTGAAAATGAGATAAGAGACGAAGGAGCAACAAAGGAGACTACTCCTCGTCTGAAGTGTCCGTGTCTGGCTGCTGCTGTGGTGCGGGTCCTGGTGGTGATCTCGCTCTGGTCCTGGGACGGCTGAAACACTGGCATAGAGACATCTCCACCCTTGCCCATATAGCACGAAGTGTGTCCACCACGGCTCTCTGGAAGTCACCATGGTCGTGGATGGGGATCTCTGGAATCTAAGGGAAGCCTGGAAGAGGTGGAGGTGGCTATGCTGGATCGTCTGTTGCTACTGCTACTGGATGGGCTAGTCTAAAGCCTCCTCTGCGGCGTACTCTGAGAGGTGATATGTGGAGGTTCTGCTTAGCTATTCTGAAGGCAAGGCGCTCTGGATCATCATCAAAACCTGTCACCACTGGTGCTAGAAGCGCTATCATCCTAGGCCCCTCGTCATCCACAAAAGACAAATATCGTCCCTCCTTCAGCCAGCCAGCCCTTGCCAAGTGCCTGTCAATCATAAAACACAAGTCCCTCTCTACTAAGGCTCCGTCAAAGCTGATGCCAAGAAATCTGGTAGAGGCGTCAAGAGGCTCCCAATCGTCTCCTTATTCGAGCCAGAACCCTTGAAGGGTTTTTCCTCCAGGGTTGTCAAGTGCTCAGCAAAAACAGTCCCAAGCTCACTCGTTTATCGCTTACTGGTGGGCGAAAGATCTCATCATCGAGCCCCACCAAATCTATGACACAGTAGTACATCAGTGTGAGATCCTGAACCCTAACCTTGTTGGGTTCCATCTTGCACAAGAGAGTTTAGGCAAGGACCTTCATGAAGTAGCGCAGGATGGGGTGACGGATATTTGTCTGAGTTGCAGAGCCTGAGTCAAAAGGGCCTGCAGCGATGAGTTCCCAAAAGGAACGCAGACCGGGGAAAGGAGCAACTGTACTGGCGAGAATGCCAACGTCAAACCCATATATCTCACTGAGCTGCGGATTGGTGATCCGGTACCTGTTGCGTCTGATGAGAAAAGTCAAGGTAGCCTCATTTGCCAACTTTACCCGCGGGCTCTTGTAGAGAACCTGAGTTGTGATGATGCACTGTTGGACCAGGTCGAGATAAAGAGGGTATGGCTCAGTAGCCATGGTGCCCAGTCCTAGCTCCTGCACCATCTGAGTAAAGTCTGTTAGGAGCCCCAACTTATTCAAGGTGCGCCTGTTGACGAACCTGGTGGGCTCAATAGAAACACTTTGCCAAGCGTTATAGGAGATGCTTTAAAAATTGTCCCACTCCTCGCGCACGGGGCGATGGGTGCACTCCCTCGGTGGTACAGCATTCCCAGGGTCAGGGAAGTTCTCGAATGTCACAAGTAAATCTTCTTCTTCCTTGGGCCAAGGGTGTCGGCATGGAGGACCACGTGGCGGAGCACTAGAGCTACCAGCATCGTATCGTGCTTTGGTGCGCCTCTCGTTCATCTGCATTTAATAAACAAAGCCAAGAATCATAATCGATGTAGAGATAAACAACCATTGATTGGTGTGTTCTCATGGCCATCGATCGATGGCGGTGCATGGGCATTGATCGATGTTTCATCACAAACCATGGGATATGAAATCCAAAAGAACAAGCTAAAATCCTTAAAATCATATGTAAAGATGGTAGATAGTTCCTAATCTAGTACTCCAGCTCCTTAAATCATTATGAATTCGGGGCTAACACTTTTAAAAGTCAATTTCTACAAACCCTAAAGTTTTCCCTAAACAAAGAGATTTAGAGAACATACCTTGATGATCATTTGATTTAGTGAACTAAACAGTAGAGAGGGTGAAAATTGAGTGAGTTAGGCTCAAGAACGAGAAAATCGGCCAAGAATTGAGAGAGAAATCGAGTGTTTACTCGTTTATGTGTTTGGCGGTTTTGAGAAAAGTGATTTATGAAATGGGGTCGTGTCGAGTTAACCTGCTCGACAGTCGACCGTTGATCGACGACCCTATAGGGTCGTCGATCGATCATCTGTTTTTGACTCCCTTTTTACTTAATAATATGTAAATGCATAAATAAATAATTTTTTTTATTTAGATTTAGTGGGTTGCCTCCCACTCAGCGCTTGTTTAAAGTATTTAGCTTGACGAAAAATGGGTTTATCATTCGGGTTCAGGCACCTCCAGGCGCATGGTCTGAGTGCGCGGAATTTTGGCTTCAACCCAGTAATGTTTCACTCTCTGCCCATTCACCATGAAATCCTCTCCTTTAGGATTAAATAGGACGACTGCCCCCACAAGGCGTAACTTCTTTAATGGTGAAGGGTCCGGACCAACGAGAACGAAGTTTTCCGGGAAACAGAGTTAAACGCTAGTTATACAGTAGTACTTCATTGTTTGGTTTGAAATGCCTGGAAATGATTTTCATGTCGTGATAGGCTTTCGTTCATTCTTTGTATAACTTCAAACTTTCGTAGGCGTGGTGCCTAATTTCGTCTAGCTCATTTAGTTGGATCAATCTCTTTTCTACTGTGGGTTTAGCATCAAAAAATGTCTTTTTGATGGCCCATTCTGCTTTATGCGTTAATTCTAGCAGGAGATGACATGCTTTTCCATAGAGCAGGTGGAATGGGGTAGTCCCTAACGGTGTTTTAGATGTTGTTCGGTATGCCTAAAGCGCATCATCCAATTTTAGAGACCAATCCTTTCGGGTTGATCCTACCGTGTTTTCTAAGATTTCTTTGATTTGACGATTGGATACTTCTACTTGTCCACTGGTCTGAGGATGACAGGGTGTGGCTACTCGATGGTGAACTCCATTTTTCTTGAGTATTTTTTCGAACACTCTGTTTATAAAATGAGTACCTCCGTCGCTTATGACTACACGAAGAACTCCAAATCTAGGAAAAATGATGCTTTTAAATAGTTTAACGACTACGGAAGTGTGATTTTTCGGAGTTGCTATCGCTTCGACCCATTTTGATACGTAGTCTATGGAAACTAGTATGTATTTATTAACGTGCAAAGAAGGGAAAGGGACCATGAAATCGATGCCCCAGCAATCAAACACTTCAACTTCAAGTATGAAATTTTGTTCCATTTCGTTTGTCTTGCTAGTTTTTCCTCTTCTGTGGTAGGGGTCGCATTTTTCTACGTAGGCTTAAGCATCTCGAAACATAGTTGGCCACCAAAAGCCTGCTTACAGAATTTTGGACACTGTCTTGAAAATGGTAAAATATACGGCATAATCTGATTCATGACAATAATACAAAATTTCTGGAGTTTCGCTTTCAGCAACACATCGTTTGTATATGCCGTCAGAGCAGTGTTTATAAAGATAGGGTTCATCCCAGTGATATCGCAGGATTTCTCTTAAAATTTTCTTTTTATGATATCCTTTGAAGAGTTCGGGTTTTACTTTGGCGGTAAGGTAGTTTACTATATATGCATACCAAGGTCTATCAGTGAATCATTATTTGGGAACAAAGGATTACAACCGACGTTGATATCTATTGGAATGATTATTTCATCGTCCTTTCCAAATGTATTATCGGTCGACGGGGTATGGACAGAAACGATCGATGATTTTCAGTTAAAATTGTTCGATGGGCTTAGCACGTTACCGATCGATTCAACTTCATGTGCTGAACTGAATTTACCAACGAAAGTTGCTTCTGCAAAGTAGACATTTTTTGTGGGAAGGAAATCATCTGTAGGGATGTCGTCATCCACTCTAATTCGTGATAAGTGATCTGCCACTCCGTTTTCCACTCCTTTCTTGTCTTTTACTTCTATATAAAATTATTGGAGAAGTAGAATCCATCGTAAGAGTCTCGGCTTGGTGTCTTTTTTTCTCATTAATTATTTCAATGCTGCGTGGTCAGTGTGAACGACTACTTTTGAACCGAGTAGATAGGATCTGAATTTCTCAAAGGCGAATACCACGGCTACTAAATATTTTTCTGTTGTCGAATAATTGTGTTGTGCATCATCTAGAGTTCTTCTAGCGTAGTATATTGCATGCAGCTTTTTGTCTTTCTTTTGCCCAAGTACTGCACCTACAGCGAAATCGCTGGCGTCACACATAATTTTGAATGATATACCCTAGTCTGGTGCTTGGACAATAGGGGAAGATACCAGTGCTGATTTGATTTCTTAAGGCCTTGAGACATTCATGTGTAAAATCGAATTTCACCTCTTTGCACAGGAGAGCAGTGGGGGGGGGGGTCGAGCAATATTGCTAAAATCTTTTATTAATCTTCTATAGAAACCAGAGTGTCCTAAAAAGCTTCAAACGTCCTTGACATTTGCGGGTGGTGGCAATCCAGTCATTACTTCAATCTTTGCCTTGTCCACCTCAATTCCGGCTTCTGAGCCTTTGTGTCCCAAGACGATTCCGCTGTTGACCATATAGTGTCACTTTTCCCAGTTCAAAACCAGATTTTTCTCTTCGCATCTAGCTATTACTTTTCACAGGTTATCGAGAGATGTTTTGAAAATCGGACCGTATACAGAGAAATTTTCCATAAAAACCTCCATGAAATCCTCAATCATATCTGTGAATATCGACATCATGCCTCTCTGGAAAGTCGCAGGGGCGTTACAGAGGCCAAAAGGCATCTTGCGATATGCGAGCGTTCCATAGGTACAAGTGAAGGTGGTATTTTCTTGATCATTCAGATGTACGGGAATATGGAAAAATCCTGAATACCCATCGAGAAAACAGTAGTATACGTGGCTTGCAAGCCTTTCTAACATCTGATTGATTAAGGGTGAAGGGAAATTATCTTTTCAGGTGGCAGCATTCACTTTCCTGTAATCGATACACATCATATCTCCGGTGACAGTCCTCATATGGATCAGTTCATCTTTGTTATTCTTTACCACCGTAATTCCGCCTTTCTTTGGAAAAACATGAACCGATCTAACTCAGTTGCTGTCTGAGATCAGTTAAATAACACCTGCTTCTAGAAGTTTTATGATTTCCTTTTTGTGACTTCCTTAAGGTTGGGATTTAATCTCCTCTGATGCTCAATGGATGATTTGGATTCATCATCAAGGTGTATTCTATGCATGCATAAACCGGGAGAGATTCCCAGAATGTCATCTAACGAATATCCGAGAGCCTTGCGGTGCTTCCGCAATTTATTCAGCAACAATGCACGCTCTCCGCTACTCAAGTTTGCAGTTATGATGACTAGATAGGAGTTTTCGTAGAGAAAATCATATTTAAGACCAGCGGGAAGTGGTTTAAGCTCGATTTTAGGTGCTTTCGCTTTGCTCGAGTCGTCAGTTACGGGACGCTATCGATCGATGGTTGCGGAGTGTCGATCAACGGGGGTAGATAGATCAAGTTCTTCAATATCGACATTGAAGATTTCTTCCATGGCATCCATCAACCTTGTATACTCTTCATTCCAGTAATCTGTTGCAAAGATGTCCCCTTCAAGAGATGTAATTTCTCTCTCAAGGGGATTGTGTAAGGGCGTAACCATGAATGATTCTTCTTCTAGGTCGGAGAGATAATCGATATGGTAGGTGTAACCATCGATCAGAGGATGTTTTATTATTTGTTCCATGTCAAAGACTATCGGTATCTTCCCAATGTTGAGGCATATACGCCCGCCTCTAACATCAATGATCGCTCCAACAGTGGCCAGGAAAGGTCTCCCTAAAATAATCGGGTTTCTGTATTCTTTCTCGTATTTAAGCACTATGAAATATGAAAGTATATCGCAGTCATGAATGCGTACGGGCACGTCCTCAAGCAAGCCTTCCGGAATCCTAATGGATCTGTCAACTAAAACGAGAGTGACCATGGTAGGTTGAAACTGTGTTAGCCCGAGGGTGATTGCAACTGAATAAGGCATCAAGTTTACACTAGAGCCTAAGTCGCAGAGGGATCTTTGGAATCTCTCAACGCGGATAGTGCAGTCCAGAACAAAACTACCAGGATCGTGGGGCTTAACTGGAGTGTTTCCTTGAATAATTTCATTCACTTCTTCGGCTACCATCATCATGCAGTGTTCTGATTCATGGAATTCTTGCGATGCCGCATCTTTCACGTACTGCTTAATAGCAGACGATATGTGAATGGCATCGCTTAGTAGAATCTCAATGCTTACTTTGTCAAACGCTTTCTTGCATATTGCTTATCTAGCTGCTTCTTTTCTGCTTAGCGTTTTTGGAGGAGAGGGGGCGTTTGCTTGGTAGACCCTTGTTCTCACCGGTTTGGTTGGTTTTGGATCAGAGTGTCAATCGGTTCTTGCTTCAGAGCGTCGATCAATTATAGGTTCGGAGTGTCGATCGATTCTAGGATAGGCGTGTCGCTCGGTTTTCGGTGACGAGAGGGATCGATGTTTCCAATTTCCGTGATCTTTTTTTTTGTTTATTAAACAATTCCTCAAGATCGTCATTCTGGTCCAATTCTTCAGTTTCGGGAGCGATCTCGGGAATTTTCTTGTTAGTTACGAGCGAGACGGGGTACAATTTTTATTTTTCACCTGTCGCGATTTTCTCGAATTCATCATAAGTGATGCTTTCTTTAACACCATGTGTGAGTTGTCTACTGCTTCGTAAAGACATGAAATTGCAATAGCACCTGGGGTTAGCATCCATTTTACAAGGTAAGAATCCGTCCTCTCTCCTGAGGGACATAGCGTCACTCGCCACTTGGCTGTCGATCCTCTTAATGTGTTCGCTTAGAGTTTTGAATTTTTCTGTCATCTCCGAGTATATCAGATCTAACTTCTAATTGAGGTTGGCGGCTATTTTACGGTTTCCAGTGAAGAATTGATTCATGTTTGACTTTGAACTTCTTTCGTTTCTGTCCACAGTGGCGTTGTAGTTGCGCGAGCATATCTCATCACTTTAGAGAATTCAACTCGCTTTCCGAAGTCAGGAAAAACAGCATCGTCCAGAAGGGCCGCAACTGATGCCATAGTCTTTTTAATTCGGATTGAGGACTTCTCCTCCACGAGCATTGGTGGTTCCTTCCTTTTTGTGTCTCTTTTCGAAAGTTCTACCTAGAGCTATGTTTTCTATCTGCTTTTTAGCGCTTGCACGGCTTCGGATGCCAAAGTTCCCTTCGCTGGCTGTATCAAAGATGGTTTGATAGTTTAAGTTTAGTCCTCTATAGAAAGTGTTGAGGAATTGGGGTTCTGAGAATCAATGGTGAGGGCACGAAATCTGGTAGCTCTTGAATCTCGCCCAGGCGTTTTAAAAAAAATTGTGGCTACCTTGAATGAATGTGGATATTTCTCTTCTCACTCCCCAATATCTCTCCTCGTCAAAGAAGTGATTGATGAAGGCGCTTTTAATTTGTTGGGATCCTGGTGGTAGTTGGTTCAGCCACCTCCTGGAATCACCTTCAAGGGAAAAAAAGGAAAAAGTTTCCAGCGATTGAAATCGCAGTTCACCATGTCTTCTAGCATCTCGATGTGATCGTTCGGGTGTTCAGTAGGAAAACCACTTAACTCCTTTTTGCTCACCACAATTAGGAAGTCGATATCAAGCTCAGAGCTTCTTGTATGGTTGTATGATAATCAAATTGCTGACCTATTGGAATAGTTTCTGCTGGAGTTTAGGTATTCGAGCGTTCACAATTCATGCTTTATCTCATTCTTTGGAGATTTAGCGATTTGATCAGGGATTGCAGCCCCCTGGTATTCAATAAGTTGGCTTGCTTCGTTGCTTTTATTGTTCACTGGTTCTGTTAAGACTATATTCTTATTGTCAGAATCAGTAAAGGCGTACTTACCATCGATGGCAGAGGAGGGGTGTTGCCTGACAGTAGTGAACTCGTGCCGATCGCCTCCGGATGCGCTCCGTCGATCGATTATTGTTGTCTCAAATCCATATTCTCTCCTTTTAAAGTACCTGTATCAGGGAAAGAATAATTTATCAAAAAGAAAAGTAAAAATCTAGATAAAATTTTAAACAAAATTTAATGGCGATAAGAAAGAGTCCACGGCAACGGCGCCAAATTTGATGTGGGGTTTTATATAACTCTAAAATTAACCCTATTTCCCACTTTTACTCTCTCAAATAAGAGGTTCAGTGTAGTACTTAGGGTTCGAAACCACAGAGACTCTAGGATTGCACAGTAGACTTAGTGCTGTCGAATTAAAGCTAGATAAATGATAATAATAATAAAAAAGTGATTTCAAGATTGATTTGGATTGTGAAGATTAAATTAAGGGATTAGACTTAGGGAAAATTCTCAGGTATTAGGCGTTGCAGGCTAATAGATTACTAGGGTTTTAATTAAGTACTGTTCTTGAACTCAAACCTCAGGGTTTAGAAGATCTCTCTCGCGCATCTCAACTGAGTATCAATCGATGTCCATATGGTGGTATCGATCGATGATCTTTCTAAACGGTATTGGTTTCCCGGGTTGATGGGTTCTCTAAACTTCAGATTCAACTCTCGTTTGTTACCAGTTATTTAGATTGCTTAAGATAGGTTCAGGGTCATAACAAGGCTCTCGCTTGCGCTATGGAACCCTAACTTCTAAGATTGATGTGGTCAGATTCAACTTAGCATTAAGAGCAACTTAAATAATGAACCAAGAAGATTACCCTAACAATTCTATAAAATCAACAAGAGATTACTACCATCGAAGAACCCTAAATCTAACAATGAATTAGTGAGACATAGCAATGAAGAACATGATCAAAATCTGAATAAATTGCATTAAATAAGCTGAGTAAAAAAGATTAGGAGTTCAATATCTTCTATGTAATAATGGTCAGATCTCTCTCTCCTATAGATGTCGCAAGGTATTCCAACTCCTAGAACTATCTCTCTCGCGGCCTCCTAAACTAAGATAGAAAACCCTTATAAATAGTCTAAATTTCAGCCAAGGACTTGTCTTGCAAATGATGAACCTTCTGGGTAAACTTGTAATTTCTCAGGGCTTCATTGTTTTGCAGCCGACTTGGCCGTCGATCAACATACAATGTGTGACATTGATCGTGCATCATAGGTAAACTGAAACCTACACTGAGTTTCTGACTGAACATCCTATATGCTCCAAAATATCCCAAAAGCTCCAATTGCTTCCAATGAGTACCTAGACCTGTAAATACTCCAAAACTGGTAATAAATAGGCTATATCAATACTCCCATACTTCAAAATTTTTTTTCCTCGGCATCAAGAAAACGCTTTCTACAAAGCAATCTCTTGTGACATAAGGTAATGAAATGACCCATCAAAATCGTCCAAAAGGCAAACAATGACCTAAGATTTGTCTAAATTCTTGCGGCATACCTAAACAGTCAAAAATTATACGAGAAATCTGCAAACATCAAAGCATTGCTTCAAGTTTCTGTTGAAGTGAGTCATGGAAAAACATCAAAAAAACATTTGCAACAAAGCAAAATCGAGAACATATGTAGCAGCGAGCATAACAAAGGGAACACTTTATCCCCGCTTGTAGACTAGATCTACCGCTGGCTGATCGATTCGTTCCGCTCAAGAAACAAATATGTCATGAGAATTCCTCTCAAAACCCACAAAAACATTCTGCGACTAGATCATAACAAAATAAACGTCGGTAAAAGTCCATCTGTGAATCCAAGACCAAAGATCAAAATCAAACCAGAAACAGTTCTCGTAAAATCCGCGGTATCTTCATAAAACCGGTCACCCATTAATTTATAACTGAAAAGTTTTATACGAAACAGTCTACGGGAAAACAAGATCGGTATCATGCAAAATGACTCCACAATATAAAAAACGCGACTGAGAAAAACCTAATCCTCGCTCGCAAACTGATATCTCAAATTAACCCTAGAGCAAATTTACTCTCTCAAATAAAAGGTTCAGTTATAGTATTTAGGGATCAAATCCACAGGGAGTGTGGGCACACAATAAACTCAATATAGTCGCGATTAAGCTAGGCAAATAGATTATAAAGCAGTAAATAAAGTACAGATTGGGCAACGTAGTTGTTCAATTGATTGAGGTTTTAAACAACAAAAGAACGATGCTAGATCTAGGGTTTCAGGTAAGTAGACTATTGAGGATAGATGATACGGCTTTGGTTAGGCATTTTCTTCTGGATCACTTGAAGGGATGGATGATGCGTTGTTCGAGGCTACTAGCACTCTGATATAAACTATAGTTTTGGCTTCAACCGTTGGATCTGCTCAAAGTTGCTATGGCTTCCCTCAAACTGAGTTGATTTTGCTGGTGTTTGAAGTGTTTCACGATGGAAATATCTTTCCTTTAGATGAGGCTCGATGCTCAGGCTCTGAACAAAGAAGATATTAACTTAGGCGATTTGTGGCTTAAAGCTTTTTATTAAAAAGTGTTGTATCCTAGCCTTAGCCGTCTACAAGCTTTAAATAGAAATCCTAAGCTACGAAAATCCCAAAGATCTATCCTAATCCTACTCGTTTATGGTTTACAAAATCAAATAATATAAAAGCATAGCCGTCAACAATGGCTTAGAAAACAATTAAATAGGGTTTTGGATCGTCAAGGGGCATTCTGGTAACTTGTGGTGGCTTCTTGGCTTTATTTAGTCTTGAAATATTCTCAGCCTGCATTTTGGGATCACCGTCGATCGACAACAAGGCTGTCGTCGATCGACACTCCTTCATCTCCTCGGCAGCTTCATCTTGCGAGACAGACTTACAACTCTTGAGTAAAATTGGCATAACTTCTGTTATAGGATGCTAATTAACCTTAAACCGGTGGAATTGGAAAGCTAACTCAAAGCTCTATCTTTGGTCATAATATCAGCTCAATAGAACCAAGGTAAGATCTCCATCCTTAGCTAAAAATTTAACGCGTCTGCGTAGTTCTACCTCTCAAAAAGCTCCAGAATCATCAAAGTTCTCCAAAACGTTCCTGAACCTGAAAACCCTCTAGAATAACCCCATACACACATAATAGACTCTAAATATGGCCCATAACATGGTCTTATAGTGGTAAATATTGGGACATATCAATTCCCCATACTTAACCTTTGTTTGTGCTCAAGCGAAACAAGGGTAAACCTGTGGAAGAGGTTTGAAAAACAGAGACTCACAAAGTCTCTAACTTATCATTATCACCTCTACTATGTTGCAACCACATCAAATAAATGCTAATCTTAGAGGGACTTTATATTTCTTATCTTTGTATAGTAACAAAATCCATTCTACCAATAGCTTAGAAAATACTAGCTTGATTCACTACTCTACTAACCTCATTTCTTGCATAAAATAAAAAGGCATGCTTTAACTTGGGAGTATCGATTAAAGGATACATGAGCTCTTACCTCTACAAGTATCTGGATACACATGCAGTCTTCTCAGTTCCCTTTCCCCTCTTTCTCCCTTCTCTGAATCTATATATATATATATTATAACTCCAATGAAGCAATGATGCTGCTATAGTCTATCTTGTTTATTTTTCTTTTTGTTTTTCTTTACACTCTCCTTTCCTTATTTTTGACAAAGTATAGGCGAATAGTGGGGTCATCTGTAATGTACCGACCATGCGCTTCCAACAATGTGTGATCCTTTATTTTTGAATTATAATAATGGGTTCACATGTAATTTACTTACCCCTCTACATCTTTCAGGAAATCATCTCAATCGTTTTTTTCTAGATGCCGAAGAGAGAGAGAGAGAGAGAGAGAGAGAGAGAGAGAGAGAGAGAGAGAGAGAGAAGGGAATTAGAAGCACACAAACTTTTTTCTTCTAGAAATACAAGAGCAATCCGATCCAATGTATGCCAAACCCCAAAGCAAGCAAATAAGTCAATATTAGATTGGAGGTCAGTTTCGGTTACTTCAAACTTTCTAAGCAAGTGTGATACAAGTGGCATGATGATTCACATTGGCATCTCTAGTACTCTCTGAAATCAACAAATCTAGAATTGTGCTATAGAATGGTTATGATCATAATGCCCTTCTTGACTCTGTTAAAACTCACCAAAACTTATAAAATTAAAGCTCAAAATAAAATACAACATCAGTAACTACCTCCCCGAAACTTAAACAACAATTTCCCTAGTGTTATACAGTCTAAGATTGGTGGGAAAATAAATCACAAGGACAAAAGTTAACAAGGAAAAATGGTATACCTGCTCGCTGATGGTGAGTGTCGATCGACACAGTTAAGTGGAGATCGATCGATCCACATGATGGTTCGTCGATCGACATTGATCAGGTGTCGCTCATGTTGAGCGCATACTATCTTCCTCAGATATTTTTCTTTTTTTTTACCTGAAATAAATATACGAAACATCAGTAATAAATGAAAATAAAACCAAATTTAAGCTTACCTAACAGTGGGTTGCCTCTCCCACTCAGAACTAATTTTCAGTCATTTGATTGAGTTATGGAGATGTGATTCAGTTCAAATGAAAATGAGAACTTGCTCCAAAACAAGTCTCAGTAACTACTTTCTTCAGCTTCAAAACTGTTTTTGTGAAAGCCTCCATAGGCTCTTTTCCTTTGTCTATCATCTTAGTACTACAGAGTGCTCGAAAGTTTACAAATGGCTGTGAGAAGCATCTCCTGTGCACTATGTATTTCCTGACACCATCTGAGAGGTGAGGAATCAATGATAACTGAGAATCGCCCTTGGTCATTTTCCTCTTCTTCCAATTCTTCTTCTCTCTACTCTTCTCCTTCTTCTTTCTGTTCTTCCCCCAAAATTGGATTTTTCTTTCTATTCATGTTGAGATACATGAGGGGTGTCGATCTATACACTAATGTTGTTGCTCACCGATACTCCAGTGGTGGTGTCGATCGATTCTCTAATGGTTATGTCGTTCGATACTGCTGCTGATGGTCCTTGGTCAATGTTGCCTTCATACCTCAATCTTCTATGAGAAACTACTGCTTAGAGGATCATCAAGTACCCAAATGTATGGATCCAGATGCACAATTCTATTTGGAGGATAGGAAATTCAACCTCAAAAACAACGCTGGGAACTCTGAAGGAGTTCTTCTCTTCTCTCCAACCCTAAAACTAAGAACAAAAAATCGAATAAAGCATAGTAAGCGTGCCCGTCAATAATGGCTTAGAAAACACATAAATAGGTTTTTGGTCGTCTGGGGTATCTGGTAACTTGTGGTGGCTTCTGGGCTTTAGTCGGTCTTGAAATATACTTAGCCCGCGTTCTGGTATCACTGTCAATTAACAACAACGCTTTGTCGTCGATTAACACTCCTTCGTCTCCTCAGAAGCTTCATCTCGTGAGGCAAACAGGCCACTCTTCAGTAAACGGGCATAACTTCTGCTATAGGATGCTTATTGACCTCAAACTGATGGAATACAAAAGATATCTCAAATATATTTCTTATGTAAAAATATCAGCTCAATCGCACCAGGGGAAGATCTCGATCCATAGCTAAACATTGAACCCGTCTGCAAAGTTCTGTATCTCAAAACCTCTAGAATCACCAATGTTCTCCAAAACGTATCTTGACCTGAAAACAATCTAAAAAAACCCAGACACACATATTAGACTCTAAATAGGGCCCTTAACATGGTCTAAAAGTAATAAATATTGGGACCTATCACAAACATCACGAGTAATCTGCGAGAAACACTCTCCGTTTACTTTTATGAGAAACCCTTCTTGTAAAATTTACACGAAAAATCTTTCGTATAGTCATATCAAGTCATACTAAACAACTTCCAAAAATAAGCATAACAAGTTTTACGAAGAAGTTGCGCATAGAAAAAAAAAATGAAGATGTATGATCCGAATTTGGACAACCAATCTAAGGGTTATCTCTTTGCGCTATGATCTATCAGATCTCTTCCTTTAGCCCTTCGGCTCGCTGGCTTCTGCCTTTCACTTCCCTCAGTTACATCCAGGTAGGTAATCATCCCGCAACTGATTCCAAACGGGTCCTGTATCAAGCCTCTTAGGCTTTGTCTTCCTCAGACAAAAAAGAAACAATTTTCATACGACTAAGGGAAACATTATACGAAACATTCATCGTATAACTGAAACCTAAAGTGGAAGATTGTTTTCTACAACCATTGGCCATCTTAACACGGAAAACTCCGGAATACTTGCCTTATTAATCTTGACAAACGCTCTTTGGCCGTCAGCCAATTACGCCTTCCCGTAGAAGTCTGAATCATAATTCGACATCCCCTTTAAGGACTATTCTTAACTAACATGTTTTTAATTCGAACACGAAAGTGCCATGGTCTAATTCTTGACGTACAACGTCCTTGGCTATCTGGCTGAACACAACCTTTACGCCCAGCCAAACCATTCAAGCGACTACCGCTCCAGCGAATCACTTATAGGCAAAACGACAATCGACGATTTGTCTAAAAAACGGCAAGTGACGATTACGCAAATAATTATTGTAAGAGCGGAAATAACACGTTAAATTCTTTATAAGAAGTCTCTGTGCTAGCAACCAAAATGTTAACGGAAAATCTAAACTTTTCAACAATCGACCAAGTTCTACATGTCTTACAATTCACTTTAAGCCCGCAACGATTTACCCGTAAACCGACATATAAGGAAACATTTGTAACAAAGCTCCTAGAGTTATACACAATATCCTTAAAAATACACTAAGTAAATCTTGGAAGGCCTAATTCCTCCATCACAAATCAAACAATTTTACATCCAAACAGGAACGACAGTTTTATCTCTGAAACATCCGCAAACAAACAAAAATGGTTCTTGCCGTAAGGTTAACATGAAACCCATGCGACACGGCAAAAAAATCTCAAAGCCTGCAAACAAGAATTGCGGGATATGAAAGAAAACTTCTATACATAAAAGCTTTTGGTTAATTCGCTAAGCAAGCAACCTTCGGCTGCCAAACCTCCGCAAACAAACCGAAGTATTCAAATGAGACCTTACGTCAAACGCCAAAAACTTCTCTAGCACATTCTCATAATGTAAAATTTAACTCGAAAGAAAAAATTTAGTACTTAGTGCCGCGAGACGTCGCAAACACTCGAAGAACCGGATTTCGAAGTAAAATATCTTCCTAGATGAAACTTCTTTTTTGGAAGCTCAAACAGTCATACACAATAACATCTTCTCAAACACACATCCTTCATGAAGGCTCAAACTCTAACGGTAATACCTACTATTCCGTTTGTTGCTGATCACAACAAACAAGCTCCAAAGTCCTAAACAGACTTAACCAGCTCTTCCATAGAGATAGGCTCTCAAACATCCGACAAAAGGATAATCATACGCTATAAAAAAAATCTAAAATTTTGGTCAGCACTTCCAGACGACTTCAAAATTATCTTTGGAGATATCCTCGGTTCCCGGTCGATTCAAATAACATCGCAGACTTCAATATTAAGACGATATCAGGTCGAAACTGCAACAGGTGATTTAGGCCGAAACAGTCATTGCAAACTGCGAACCGATAGTAAGCCTCGGTCTTGCCCTAAACCCACCACACTGGTCTTATACATCTCAAGTCATAGTATTAACATACCGATACAAGATTTCAAAAAGTGTCCCTTCGCTTATATTTGTACGTTTATGAGGCTCCACGAACAAAAATCCTTCGAGTATTCTCATCTTATGCAACGACAAGTATAACGATCCGTTGAGCGTTAAAAATGAGATATACCACGACTTTGTAATTACAAAACAAACAGACTACAAGGCTGGTCTCGAGTTCGACAAAGGTTCGGTAGAAAAGGCTACCGACAACAACACATACTTAGACCGTAAAGGTTTCTCTGGAAAACAAGGTCGTAAGAACTTTAACTCCAAGACAAACTACGAAAGGCTTGATCTCTCCAACAAGGGTACGTAGGCAGTCTACATAAGGTGCAGCCCCAATCTTATGACATTCCATTCTTATGAGGAAAGTTTCTTGTGGAAGTGAGCAAGTAAAAAAAACTGAAAACTCATTCCACATACTTACAGAGAAAGAAATCTACTGTTCACCATCGGACTTTCAATGATTAACTCCGCCTAACTTACCTAACACGCCTAACACCTCGCAAGAACATCACAACGATTCCACAAGATGGGGGGGGGGCTAACTTTTGGGGTCAAAATTGGTCACATTGGAATCAATGTCTAGAAACCACCGCAGACACGCATCAAGTCACTAAGTCTCGTCACTCGTGGGCGACGATACACGTACAAAGTCTCGTCGACCATGGGAAACGAGACATGTACCAAGTCTTGTCACCAGTGGGTGACAAGAAACGTACCAAGTCTCGTCGCCCATGGGCGACGAGACACGTACAAAGTCTTGTCTCCACAGGCGATGAGAAACGAATCAAGTCTCATGTCTAACGGGAGACATGACACGTACCAAGTCTCGTCGCCCATGGGCAACGAGACACACACCAAGTCTCATTGCCCACGAGCGATGAGACACATACAAAGTCTCATCACTCGTGAGCGACGAGACCGTTTACTCCTTGTCGTCCTCTCGTTTGAGTCTTGATCAAACTGATCATTATTTCGTCTCAATCGGAGTTTCCGTTGAAGTTTTGGGATTAAAACGAGAAAGACTTGTTTTCCCGTAAAAATTCAAATCAATCATATGAAACGGTAACAACTAACTCAACACCATTGTTTTCTTAACTACATGATTGGTTATACTATTTCGCGGAACCAATGGTATAGAAACCAACATCGTTTGGAAGGCTTTTTGTCCGAAATAAATTGTAAAATACGATAAATTGAAAGACGGCTGAAAACGTTTAAAACGCGATAAAAGACAACTTACAATTCGCTGTGACTCAACTAGGTTAAAAGGAAAAGAAATATGTTTGGCTTGACCTACGTTGGCAGCCTTTCATAAGGTTCAGTCTGAAATCAGCAAAACCTTTTTAGTATCTTTTTCATCTTTTGTTATCGAGCTGTGACTCAACTAGGTTAAACATTTTAGGTGGCTAGAACTAGGGAATTCGCTGACAGGTCTTGCAGCCAAAGCTTTTATAATCTTTTGTAATGATCGAAACGCTCTTATGCAAATTCAATATAAAGATATACCTTTTTCTAAATTCGTTTTTTCATCTTTTTGTGGTTTCCGCGTTTATTTGGTGACTTCTCTTTGGCTCTCGCAAAGAATCCGGACATCAAGTAATGTATTCTTTGCTTTCCTCCATACATTTTAATAGACAGTGCAAATTGAAGTTCATACAGTTAGCGAGCCAGTCAGGATATCTGACCTCTGTTATCGATCCGACTTAAAAGTCTTTTCAATCCATCGTTGACTGTAGCGGCGTGTTCTGGTCCTAACTTTTGTCTATTTGATTGACTAATTTGAAAGTTAGGTCGACATTGAGTTCGTGACATCTTATGTTGATGTCAATACCTGGCATATCCTCTGCAGCCACGCCAATATCTGACCACTGTTATCGATCTGACTTAAGAGTCTTTTCAATCCATCGTTGACTGCAGCGGCGCGTTCTGGTCCTAACTTTTGTCTATTTGATTGACTGGTTTGAAAGTTAGGTCGACATTGAGTTCGTGACATCTTATGTTGATGTCAATACCTGGCATATGCTCTGTAGCCCACGCCAACATGCGAAGGTTCTATTTTAAACAGGTTATGAGTTTTGTTTTCAATGGTTCACGGAGGTTAGTGCCATTCTCGATGCAGCTCTCGGGGAACTCATCATCGAGGCATACCAAAATCACAAAATTGCAAGTCAGCTCGCGTTTTTCTTCTAAAGCCTCAGCTTTACGCAATTGCCAAAAGATTTTTGTTTTTACGTTTTGTGGGGCGCTGTCATCGAAAATTGACTTACTTCTCTTTTTCGAAGAAGTTTCTGCTGTTGAATGTTTTCGTTTTAATTCTGCAGCAAAACAAATTTGCGATATTTTCTGATCTCCCCAGATTGTTTTGATTCCTTATTGAGTTGGAAACTTAAGGCATAGATGGTGTGTTGACGAAATAGCTGGCATTGAGTTTAGCCAAGGAGTGCCCATGATTGCATTGTATGATGTTGGGCAATCAATGACCAAAATTTCCACGACTTTGGTACTACTCCTAGCTTTAACTGTGAGGCTGATTGAACCGAGGTCATTCTAGTTTTCCCTAAGAATCCTACTATTGGGCTCGGACTTCATGAGATTTCAGATAGTTTGATTTTAATTTTCTCGAGTGTACTTTTGAAGATGATATCAACCAAGATTCCTGTGTCGACTAATATTCTTGCGACGTCTATATCTCGGATTGTCAGTTAAGGACCAGGAGATCGTTGTGGGGTTTATCCAGATTGTATGTTTCCCTATTTTTGAAAGAGATGATGTCGCTGTCTGCTTGTCATACATATTTTCTTTCGTCCATTCAGTGATTTGGAGTTAGCGAATCTGACCCACCTCCCCTCCTTTTAGTATATGGAGGAAAGTCAAGATTCTAAACTTTCCATAAGAAAGACACGAATACGAAAAAGAGACAAGTAACAAAATATCATCAGAGATTTCACATCAGCGTTTTATTGATTAATATGAAATATAGTTTACAGAGTTTCACCAAAAATAGGATGGACGGAAATTTGTCAACAATGGAGAACAAGAGAACAAAGCAGTAAAAAGTTGTAAGTATTGAACTCGCTAGTCTAGCCACCAAAGTCCTAAGTTCTTGAAAGCGATAAACTCAACTTGTGGCAGAAAATGAAAGAGGAAACTGCCTCAAGAATATATAAGAGAGGTCGAGGCTAGAGACGAAGGAGATGGATTTTGGAGTCCTAGAACTCTCTGCACTTAGAAATTTAGGCAGTATTCTCGACATTGTTTCGATGACTTGCACTCGATTACTAGACGAACTCGCACAGGCAGTTCAGTATCTTGTTCCACTCATTCAATTGAACTACGTTCGACTTGATCCTCGAAATGGGTACGTAGGCAGACTTTCATAAGGTTCAGTTCGAAATCAATCAAAACCTTTTTCATATCTTTTTCGTCTTTTGTTATTGAGCTGCGACTCAACTAGGTTTGAGGTTATAGGTTTCTAGAACTAGGTAACTCGCTGACAGCTCTTGTGGCCAAAGATTTTATAATCTTTTGTAATGACCGCAATGCTCTTACGCGGATTGGAAATAAGATCTACCTTTTCTATAAATTGGTCTTGTTATCTTTTCGTATTTTCCGCATTATTTGGTCACTTGTCATTGGCTCTGGCAAAGAATCTGGGACCTCAAGGAAAGTTAGGGTTTCTTGAATTTCCTTTGATTACGGAAATCGACGGTGCAAAATTCAGTTCCCACAGTTTGGCGCTAGAAGAAGGGGGGAGGGTAAGGATTACTCTAACTCATGGAAACAAAACGATTGATCAAAACGATGTCTAGATATATGAAAGAAAAACTCGCAGCACTGACTGCTCCTATGACCTACACTTACGCAAACGCCGTAGTGCTCGACAAAATCGAAAACGTAATAGCGACTTTTCACCACGAAAAGAGCACCGAAATGAGCTTGTGATTTCTTTGTCTAAATAGAAAGGAAAACGATAAAATCTATGAAACCCCGTAAAACATAAAATTTGTCTCATCATCGAGTTGGAGAAATCTTAGCGCTTAAGTGTTCGACCAAAAGACGTTTCCCAAAAACTTTTCAAAAAAATATAACTTGATCTCCTCGAAATCGTGAAGACACCATAGGTTACTCGCGGGGAAATAAGCACAGCAAATTAGGTTCTCAACTCACTGCTGTAATTTTCCAAATAACTTCCGTAAACGTCTTCGGAGAAATAAAACTCGCTTCAACTTCCAGAAGTTGCAGAGAAAATCTAGATATTTACGAAAATAGAAAAATGGCAAATCAAGTTGCCAATTCCCCACTGTCATATTTCTCTAGAATATCTTTAGAAGGAACGAAGTTGATCTCTATTGAATCACACGAAACCTAAAACGGCTGACGAAGACTAAACTAAGAAAAACGAGAGATCGTATCCCTCACTAATAAAATGTTTTCTGAAACCTACGATTTTGTATAAACTCAAGCTTCGATTCTATGTGACATATTCAGTGAATCCTCAATGATTGTCACCTAAGCTTACTACGGAAAAACTACCTAAAACTCCCTCGGATCAATCCTGCGGAAATGAGAAAATTTCTTATTAATTTGGGTCGCAATAATTAAGCTCGTCACAGCCAGAGTTTCTGATACTAAAACCCAGAAACTAAATTTGCGGAATAGCCGCAAAACGTGAGTTTTCCAAAAATGGCTCTTGTACAGCCAAAAATGAAAAGATGTTTTCAAAACGAATTTCGTAAAATTAAAGTCTACAACATTTTACGAAACAAGTTTCTTAAAACTAAACTCATCACATTTTGCCGAATAACTTTCTTAAAATTAAGCTCGAGCATCGAATAACCGAACAAACCATGTCCGACCCGCCTGACGGCGAGTTGAACGAGCCTAATCCTACTCGCCCGATGGCGAGTTGGATTGTCTCCGTCCGACTCGCAATCGGGCGAGTAGGACTGGCTCGTCCAACTCGCCCGATGGCGAGTTGGATTGACTCCATCTAACTCGCCATCAGGCGAGTTGGACCACCTTATCCAACTCGCAATCAGACGAGTGGGATTGACCACATCCCACTCGCCATCAAGCGAGTTGGATAAGCATCACCCGTCTCAGTCTCGATCATCTTCTCCTTCGGACCTCGATAAAACTGTATCTTGTTTTGTCGCACTTGGAGTTACCGTTTTAACTTTACGATAAAAATTCCAAAGACTTGTTTTCTCATATAAGTTCAAATTTATTGTTTAAAACAACAACAGTCAACTTAACACCTTAGTTGCCTCAGCGATACGATTAATTTGAATTATTTATTAAAACCGGCATTGTATCAAAGGTGTTCTTTCGGTAAAGTCGTAAAAACGTTTAACTCGAAAAAAGAGAAGAGGCAAACTTGAATCTTCGAGAAAACTAAGGTATGTCCGACTTGAAATTTTTTGAAATCAGACTTGGAATTTTTGTAAGGTACTGAGAAATAAAAACGCCACGTAGATTGCCATACATTTTTGGGAACTTTTAATCGAGGCGGATAGTCTAACGAACTAAGTCTTAGGAAATTTTTCCTATCTTGATCTATTTTTCCGTGACTGTTCAGGAAGATCTTGCAAACCGATCTAAGCTCTCGATAAACCGAGAAACGATCGCCACGCACACTGAGCTTGCTTCTTAAAGAAACAAAAAACTAGAAACACAACCGTCGTCTTAAAACCGACTCGTTTCTATCCATTTCTTAATACCGACATATTCCAAGTCGCCAACCTGAAAAGCACCAGGTCACAATCCTAACGTCGTCTTAAAACAGACAAAGATTGTCAATCTACACAACCCTTCAAAATATTGGTTCAGCCGTTTTCTTTCGTAAAAAAAGAAGGAATAGGTATGTATACTATACTCGTATACTCCCATACTTTAAATTCTTATTTTTTATTTTGTCTCGGCATCAAGAAAACACTTTTGACAAAGCAAACTCTCACAGTAGTGGACAGAAAATCATTTAGGCAATGCGATGCCTCATAAAACCGATCATCTAAAACTTTCGTAAAACTAAAAAATTTTATACGAAAGAGCCTACGGGAAAATGAGATTGTTATCATGAAAACAACTTTGTGATAAGAAAACGTGAACGAGAAGACCTAGAGCAACATGCTCCGTTTACTTCTATGCTATTCACACCTCGTAAAACTTACGCGAAATATTCTTCTTATAGCCACACCAAGTAATGGAAGAAAGTTTTGGAAACATACGTAACAAATTTTATGAAGAAGTATTTTGGACAATTTGCGTATAGCTAAAAACAAAGTCGTATAACTCGTCTCTCAACGAAAAAACTAAACTTTACCTCTTTGCACTACGATCTTCCAGATCTCATTCTTTAGCCATGCGGCTCGCTGGTTTCTGCCTTTCATTTCCCTGGGCACATCCGAGCAGGCAATATCCATAACAGGTTCTTTATCAACCCTTTTAGGCGTTTTCTTCATCAGTCAAAAACAAAACAATTTCTGTACGACTAAAGGAAACATTATACGAAACATTCATTGTATAACTGAAACCTAAAGCTGAAAATCTTTTTCAAAAACCATCAGCCATCTTAACACGGGAAACTCCCACATGGCCTTCAGGCAATTAAACCTTCTAGTGAAAGTTCGAACCAGGATTCGACATCCCGTTTAGGATAATTCTAAACTAATATTAAAACGAATAATGTCATGGTCTAATCCTTAACCAGAATATTGCTCGGCTGTGCGGGTGAACACATCCTTCATGCCAAGCTAAAACATTCGAGCAACTACCGCTCCATTCGAACACCTAAACGACTAAACGGCAATCTGCGATTTGTCTAAAAATGCCAATTGACAATTACACAACTTAGTATTGTATAACCCACAATCAAAAATCATACAATTAATTCTTCACAACGAGACTCAGTCCTAATAATCAAACGGTTAACGTAAAGCTTCAATTTGTCAAAAAATTGATCAAGTTTCATATACTCCACAATTTACTTTAAGCACGCAACGTTTTACCCATAAAATGAGGCATGTAAGGAAAAACTTGCAACAAAGCTCCTGGAGCCATGCAAAAAATTCTTAAATATATACGAAATAAATCTCGGAGGACAGACTTTTCACAAAGCACAGAGAAGGAAAACACTTCTTCCCAGGGACAACTCTACGCGACCCCTCGGTCCTAATTCCTCTATCATAAATCGAACTACTTAACATCTAAGCAGGAACAAGAGTTTTGGCTGCGAACAATGGTAGACAAACAAAAACATGTCTCCAACGCAGGGTTAAGACTAAACCCTTGCAACACCACAAAACATCTTCAAGCCCGCGAACATTTGAAGCACGAAATGTGGCATACGAAAGAAAAACCAACCTTCAGCATCGCAAGATGTTGCATATGCCAGAAGAACCTTTTTGAATAATTACCTTCCTCGATAAAAACACCTTCTTGGAAGACCAAACAGTCGTATGCACTAAGATCTTCTCAAACATGTATCCTTCTTGAAGAATGAAAAACGATAATATCAACCACTATGTTTGTTGCTGATCACAAAAAACTCTCAACATCCTAAACAGACCAAGCAATCTCATCGAGATAGCTCTCATACACCTGACACAAGGATAATAGCGTTATAAAATAAATCCAAAATTTTTGGTCATAACTTCCTGGCGACTTAAAAATTGTCCCTGGAGATATTCTTGGTTCCTACTATACAAGTCGTATAAGCCGAGAACCTATCACAGATTTTAAATCGGTATAGAATCAGGTCGAAAATGCTACGGGAAACGTAAGCCGAAGTAGTCATTGCACCCCCTAAAACCGTTATTAGACCTAGTTCTTACCCTAAACCAAGCACACTGGTCAATAACATCTCTAGGAATAGTATCAGCACCCTCATACGAGATCCCAAAACTTGTCTCTTGGCTAATATTTAAACGTCCTTAGAAATCCCGCGAAATTAAATTCTGCGGAAAACTCTCGAAGTGGACCATGCAGATAGCAGTTCACCCAGGGTTGGGTATGAGATGACAACTCAAAATTTTCCCTCTACTTTAACACGAATACGCATACGCTCTTAAAACGCAAAACAAAATTCATTTTTAAGCCCTAAACGGGCACAGATTCGAAGCCACACGCTGCACGTCCCGAAAACATAGATACATCCACGCATGGCCAAGGAAGCATCCTCCAAGGTTAGTATCGAGGGCAACAAAGGTCCAATACAAAATGCCATCGACAAAAACATGCCCGATAATCTCTACAAGAAACACATAGACTATAAAGGTCTCTCTGGACACAGGTTGTAAGAAACTTAACTCCAAGACTAACTACGAATGGCTTGATCCCTTCAACAAGGGTACGTAGGTATCTTTCATAAGGTGACGCCCCAACCCAAACAAAAAATGGTTTCAACAATGGACCTTTTATCCATTGATTCCACCTAACACATTAATCACTACCTCGCAAGAAATTACACATAATATCTTGCGAATTGGGGGGCTAACTGTTGGGGTAAAAAATGGTCATGGAAAAATCAACGGCAAAAATCCTCCGAGAAATTGTGCCTTAGCAAATATAAGCTCAAAATGTCAGAGAAATTATATGGCATAAGTCAAACCTTTTTACAAAAGGTTAAAAGAAAAAACTTCGTAAATATCACCCCGGACAAGGAATAACAGAAATTCTGTCCAAAGAAAAATGATCCGAAGAAACGTTCTTCCAGAAGTTTTTTGCGAGAGATGACAAATTTTAAGATGTAGTATTCCGGGAAACCTTTATTCTATAAAAAGGAACCAAAAGTGTGGTAAAAAGAAAACTTCGTAAAAAGTATTGAACCACGAGTTTCTCGGAATAGATTAGTCAATCTCTCGACAGACGACTCCCTAGCGTCGAAACAACCAAACCAACTTCGCTTAATGGAAAGTTGGTCCAGCCAAGTCCAACTCGCCATCAGGCGAATTAGATGCCCACATCCAACTAGCCTGATGGCGAGCTGGACCGACCACGACCAACTCGCCATCAGGCGATTTGGACTGACCTCCAACTCGCTTGATGGCTAGTTGGATCATTCCCCATCAGTTCACCTTTAGCTTCTGTGGGAACCGAAATTCGAACTGACGATTTCCATTGATTTAGGAAGGCCAAGTAAACCCAGCTTTCACAGAAGTCCCGGATTTCTGCTAAGCCAAAACGTCAAGCGACCAAACAATGAGAACAAACGATATAATAATGACTTGATTAAACAAAAAGGGAGAAAAGAAGATCTTATTCCGAATCTGTGATTTGAGCGTTACAACAGGTAGAGCCTTTGCAGTAAGAGCCATCGGCGACTTCCTAGTTCTAACCTTGTAAGACTTGATTAACCTAGTTGAGTTGCAGCTCGTTAACAGAAAAACAGAAATATGCATAACTGCGCTAAGTGATATGCTTGATTTGAGTAAAATTTGTTTCTCTCTGCATCTCCAGCCTCGAAGTACTTATATACTCCTCCCAGAGGCGGTTTGGTCTTTCCCCCTTCTACCGTCGGTCGATTTTATCTCTTCGCGGAAATCTTCCATTATCCTTTTATCTTTCGAACTTAACATTTATCTTTTCCTGCAAAATAAAAGATAGACCATCATAACGATTGGACTCGATTTCGTGCAAAACCACGAGTGGGCTTCTTAGCTGTGTTTTAGACCTTCTTGGGCTGCTTTTCGAATTAAGCGTTTTTACGATTTTATTGAAAAGCCCTTCTGAAACGACGTCGATTCCGAAGAGAGTTCAAATTTCTTTTATAGTGGAGGCAACGTTAGGTGTTTAGTTAACCGTTTCCATTTTAGACAAACAATTCAAACTTTATACGATGAAACGGGTTCTTGCGGTAAAGATTCAACGGCAACTCCAATCGAGACAACAACGACGAGTTCAAACCGATTTCGAAGGAGGGGCAACGAGGTCGAGATAAAGATGGATTGGTGGATCCAACTCGTCGAATGCGCTAGTTAGATTGCTTATTCGACCGAACTAGCCCGTTCGGAGAGTTGGATTGGTCAAAATCGCCGAACAGGCGAGTTGGGTGGCTTGCTCGATCCACATGGCCGTAGGGCGAGCTGTTTGGCTATGCGCTACAACTCGCCCATTCGGCGATTTGGGCGGATTTGGTCAATCCAACTCACTGAGCGGGCGAGTTGGTTTGCTTGGTTGATCCAATTCGCCAAACAGGCGAGTTGGTCGTATTGGTCGATCCAACTTGCTCGTTCAGCGAGTTGTCGGCTCATTTGATCCAACTCGCTGAGGCGTACTTGATGCAAAGCCATCTATAGTTTCCCATCCCTAAAGTCATCGCACAGCTTTTCAACCGATTCAAGCTGTTAATCGATCAGATAAACCTGTGCAGTTTGCAGCACATCGTCGGGATTTTGGTGCTGAGTTACGAACTGGGTATGACCTTGACGTCGACCAACTTAAAGCCATGGTGAAGCACTAGGGGAATTCAGCCATAGTTCAGAGGAGTCGTCGGCCGGGCATGACGATTATAACGGAGTTTGTATCAAACTATCATGACTGGAGAGAGAACTTATTATTTTTCCGCTTCAACGACGCATCCCTAGAAGCGAACGACATTTCCATATTTAGGACTAGATGGGGTCAAAAAGGTATTCCAGATCGAGTGTCCTCCAGTTTCGGTTTTGATGATGTTCGATCTTACATGCTTCTTTTTAATTTTGCAGAGACTAATCCTCTTCCTCCGAGTACGGAGGTCTTGAACACCGTCCGAGACTTGCTCCATGAACATCCATCCTTTTGGGCCATGTTTAATCCGAAGGGGTTCACCGCGCTGTTGCTCTCCATCGTTTTCGGTTTCAGCCGGACTTTCCGGTCGAGGAAGGGTCGGAGTCAAGCATTACGTGTGAGGTTCGAGGGAGGAGGAAAAGGTCGAAGTCCCACAAGGCAAAAACGTTATCGTCGATGATGACGTGGCCGACGTGCGGTGCTTTCTTGACAGCATACTTAGAGACTATCTCAACAGTCAAGTAGGCGGGAGTGGTGGCAAGCATAAAAATCTTGACGAGTTTCTCGATTTCGACTTTCCTCCGGTCATAGATGGGTTCAATGGGGTGCTGAAGTTTACCTAGGCATCGAGGATGGTCAATGGGGTAAGTTTTGGTCCTCGAGCATTATTTTTTAATGGTCAAGCTTTTCTTGACTCTTGAGATCTTTTCGAGGGTCTTCTCATGATGAACCGAGCTCTTGATGCAAGCAGTCAAGAGGATCGCATGGCTTAATTCAGTTTTGAGACGTATGATAAAGAGATCGACCATCTGAGAGACCAATTGGAGAGTTCTCGTCGTCGTGAGAGAGAGTCGGTCACGACGGAGGTTCGTCATGCCTATAGGCGAGGAAAGAGAGAGGTGGCTGAAGTCATGAAGAACCGCCGTGACATGTTCTCATGCGAGTTCACAGAGCTTACGAGAGGTTATAACACTCTCGGCTATTATCACGAGTTTTGTGGCACCGTGGGCGGATTGTACCTTACGCAGGACCCTAACTATTCGTTTGACATCGAGTATGCAAGGCAAACTGCACTTATGAATGAGAGAGACATGGAATTCGGGATTCCCAAAAATCGAGGAGAGGATTTGGGAGCACTGGAACCCAATTCCTATTTCTTCTGATACGGTGGAAGCCAAGACGGGAGCCGTCAATGAGACTGGCGAAGAGAAACAGCCGACGACTCTTTGGATGTCGGCGACTTCTCGCCCGGGAAGTCGATGACTGGGTACTTTGGTCTCAATGATTGATCATTAGGTTGGCCCCTACTTATCTGGGAATGTGTTCCCTTGTCTTATAATATGTTTCTGGTATTCGTGCATCTCCGGCAAAGTGTGGTCGTGTGTCTTGTAGTGGGACTGGCCATGTGTGGATTTGAATCTCTGCCGTCTATTGGCTTTTGTTTGAATCGTATTTTTATAAAAAGGGTTTTGAGAATTTTTGGATTTTGTTAAGTGTAGGGGAAAATTCAAGTTGTCATCTCGCCTGTTACCCCTCTTTGTGGATCGTTCTATTCGTTGCTCGTTCGAGATGTTCGAGAAGTTCTCAAAGTTTTGAGAGCATTTAGATGCGGATGAAGAGAAATGCTTTCAGGGTCTCGTATCTTTTCGATATCATGCCTTGAGACGTTAGAGACCAGTGTGTTGGGTTAGGGTAAGATCTAGGTTTACTTTCGGTTTGAGGCTTTGCGATGACTAATCAGCTTTCGTTTTGCCTGTTGCGATTTTAACCTGACTCCGTTCCGATTTAAAGTCCGCAATAGGTTATTGGCTTATACGACTTGTCTGGTTGGAGTCGAGCATATCTCCGGACAAGTCTGGCTTATACGACTCGGCCGGGATATGTTTGTTAATGAGTTTTAGTGGTCTGCGGGATCTGTTGATCTCGGCGGTGCCATAGTCAATCTGATGAAGTTTCTTTGTTGAGTAAGATATTGTGGAGTTGATCCGTTTTGAGGTAGGATATAATCAAAATTCTTTTAAAGTTTTTATCTCATTTTAGTCATCAATGGAAGCATATACAAAAAATATTATGATTAAAAATATAAATTATATTATTTAAATAAATTTAAATATTTTAAAGGTATAAAACTGAAGTATATGAAAATTATATATTTTATAATTTTTTGAATTTTCGATATTTTTATGAATTTTTTGAATTAAAAAAGTTATTTATTTTTAAGAAACATTTTGTATTTCTAAATTAATTTTTATAAGTTTTAAAAAATTTTAGTAGAATTTCTCTTTTAAAGATAATTTTATTCATTTTATATCTATTTTACCTATTTTTATTTATTTGAAGTGTTTTTATTAATTTATTAATTGAAATTTTCTTTTTAAAAAAAAAACTATCGCGTCATCATTTTGATCGGATACTGAATAATAACGATCACAATTTTGACGTTGTGAACAAGTAACTTAGTTTCAAAGTTTATTATGTTATTGATCTTACTTTCATTGTTTAAAGTGTCAGATGTTGAACGTCAATGTTTAAAGTGCAAAATTTTGCCAACTTGAGTATTTAAAATGCATTTTCCCTGCTTAAATCTAAGGTTAGATTTTATCCACAAAGAGCTGAATGAAAAATTTGAAGCCTTGAAAGCCCAAGTCATGATGCTAGACAGCCAGGTTTTTCAGACATCAGACATCAGAAGCTGTGAAGCAGCAAGAAGCTCTGGTTAAAGAGAAACCTGAGGAGAGAAAGAGACATCAAGTTGATGGCATCTTAGATAATAACTTTGGGGAAGTAACCGAGCATGAGAATATGGAAGAAAGTGCTTTTATAGTCGAAATTTCTATTTCCTTTGGCAGCTCGCATTGGTGTCGATCGACACCATCAGTTGAGCATCGATCGACACCCATTTAAGAGTACGTAGGAACGGTGAGAATTCAGAACCTCTCAGACTTCGCCACACGACAACCGCATACTCCCAGCCCGTACAGTGTTAAAACGAACGTCGTCGATCAACACCAACAGGACGGCATCGATCGACATCAACGGGCGCCCAACGATCGACAACAGTAGCCGAGCTTCGATCGACACCCACCCATGATAAGCACTAATGCACACCACTCATCGAAAGGCCAACAGTGAACACCAATCAGCAGGATGTAGATGCACCAGAACAAGGGCAATTGATCCCAGCTGAAACCTCTTTTGTCGATAGTGTGAATCAACAGTACACACAATATATCAATCGACACCAGCTGGAAGAACATGAACCTGTCATGAACAAGCAGGCAGCAAAAGAAAGAAGTCCAAAGAAGAGAGTGAAATCTAGAGAACCCTATGTTCCCAAACACATCAGGAGAGAAGCTAACAAGGCTGAACTTGATGGATTTCAAAAGAGAGAGGAGAGGGTTCCTAAGGATATGTCTTTCGAGGATGCATATCACCAATACAGACTTAATTTCTTCAGAGAGAGCAAGGAGACATATAAGGACATTGAGCTTCTGTTTAATACGGTCAGCCGTAGATCAAAGAACACACTGAAGAAGGAACAAGATCCTGGGAAGTTTTTGATTCCATGTTGTATACATGATACCAATTTCCCATATGCCCTCTGTGATACTGAATCTGGAGTCTGCATCATGGCCAAGGACACTGCCGAACTGTTTGGATTAAAGGTGGAACCTTTTTAAGATAGTTTTGCCTTTCGTGGATAACTCAAAGGTAAACTCAACAGGCATGATCAAGAATGTTAAAGTAGAGATAGGTGAATGCACTGTCCCTGTAGACTTTCATGTTTTGGAAACCAAATCAGGTCGAGAATCTTCTCTTGTCTTTGGAAGAGCCTTTTTGGCTACAGTGGGGGCAGTTTGTGATCTTAGGAAGAATAAGATGTCCTTTACTAATGTTGATGAAAATGTATTCTACTATCTTGTGGGAAAGACCAGAAGTGAGGGGTTTATTTCGTGGGTATAGTCGTCTGAAGATCCATCAGCTGCATCTGATTCAAACCATGAAACCACATAACAAGCATCAGTGTCGATCAATACTCACCTAATAGCATCGATCGACACTCTCCAGATTTTAGAACGACATGTGATTGAAAAGCCTAAGTCTGGGGGAAGGACCAGGAAGAAGAAAAAGAAAAAGGAGGTAGATGCAGATTTCTTGTCACCGGTTCCTTCGCGATGTTATGAGGGAAGTCTTGAGTATAGGATGTGTTGCAAAGGAAGTCTACAACCTTTTACCAAGGTCAGGGTGCTAGGTGATCCAGAGCTGAAAGACAAAGGGGAAGGTTTTGCAAGAGCTTTTATCACAGCATCAATAAAATGAGGAAGAGGGACAATGAGAGCTCTTCTGGAGCAACTTCTCCTTCTCATCCAGACTAAATCAGATCTCCAGAAGTCAAGCTAATGACTATAACCAAGCTCTGAGTGGGAGGCAACTCACTGTTTAGTAAGTCTTTATTTTGTTTTACTTATACTACTATTTATTTTGTGTTTTACTTTGTTTTATAGAATGTTTGAGTCCACCATCAATCGACACCATAGAGGCACCATCAGTTGACAATGGATCGCGACTATCGATCGACCTCACACGCCTACCATCGATCAACACTCTTTTACATAGTATGGTATTGAATTTCACTCTTAAGCTATTTACTTATGATTTGATTTTTCCTACCAATCCATGACATATTACATTGGGGACAATATAATTTAAGTCTGGGGGAAGTTCGCTAATGTTATTTGATTTGTTTTGAGCCTTATTTACTATATATAAGTTTTTCAAAAGAAGTTTTATTGAGTCAAGAAGGGGACTATGATCAAGATTTATTATTGATTAACCACACTTTAGCACCATTCGTAGAAGGTTGTTGCAGAGATTACTAGAATACCAAAGTGTATCATCCTGCCACTATATCACACTTGATTAGAAAGTTTGAAGGAACCGAAGCTAATTTCCAACACAAATCCTGACATTATCTGCTTGTTTTGTGGCTTGGTATACACTGGATCGGATTTCTTATGCAAGTTTGTAGGTAAAATTCATTGCACCTTTGGTTCCCTTCTCTCCCTCTCTCTCTCTCTCTCTCTCTCTCTCTCTCTTGAGCATCTACTTAATAACTTAAAAGATTGAGATGACTTCCCGAGATGCAGAGGGTAGGTAAATTACCTATGACCCCATCATTCTAATTCGGAGGAATGATCACACATTGTTTGAAGCGAGAGGTAGGTACATTACCGATGACCTCACTATTCGCCTACAACTTTTCCCAAAAGCAAAAGAAAAAAAAATAAAAAAGAAAAAAAATAAAAGAAAAGAAGAAGAAAATTGAAAATAAGATGGCAAGATGGACTGTATCAGCATCATTGTCCATTAAGTTTGAGATCAAAAAGATTCAGAGAAGAGAGAAAAGGGGGAAGAGAGGAATCAGAGAAGGCTTTGTGCCTGGTTGTTCAAATATTTGCAGAGGTAGGAGTCAATGTGTCTTTTGATCGATATTCTTAAGGTAAAGCCTACACTTTTATTTTATGCAAAGAAATGAAATTAGTAGACGGGTGAGTCAAACTAGTATTTGCTAAGTTGTTGGTAGACAGGATTTGGTTGCTATACTAGGATAGGGTATATAAATTTCCTTTGTGATTGACTTGATAGGATGTGGTTGCAACAAAGTAGGGTGATATTATACTTAGACATTATGTGAGTCTCCACTTTTTCAAAACCTTTTTCACATGCTTTGTTTGCTTGAGGACAAGAAAAAGGTTTAGTCTGGGGGAGTTGATAGGGCCTGATATTTACCACTATTGTTCCATGATATTAGCTCTCTTTATAGTCTGGAGAACTGTGATGATTCTGGAGCTTTTAGAGATGCAGAACTGCGCAGATGCGTCAGATGTTTATGTAACATCCCGAGTTATGATATGTGGAAAGGCTTAAGAGAATTGATTTGGCTACCTATGTCACCAAAGTTGACTTGTCTTTTCATTCACACATCTGTTTAGAACTCCATGGTTAAGCGTGCTTATGCTGGAGTAGTGAAAGGATGGGTGACCTATAGGGAAGTGATTCGCGATACCGTGTGAGTGACGCCAAAACACGGGGAAAGTTTGGGTGGTGATTGCAGGGTCAGTAAACAATGATTTCGAGCCTTGGAAAAATTAACGCACAACCGTCAGACGGGATGGGACCCACGGGCCGAGAGAGCGGGCGTGGGAGGCTCATTAGTCGTGGGCGGTCGAGGCATTACAAGTGGTATCAGAGCTGGTTAGCCATCTCGATTATGACCCGAGAGGCGTCTTGAGACCTGTCGTGGGGCGCAACAAAGACGTTGCGTTCTTTGAGAGGGAGTGAATTGTAACATCCCGAGTTGTGATATGTGAAAAGGCTTAAGAGAATTGATTTGGCTATCTATGTCACCAAAGTTGACTTGCTTTTTCCGTCACACATTCGTTTAGAATTCCATAGATAAGCGTGCTTATGCTAGAGTAGTGAAAGGATGGGTGACCTACCAGGAAGTGATTCGCGATACCGTGTGAGTGAGGCCAAAACACGGGGAAAGGTCGGGTGGTGATTGCAGGGTATGTAAACAATGATTTCGAGCCTCAAAAAAATTAACGCACAACCGTTAGACAGGATGGGTCCCACGGGCCGAGAGAGCGGGCGTGGGAGGCCCATTAGCCGTGGGCGGTTGGGGCGTTACAGTTTAGCTATGGATACGGGATAGATCTTGAGTTAGCTTTCAAATTACACCGTTGTAAGGTCCATCTGACAGCTATATCTAAAGTTATGCCCAATTTACTAAAGAGTGGTCTGTCTGCCTCGCGAAAGGAAGCTGTCGAGAATATGAATGAGTGTCGATCGAAGGCATAACCTTTTTGTCGATCGAAGGTGATCCCAGAAGACAGGCCCAACTTTTTGTATGGCCGACTTAAGCCCATAAGCTATCAAAAATTGCCAGAATGCCCCTGCACGACTTAAAACCCTATTTATATATTTATAAGCCATTGTTGACGGCTACGCTTGTGAAAATAGATGGATTTAAGTGAGAGGGAGTTTCAGGAACATAGTATGGTCTATTTAGATAAAGAAAAATGTAAGAAACCAGAGAGAATGGAGGAGAATATTATGGAGAGTATAAGGAGAATGAGAGTGTTCTTGAGAGATTTTCTTGAGAGAGAGAGTAAACAGAGAATAATGAAGAAAAAAGGACTCCTCTCCCTTAATAATTTGCGTGGTACATGAGGCCATTAAGTAGCCATACAATAATAAAATAAAATAAACATAAAGGAGAGACAGATGTGAAAGATGGATAATAGATCTGGATAATAGAGTGATGCCTCTCTCCAACAACTCTTTTTGCAGGAGATCTGGATTTGAATTCAAACTGCTTACTAGTCCTCATTGAGTCTTCTTCAAGTCCTCATCGAGTCTTCTTACAAGTCTTCATCGAGTCTTCTCCAAGTCCTCATCGAATCTTCTTCAAGTCCTCATCAAGTCTTCTTCAAGTCCTCATCGAGTCTTCTTCATCCTTTATTTATTCATTTCAATATTCATTCCAACACTCCCCTCAAGCTTGACCATTGGAGATCCTTGTACAAGCTTGGAACCTTGAAGAATCTCCCTCATTAAAAACCTTATCGAGAAAACCCATTTTGGGACAAAACCAACTAAGGAAAAGAGTAGAGTTCTTCAAATCCTAAGGATTGGCAACTGAGCCTAAGGAACTTCAGATAACTCATGGTGGAGTACTTAGGCTCTGGATCATGGCCTAACCTGTGGTGCAAGTATGAACTCCATCACTTTCACACATCAACACCTTGGATCTCTTCTTTAGGCTGGTTTGTTGTCTCCCCCTCTCTTCTGACTACTTGCCATCTCCAAAGGGGTTATGGACTACCAGCTTCTGTCACATTGAGCTCCAAGTATGGTACTCTTCATAAGAATGGTGGGGAGTGAACTCCACTTGAATTCCACACTTGGTAAGACAGTACATGGATCATGGAAGCTTCATCAACACAAGCTTGGAACTTAGAATAGGAAGGACCAAGCTTGCATGGTTGTAATGGGTTCTAGATGGCTTCTTTGATCCGGTTTTATGATGCAAGTGTGAAATCCACAGCTTGCAGGAGGCAATGGACGTCTTGGATCTTCAGGATTGCTCATCATTACCCCTCCTCAAGCTTGATCCAGAGAGTATAGGTCAAGGACCAAGCTTGGAAGAGAGCAATACTGATCTTAAAACCAGGAGCGCATCACCCCTACAGCTGCGCTTAAGCCAACCGGTTCCTCCCTTGATCTCTTCTCCACTGCCTTAAACAACCACTCTTCCTTGTGTGTCTCTTGAACCAGGAGCACCACAACCCCTACAGCCTGCGCTTAATCCAACCGGTTCTACACACAAGTTAGCTTTTCCATGTTCAGAAAAATACACAGTGTGTAGGCTCTGAACACGTGGACAAAGCCTTCTCTCCATGGTCAGGAATATACATCATGTGTAGGCTTTGGATTAACCAGGAATATACATCATGTGTAGCCTCTGAACAGCATGGGCATAGCCTTCTCTTTTTCTTGGTTTGATGATGGACAGAGGACAACACTTGTGTACCTGAAACACCACTCAAACTCCAGCAAAATTAGACCATACATTAGGATCAGAGCTTGATAACTCACCAAGTCTGATCCATAATGATTAACAAGATGCAATGGACTGAATCTAAATAACTCATTCAGTTCAAATCCAAGCAAACCAATTCTCTAAATTCTCAAGCATGATAACACATCAATTACAACGCATCTAGGCTCATTTTATCACACATATGACATAATAGAATGCAATGACAACTTAAAACAGTAGCTTAGACTAGAAAACTCATCTAAACAAGCTACACAACCATGAATGCAGAACATGACCAGGAAACTCTCCTGGACGTCTAGCAAATCAACAATGCACACAACAGATTCTAAGAAACTCGCCTCGACCATACATCACAAACAATTAAACTAGGACAGGAACTAGACAAAACCTTCCTAGTAAACTCCTAGAACAGAACACACACAACCAGAAACAATTTAAACAATTGAACAAGCTCTTATTGAAGTTTAGGAGGTTAACTTACAACCAAGGAACCTGAGCTAGTTCCTTCAACCTCCAAGGCCATGGTTCATCTGAACTTGGAAGGTTTGAGGTGTGGGTGAAGATCCCAACACTTCTCCTTGGTATGACCATCTCGCTTGCAGTGCTCACACCTGACTCCTCTCCTCTCCTCCTTCTTGTAGTAAGTCTTTGGTCACTGAGGAGAGGCAGCTGCTTGATTGGCAAGGGAAAGAGACTCCTTTCCTTCAAACAAATCGTGTGCCCCTTGTTCCTTTTGGATTTGGGAGCACACTTCTTCAAGAGATGGCATCTTGTCTGACCTCAGTATGTGCTTCACTAGATCATTGAAGGCTGAATAAAGAGTGATGAACAGCCCAAACACCTTGTCTTTCTCTCTTCTTTCATTGAGGATGTTTGGGTCTGTTGTAGATGGTCTTAGCATATCAAGCTCGGCCCAAAGGGACCTGAACTTTCCAAAGTGGTCAGTAAACTCCATCTCCTCCTGAGACATGTCGTGTATGGCCTTCTTGAGCTCATACACTCGTCTCAAGTTGGATGAGTTGCCATACACCTTGTGGAGAGTCTCCCAAAGCTCTTTAGCACTTTCACAGTATGAATAAGCCTCAATAATAGAAGCTTCAAGAGAGCTTTGGAGGATGAACAAAACCATGAAATCTTCTTCCTGCCATTTACCTCCATTTTCAAGATTAGATGGAGCTGCTTGTGTACAATGATTCCACAAGCCTTTCCCTCCAAGAGCAGTCTTCACAAGACTGGACCAAAGGAGGTAGTTTGAGCCTTTGAGCACCACAGGAATCACCATTGGAGTCGCCATACTTCTTGTGTTCTCCATCTTGGAGACTTTTGGACCAGTGGACAATAGAGTGTACCCACTGGTTTGTGAGAGACTGAGCTTGAATCTGGACTTTGATGAAGCATGCCAAACTGAGCTGAAGCTTTCTTGAGTTCCAGAGACAAAATACCTCCTTTATCTTGAGTTCTGGTGAGGTTTTTCCCTCCTGGAAAACCTTTGGAGCAGAGGATAAAGGATAGAACAAGAAACAGAGTTTGAAAAAGATGAAGAACAAAAACATATTTGCGGAAGCTTTATAGGGTTTCAGGAGCTTGAAAGCTCTGATACCATGTGAGAATAGATTGATATAAGTGTGAGGGAGTTTCAGGAACAGAGTATGGTCGATTTAGATAAAGAAGAATGTAAGAAACCAGAGAGAATGGAGGAGAATACTATGGAGAGTATAAGGAGAATGAGAGTGTTCTTGAGAGTGTTCTTGAGAGATTTTCTTGAGAGAGAGAGTAAACAGAGAATAATGAAGAAAAGAGGAATCCTCTCCCTTAATAATTTTCGTGGTACATGAGGCCATTAAGTAGCCATACAATAATAAAATAAAATAAACATAAAGGAGAGACAGATGTGAAAGCTGGATAATAGATCTTGATAATAGAGTGATGCCTCTCTCCAACAGCTCTTTTTGCAGCAGATCTGGATTTGAATTCAAACTGCTTACAAGTCCTCATCGAGTCTTCTTCAAGTCCTCATCCAGTCTTCTTACAAGTCCTCATCGAGTCTTCTTCAAGTCCTTATCGAGTCTTCTTCAAGTCCTCATCGAGTCTTCTTACAAGTCCTCATCGAGTCTTCTTCAAGTCCTCATCGAGTCTTCTTCAAGTCCTCATCAAGTCTTCTTCAAGTCCTCATCGAGTCTTCATCATCCTTTTTTTATTCATTTCAATATTCATTCCAACAACGCTTACCAAGCTTTATTTTATCTATTGTTCAAGGGTTAGGAGAGAAGGGAGAAATTTTTTATTTTGTATCTATTTCATATATGATTTATGTAACAAAGATCATGTTTGAGTAGATCTCTTGTTAGGTTCATGGTTTAATAATGGTATTGATAGATTAGCCAAACAATAGAATTGCTAGGGTGATTATTAGATCTATAAATATAATTGTGTTTATTGCTTATGTTCTAGACAAGGTAACTAGAATAGGATAGTTAGGCGCAAGCGAGAGCATGGTCTGCTACCGTAATTAATCTTGTTGAGCTAGGTTGCTAGAAACAAATGAGAGTTGATTTAGTGAAATTATCGAATTAGGTCATAAATATTGACTCATGAGACCATCGATCAACGCATGATCATTGCCATCGATCGATGGTCTTTATGTGTCAACAAGCGAGAGCTGCGACATCGGACTTAGTCAATAGATTAGACTCGCAGCGAGAGCTGGTGGTCCTTTACATTAGATATCGAGTTTATGATTAATACCCTTAGCTTCTATCCTCTATAATCCACTTGCCTGAAGCCCTAGATCAAGCTATTTATTATTATTTTTTACTTACCAATCAATCAATTATCTGATATAGTTTGTTTTCTGCTTTTTAATCTATTTACGTAGCTGGATCAAGACTGTATTGAGTTTATTGTGTGCCCACTCTCCCTGTGGATTCGATCCCTAAATATTACAATTTGACGTCTCTTGACAAGAGTAGTTCGTAGGGTTAATTTGATAGAGTTTGCATTGAAATACATAAAAACCCTCCTGTCAGTGGAATTGCTGTGAAACTCGAATTTGTGGCACACTCCATTGATCCTGCGGAGGTAGATGTGTATTGGGTGGCTATGTGCGGTTTAAAGGCTCCTCCACCTGAGTTATGGTATCCTCTGCCAGTTCATACCTAAAGAACCCCTGGCTGTCCGAGCCACACTTGTCCGTCGTAACTCGAGGTCATCCGAAGTTTCTGCCATGTCCCGGACTCGGTAGAATTTTGACTTCAAAGGGCCAGAGAACGTGCAGATGCTCCTCTGGATGATTACTTCACATGTTACAACACTTTTCTGCTGCGTTGCCGTTTGTGGTATCCCATTTCAGAAGTAATCATTCAAGTCCTGGATCGATTTGGATTGTCAATAAGCCAGACCACTCCTACCAGCTTGCAATATCTTATCGGGATTTTGGTTCTAAGATACGAGCGTGGCATGACTCTCGATGCTGATTATTTTGAGGCTTTGCTGAAGCCAGTGGGGTCAAAGACATCGCTAAGATATCATTTGAGCCTAAGGAACGATATGGCGATAATCAAGGGGTTTTCTTTGAATACACTTGCGTGTCTAAGGAACTACTTTATTCGTGCGCATAGATAGTGCATCCGTCGAGGAGAGCTGCATTCCCATTTTTAGGAGTAGATGGGGCCGAAAGGGTATGTTGATTGGATATCCATTAGTGTTTTCGTTTTGAAGATATCTAGCCTCACACTTACTTTCTATATTTTACAATTACTAATCCTTTGCCTCTGTTTCCTGAGGACTCACCTATCGTTAGGGATCTTCTTCGGGGTGGTCCGTATTCTTGGGGCCACTTTTCTCCGAGACGAGTTCCTTTTGTGGTGGCGTATCATCATTCTCGACTCCAGCCTGACTTATTGGTTGAAGAAGGATCGGAGCCGAGTATGGACGATTTTTACCCTTTCAAAATTCCGAGGGAGAGGTCAAGATCTCCTAAGGACAAACAGGTTTCCGAGACCAAGGATGGAGATGCCGTCGATGAGCTGGAGTTTCCCTCGGATGACATGTTTTGCAATTTTTCGATGCCAAGCCAGTGAAAGTGGCGCTGATCGGGTCGATGCACCGGACTTTGACACTCTTGGCCCCAACCTCGACAACTTATTTGACTTCGGGATGCCTCTGACCAAGAGCGAGCCCGTCGAGTCGCTGCAGTTTGAGAAAGCATCGAGGATGTTCAACGGGGTTAGTACTTGTTTTTGGATGTTTTCTGTTTTTGCCAAAAGTTTTGCTAACTCTCTAAAGTTTCACAGGGTCTCCTTATCATAAACGAGGCTCTTTCAATGCAAGTCGCTTGGAAGCACGCACAGCTTGGTTCAAAGCCGAGACATCCAAGAACGAGGTTGCCTGCTTGAAGGGTGAGATGGCAGCAAATTCTCTTCGCGAGAGAGAGCTTGCCGCAAAGGAGGCTCGTCGGGCCTACCCGAGAGGGAAGAGGGAGGTCGCCGAGATCGTGGAGAACCGTCGCGTTCAGTTCACAAATGAGTTCATTGAGCTGAAGAAGACATACAAGTATGTTGGCGACTACCGCAAGTGCCGCGGTGCCGTTGGTGGATTGTATCTCACGTAGACCCTTGAGTATTCTTACAAAGAGAAGATGACCAAGCAGTCGAGTCGCATGCGTAAGAATGTGAACAGAAACTCCATGATTCCCCTAATTAGAGTATGGGATCAGTGGGCTCTGATTCCCGTGTCTTCTGATTCGGAGGAAGTCAGAATCGGAGTCCCCGGTGAGACTGGTTAGGTAAACCAGCCGACAGTCACTGTTAACGACTGCCCGTGCGGGAGGTCGATGTTCGAAATCTATGATCCTGATTCATAGGAAAATTTTGGACTTGATGGGAAGGTGGTCACTTTCATAATTATGTTTCTAGTTTATGCCTGGCCGAGTGTGGCCGTTTTACGTTTGCTTAGGCCGAGTTTGGCCTTGTTAGATTGTTGGGACTGGCCACTTGTGTCTTTGAATCCCTTGCCACCTTGCAGCTTTATTCATTGAACTATTTTTATTTTAAAAGAGCCTTAGAGTGTTTTGATTGAACATGGAGAGAAGAATATGAGTTGTCATCTCATATCTAACTCTGGGTGAGTCGGTTTATTCGTTGCTTGTTGAAGGGAATGTTCAAAAAATTTTCTAAAAGTTTTGCGACGTTTCGTGAGCGTTTAGATATGAACAAAGAGACATGTTTTAAGATCTCGAATCGGTTCGATATCATGCCTTGAGATGTTATATACCAGTGTGCTGGGTTTAATGCAAGATCTAGGGTTTAATGCAAGATCTAGGGTTTAAGGTTTTGCGATGACTAATCGGCTGTTGGGTTACCTGTTTTGATTTTAACCTGATTCATACTGATTTAAAGTCCGCGATAAGTTCTCGGCTTATACGACCTGTAAAAATCGAGCATCTCTCCAAAGACAATTATTAAGTAGTTTATAAGTGCTGACCAAAAATTTGGATTTCTTTTATAGCGCTCTATTATCCTATTCGGATGTATGAGGACCAAGGGAAGGTCTGTCATATCCCCGATCCTAAATAGGGTCGTTGGACGGACCATGGTGCGAGGGGACGCACCAGTCAGGTCATAAGGCCTAAAGACAATCGTATCATGGTCCGTAAGAGGGGTTAAGGGTATCAGATAGCTGAGACTTAACCAGAATGGGAATGAAGAAGATCAAACCAGCTAAGGGAAGCTAGACAAGTACTCCAGAAGATGGACAAGGGTCGGATGAAGCTCAAACCAGGTAAGGCAAGCTGGACAAGGGTCGGATGGAGCTGACACTAGCTAAGGGGAGCTGGACGGTAGCTCACACATTGCAAGCCAGCTAAATGGAGCTGGAAAGGTAGCTCACACAGTGTAAGGTAGCTCACTGGAATTGGAGTAATAGCTCACCCAGCTGAGGCAGCTGGCAGTCAGCTCATCTCAGCTTGGTGGAGTGTTGTGATCGGGGCCAGTGGTGGCCGGGTCATGGTCAGCTGTTGGGTCCGGTTGGGTGCGGCCCAATCCACTTGGGGCTTATGGGTCATGGCAGGATCCGTGGGTCTTGGCACTGGACTGAGGACCCAAACTGATGCATTGGGCCGTCCAGGAATAGCCCACACGCCCAGCAATTGGCAGTTGGGCAGTTTAGGCGAAAGGATGCAAAGAGAGGCAGTTATGCATGCTCTCTCTTCCAGTTTTACCTGTTCGCCTATGGAGAAGTTGGCATGGACATTCTCTATTATAGAGTGTCTGGCACAGAGAATGGCATGAAAGTATTAAGGCAAACCTCTGCCAAAATCATACCAGAGAAAGAGATAGACAGAGATCGGCGGTTAGAAAAACAAACCGTGTGTGTTGGTGATTGTCTGTTACAGTGGGATTCAAACCGTGGGAGGATCAGGCAGGACTGATTGAAACCAGGCAGAAAAACAAGGATAAGGCGAACGAGAAGGACTTGGCCCCAGAGGAACCTACACCTAAGGTTAGTGATGCTAACCACAGACCATCGCCCAAAGCCCAGGGTTGTACCGGATGGGTTTTTGTGGTGGTTGCATCCATTTCCATTTTACTTACTGATCAATCTCTCTTATTCTATATTCTGATGGTGTCTGTGGTTTCAGACTCAGTGGCACTGAACCAAGGCCTTGGCCGGTTCAGTGGGACACTCCATGGCCTTTGGCTGGATTGGTTTGGTCGAGATCTTGTAGTTCCTGAAGAAATTATTGAGATCCGATTATGGAAATCTATTAGTGGGGATTTATCATGAATTATCATGAATTTTATTTTGTTTTAGGGAATTGAGATGATGATGGTCACTTTGGACCGGTTTGACTGATCATGGTCGAGATCTATATGATCAAGGCCGGTTCTGCCAATTCTGGTTTGGGGATTCTCTTAATTGAGAATTATCATGAAGTTTCATGAATTTTAATTAGTTTTTGGGAATTTATTTGAGTAGGTCAGATTTTGGCCAGAGATGTAGGATATCAACCATGCTTTTCTAGATCACTTGCTAAGTTATCGGTTAATATATTGATCTGTTGTGACTGTGTGGTTCCAGGACCTGTTCAGGATCGTGGTAAAGCCAAGGAACCGTGAGGACTCAAGCCAAGGATGGATGTGTGATGTGTTTGGGTAGAAAAGATGTGATGAACTTATGATAGCCTAGTGTTCAAACTGATTACTTTGTATGGATCACATTTACTTACCTATAAAATATCGATTTGCCCTTATATGAAATGAGTACTGATGTTTGAATATATGAACCTCAATTGTTGAAAATACTTAGAAAATTAATGGACTTAAAACCGGAGATAAAGGAATTAAACTGAGTAGGATTGGTTAAGTGGGAGTGCGGTCTGGTTGGATTGAGGAATCCAGGATCGGGTCTTACAAGTTGGTATCAGAGCATGCTTGATTCTAGGATTGTTGGTTATGGGTGTTCATCACACATCCGGCTGGGACTCACGGTGAGGTGGTAGTTGTTTTGGTACTTAGGAAATATTATTTGAGGTTCATGTGTAATATATTGGTTATTAACATGTGATGATGTGGCTGTCTTTTATTTTGGTTCCAAGAGGAATCCTCATAAGGGAAAGGATGCCACTGGGCTATCCGGAAATATGGAGGTGGATGGTGCTGATCCACCGGTGGAGTTGCCAACTCGGGTGCAACCGGTCAACAATGAAACCGGATTACCACAAGGCCCGTCAATCCGTACGGAGGTTTATGTGGATGGTGCTGAGAACCAGCAGGAGCTGGGGCAGGAGGAAGAGGAAGCTGAATCCTCCCACGCTGGTGAACGGGATGATCATAACCCGATTGCAACCGATGTTATGTCTACCCAGGTTGAGGAGCGAGCTGAACCATCCATGAAGGAAGTGCTGGCAACCATGAAGCTCATATGCACTCAGCTTGTGACCATGACCCAGGCATTCACCCCCTTTGGTGATCTGATCCGTGGGTCAGGCTACGTCTCCAGCTCGTGGAGCTGCTCAGGCAGCTGGTGGACGAGCTGGTATAACAGCTGCTGAGGCAGCTGGTGTGCGAGCTAGTACTTCAGCTGCTCAGCCGAGCTAGTACTGCAGCTGCTCAAGCACCTGGCGGGCGAGCCAGTACAACAACTGCTCTGGCAGATGGTGGTCGAGCTAGGACAGTAGCTGATGTGGTGGAGATCGATCCACCAGTTGGGCAAGCTCGTAGGGTCTTTTACCTGATGGTGCTGGAGCACATTTCAAGGCTGGGAACCAACCACTTTTCTGGAAGTGTTGATCCCATTGAGGCAGACGAGTGGAGGAGCAGGTTGGTACGCAACTTCAGCTCAACTCGTTTCCCTGAGTAGTACAAGAAGGACATTGCGGTCCACTTCCTGGAAGGTGATGCACACAACTGGTGGTTAGCCCTGGACAAGCGTACTCATGGTACCATAGAGCGCTTTGTGGATTTTGAGGTTGAGTTCAACCACAGGTACTTCCCTGCTGAAGCATGGGACCGTTTGGAGACTCAGTTCTTGGACTTGGTCCAGGGATGCAGGATGGTCAGGGAATATGAAGAGGAGTTCAACCGCCTTAGGCGCTTTGTGGGAAGGGAGCTGGAGGATGAGGCAGTTCAGGTTCGTCGGTTCATAAGAGGCCTTAGGGTCAAACTCAAGACCTACTGCTCAGTCCGCACCTTTCACTAAGTGTCTGAGCTGGTCGAGCGGATGTCAATGCTAGAAATGAACCTAGCGAAAAGGCTAAGCTGAAGGTGAAGAGTGTAGTGGTGTCCACATCTCGCAGTGGTGACTGGAAGAGAAAGAGGGACCAGGCCAAGGAGGGTAGACCCTCAAGTGGTAGGCCCGAGTGTCCCAAATGTGGACGGCACCATGGTGGTGAGTGTTGGAGGACTATGGGAGCTTGTCTCCGATGTGGAAAGATGGACCACTCATCCCGTGACTGTCCTAAACAAGAGCAAAGGGCTGGTGGTGAGGCTAGGTCGTGTCACCACTGTGGTAAGAAGGGGCACCTCCTCAAGGATTGCCCAAAGCTGTAGTCTGGACCAAACAAGGGGCGTGGTAAGGCTAGTAGGTCGGACCAGAACCGCGAGCAGGCTTCAGGACCGCGTGTGTACGAGCTGTCCAAGGATGCGGATGAGGCGGGACCATTCCTCGCGGTCACTGGTAGTACTTCTAGTCATGTTCTTTTTCAATTCAGTAGAATTGCATAGTACGGAACCTAGGACGGTTAGATACTTAGTATGGGTCATATGTAGGGAACCTAAGTATTGGTGGTGTGGAAACACACGTACTTTTTGATACTGGTGCTACACATAGTTTCGTGAGCTCAGGGATGATCGGAAAGGGGTTGTTCCAAATGGGCACGGAGGAATGTCCTTTCATAGTTAACGCCGCCGGTGGATAGAGAATGAGTTCACTAGGGTTGGTGAAGGACATTCCAGTGGTGATCCAAGACAGGGTCATGCCTGTGAATCTTGTGGTAGTCCACTTAAAGAATCATGAGGTGATCTTAGGTATGGACTGGCTTGTAAAGAATTGGGCCACTCTTGATTGTCACCGAGGGCGAGTGCAATTTGAGAGTAGGTGTGGATCTCCAATCATGTTTCAAGGTATACGTCCAACCTCCGGATGCTTAGTGGTGTCAGCTATCCATGGTGAGAGGATGCTGAGGAAGGGTTGTGAAGCTTATCTTTTTGTGAAAAAGAAGGATGGTAGCTTCAGATTGTGCATAGACCACCGAGGGTACCAGGTAACTGTGAAGAACAAGTACCCATTGCCTCGGATAGATGAGCTGTTGGATCAGCTCAAGGGAGAAAAGTGGTTCTCTAAGATTGTTTTGGCTTCAGGGTATCATCAGATTCTCATGGAACTAAATGATGTGAAGAAGACAGCCTTATGGACCAGTTTGTGGTTATGCCATTTTGGCTAACCAATGCCCCAGCATCATTCTTGAAGATGATGAATGGTATCTTCCGAGAGTTTTTGGATGAATTTGTAATCATCTTTATAGATGACAAACTTGTATATTCCAAAAGTAAAGAAGACCATGAAAGGCATCTCAGGGCACTGCTGGGACGTTTGAGGGAGAAACAACTCTTTTCTAAGCTGAGCAAGTGCAGTTTTTGGTAAAGGAGCATTGGTTTCCTTGGATACATTGTGTATGATCAAGGCATGTAATACCTGTGATCTAGGGTATCAAGCCAACGTAAATCAAAGGACGTAGATCAAGCCATATAAGTATGAAGAAGCTTTAAGAAGACTTGACTAGAGGTTCGGTCGAAGCAAATTGAAGAATGGTCGAGTGGAAACCAGAGTTGGTCGAGGAGACAAAACAGTAGCTTCGAAATGGACAAGACCAAGCATGGTGAAATTTCAAAGACTGCTAATCAAGTAAGACTTTATCTCAGTCATTAATATAGGTTAAAATAAGACTTATGTTCGAGACAAAATGAAGATGGATCGAGCCAAAATGAAGATGGTCTAGAAGGGGGTTGTTTTGGCCGATGTGGTCAAAATGGACTAGCCAAGAGCTAAAGAAAACAAATCAAGATGTGCAAACAAGGTCAAAGAGTTCAAAGGAGTATTTTCTAAAATTCCTCAACTTTTGGAAGTGGTCAACTAGAGTCAAAAGTCAACAAAAGTCAAAGGAGAGGGAATGGATCCCACTGGTCCACATAAGCCATCCGCTCGACCAATAGGAGTATGCCACGTGGAGGATACTAATTTCCGTCAAACCTGGATATGATGTGGAATAAATTAAGGAGTCTTATGGTGAAGAATCATGGCCAAAAGGTGTGTAAGGAGCATGAAGACATAAAGATACCTTTTGTTCCCATGATGGGCTACAAAATGGTAATGGAGGTTTGGGCCAAGGAATGGATTATTTCTTTCAAACCCACGACATATAGGCTTCATATGTGACCCAGGAAGAGTGTTAGATTGGCTGGAGCACAAGGAAAGGAGATTTGAAGATTGAAGACCCAAGAGTGCAAAATGGGCCTTTATTTGCGGTTTAAGAAGGAATGAGAGAGCTATTAGAAACATGTAAGGAACGAAAGCGCCCATGCATTGGCTAATCTACTACACCAAGTGGTCTATTTGAGATAGGGAGACAAGCCTAAGGAGAAGATTTGGTATGTGTTGTGCATTAAGGCCATTTAGGAGCTGATTTTTGATGTGGTGGCAACTAACTTTGGATAGCAAGTTTGGAGCTGAGATTTAGTGAACTTAATGAGGTATGGAATGTGTTTATTCTTCTAGAAGATGGGAGGTAAATGAGCTGATTCATTGCATTTTCGTTCATGCATGGTTTTGGAGCATAAAATGAAGACAAGTGTAAATACATGTGTAATGTGTTCACACCCACTCCTGTAGCTATAAATAGGACCCCTTGGTTATGTTTTAGAAGTTAGAAACCCCCAAAGCTTTCTCTCTCAGTCGTTCTTGTTGTTCCTTCTTGAGAGAGAAAGTACCCAAAACCGATAAATTTTGTGAGTGAAGTGAGGTGAGTGTAGAAGCCTTATCCGTGTATTAACCCTTAGTCTAGGATCCCTTCAGGTGTTCTAGGAGAGCTGGTAAGACCTTCTTTGTTTCATTTTAGGTTCCTTCCTTTCTTTAAACCATTTACCTTTCTTTTTAACCGATTTTAGTTTAACCTTTAGGTTTAGAGCTTTTGGAGCTGCCTTGTGGCGTGTGAAGACCTAGGTGGGTTTCCTGTGTGTGTGTGTGTGTGTTGTGTAACTAACCGTGTCTGTATGCAGGTTGGAGAGCTTAAGCCGTGTGGTTCATAAGCTAGAACCACTTCACGGTTAATTTGTGTGTGTGTGGGGAGTTGATAAACCCCATGCTTGAGTGTTTTATTATGTTAATTCCATTATCTTGTTAGGTTGATAGATTGCTTGTGCATTTTTGTGTTATTAGGTCTTTAGTTACTTGCATGCATTGTTAGTGTTAGCCGCATCTAGATTTGAGTATAACTCTCTCATGCCGGTTCATTGCATTAGTTTAGTAGTTGCATGCATTGTTAGTTTAGTGTAGTTGCATATGTGTAGTGTTAGCCGCATTTAGATTTGAGTATCACTCTCTTATGCTGGTTCATATGCATTAGTTTAGTACTTGCATTGCATTGTAGTTTAGTTTTGGGGTTTGAATAGAGATTTGAGTTGGACTCTCTCTTATGCCGGGTAGTGTTTAGGGAGTCTTTTTTTGAGTCGTCTCGTACTAAGTCTAGACTGAGCATTGGATGAAGGTTAGAGGTTGAGCTCCCTCATGCTGGTTGTATTTTGTGCTTGGAGTCTAGAATAGTACGAGCTCGTTTTCCTTTTCTTTTTTGTGTTGTGCATGTTCTGTTTTAGGTGCTTTGCATAGAGGTTAGAGGCGGAGCTCCCTCATGCTGGTTCGTTGCACCTAGACCAGAACGTGTGGCAAGCGCCCATGGACGAGCGCTGCATGACGATGCGGCCCGGGTTAGATTGGATGAAGCCCAATTCCCATAGATGATGTTTCTCGACCATGTGACTCTTGTGTTTATGGTCGGGAGTGTTCAGGATGGAGTGGTTAGGGCTCCGTGTGTTTAGGGCCCGGGGTGTGTGGCGTGTGGCCCCATCCTTAGTGTGAACTCGAGTCCTTTCTTTTTATTTTTGTGTCTTGAGTCTAGGATCGAGTCTAGGATGTCTTAAAGTCTCGGGACGAGACTGGGGTAGTAGAGTCTTAGAATTTCTTTTCTTGTTTAGTTTATTGCATTGCATTTAGGAGTAGTTGCATGTTTAATTTTCCGAATTGCTTGTGTATTGTTATTGCTTGCTTGCTTGTTTATTTGTGTAAGCATGGGTTGGGGAGGATTAGTTGCTGTTTTTTTGGGAACTCACTGGGTAATTTTATGAATTACTCACACCCTCTTCTACTATGCAGGTAACCTTAGGGGTTTGGGGCGTTTGGGGCATTTGCGGGGTGCGGAGGACGAGGCCAGGCGTAGATTTCTGGTGTTATTTGCAAAGACCAAGATGTTTCTGTTTTTTCTCGCTTTATTTTTCATGGGTACCCGTTTGACTCGTTGTTTTTGTTGTTTTCATTTTAGTCTTGTACTCTGACGACCTTGGTCGAGTTCCCGACTTTGGTCGAATTTCGGACTTTGTAAAATAAATAAAAAGTATGTTTTATTATTAAAATCCCCATAGAATGCTGATAATTAATTTTGCCCGAACTTACACAACTCTCGACTAAGGACGGGTTGGGAATCCTTAGGCCGAGTTCGAGAGGGGCGGTATCATGGTCGGACTGGTCAGGACTTCGGAATTGTTCTAAGTCTTGGCCGGACTGACTGTTGTGCTGCCAAACTTGTGGCGCTTCAGGGGTGTTACGAGGCGTGTCTGTGGATTCAGAGAAGATCAAGGCAATACGGGAGTGGCCACAACACAAGAATGCTACAGAGGTTAGGAGCTTCTTGGGGTTGGCTGGCTATTACCGGAAGTTTGTCAAGGGGATTGCCAGTTTGGCCCAACCCATGACACAACTGACGAGTAAGGATGTTAAGTTCTCATGGTCTAAGGAGTGTGAGAATAGTTTCTCAGCACTAAAGGACATGTTAATTAGTGCACTGGTTTTGGTGTTACCATAGGAGGACCAACCTAACTTAGTGTGCACGGATGCATCCATCACTGGACTTGGATGTGTCTTGACACAGCATATGAAGGTAATAGCCTATGCTTCCAGAAAGTTAAGGATGCATGAGGAAAATTATCCAACTCATGATCTAGAAATGGCGGATGTGGTATTTGCATTAAAAATGGAGGTCATATCTTTCTGGAGCTAAAGTGCAAATACTTACTGACCACAAGAATTTGAAGTACATATTTACCCAGCCTGATTTTAACTCGAGGAAAAGAAGGTGGATGGAGTTTGTGGCTGACTACGACTTGGATATTGCTTACCACCTGGGTAAGGCAAATATGGTGGCAGATACTTTAAGCCGTAGGAGGGCTAAGGTATCAGCTGAACGGGAGGCAGATGATTTGGAAGGGATGGTCCAGTCATTACACCTCAACACAATGGTTGGACAGGATGAACCGTTGGGGTTGGAGGCAGTCGACCAGACTGATCTCCTTACCAGGATTCATCAAGCACAAGCGTTGGACGAGAATCTCAAGAAGGTGGCATCCAATGACAAGACTGAGTACCAAACAGCCAGCAATGGTACCATCTTGGTCAATGGACGGATTAGTGTTCCTAACGACAAGGAACTTAAGGAGGAGATCATTAGACAAGCTCATAGGTCTAAGTTTTAAGTTCACCCAGGGTTAAACAAGATGTACCCAGCGGGTGGCAAAGTGTCCTACTTGCCAACTGGTGAAAGCTGAACACTAGGTACCCATCGGTCTACTTCAGAACCTACCCATACCAGAGTGGAAGTGGGATCACATCACAATAGATTTTGTGACCGGATTTCCAACCACTAGGAACTAGAAGGATGCAGTCTGGGTGGTAGTCGATTGTTTGACCAAATCAGAACACTTCTTGGCCATTAGGAAGGGAGATGGTGCGGATCAGATTGTAAGAGTATACATGAATGAGACAGTGCGGTTGCATGGTGTTGCAGCAAGCATAGTCTCAGATAGAGACCAAATGTTTACATCTTATTCCTGGAAGGCTTTTCAAAAGGCCTTAGGAACAAGAGTAAACATGAGTACAACATATCATCCTCAAACGGATGGGCAGTCAGAGAGGACAATCCAGACATTGGAAGATACGCTAAGGGCATGTGTTTTGGAGTAGAGTGATTCTTGGGAGAAACACTTGCCTTTGGTGGAATTTGCTTACAACAACAGCTTCCACACAAGCATTGGCATGTCGCCATATGAGACTTTCTATGGAAGGCCAAGCAGGACACCTTTATGCTGGACCCAAGTGGGGGAGCGTAGCATGTTGGGTCCAGAGATAGTGGAAGACACCACAGAGAAGATATGGATGGTGAAAGAGATGACGAAAGAGGCACATGATCGCCAAAAGAGTTATGCGGATAGACGCAGGAAGCATCCTGAGTTTGAGGTCGGTGATCTCGTCTATCTCAAGATGATAACATTCAAGGGAATGAACAGGGTTACTGGAAGAAGGAAACTTGATCCAAGTTACTTAGGTCCGTTCAAGATCATAGAAAGAGTGGGTGTCATGGCATACAAGATGAACTTGCCATCAGCACTGGATGCATTTCACAATGTATTCCATGTGTCCCAACTCAGGAAGTTTCTAACGGATTAGGACATTGTGTTGCCTGAGATCCCTGCTGATCTTGGTATGAATCTAACCTTGGAGACAAGGCCGGTTCGTATTGTTGATCTGTCGGAGATGGCAATGAGAAAGAAGACAGTTCCCATGATCAAGGTTGTGTGGGATTACAATGGTGAGGACATTATCACTTGGGAAACAGAAGCAAGGATGAAAGCAGAGTATCCTGAGTGGTATAGTCAGTTCTTACCGGAGAGAACATATAACTTGGATTCTAGGAGGAATCCATTGTTAATGGGGGAGACTTTTCATGTCCCCGATCCTAGATAGGGTCGCTGGACGGACCATGGTGCGAGGGGACGCACCATTCAGGTCATAAGGCCTAAAGACAAGCGTATCATGGTCCGTAAGAGGGGTTAAGGGTATAAGATAGCTGAGACTTAACCAGAATGGGAAGAAAGAAGATCAAACCAGCTAAGGGAAGCTGGACCAGTACTCCAGAAGCTCGACAAGGGTCGGATGAAGCTCAAACCAGCTAAGGGAAGCTGGACAAGTAATCCAGCAGTTGGACAAGGGTTGGATGGAGCTCGTACTAGCTTAGGGGAGCCTGATGGTAGCTCACACAGTGCAACTGCTGGGAAGGTAGCTCACATAGTGTAACCTAGCTCACTGGAGATGGAGTACTCGCTCACCCAGCTGAGGCAGCTGGCAGTCAGCTCATCTCAGCTTAGTGGAGTGTTTTGATCTGGGCCAGTGGTGGCCGGGTCATGGTCGGCTGTTGGGTCTGGTTGGGTGTGGCCCGATCCACCAGGGGCTTACGGGTCATGGAAGGATCTGTGGGTCTTGGCACTGGACTGGGGACCCAAACTGATGCATTGGGACGTCCAGGAATAGCCCACACGCCCAGCAATTGGCAGTTGGGCAGTTTGGGCGAAAGGATGCAAAGAGCGGCAATTATGCATGTTCTCTCTTCCGGTTGTACCTGTTCGCCTACGGGGAAGTTGGAATGGACATTCTCTATAAATATTGAGGGTCTGGCACAGAGAATGGCACGAAAGTCTTAAGGCAAACCTCTGCCAAAATCATACCAGAGAAAGTGATAGATAGAGATTGGCGGTTAGAAAAAGAAACCGTGTGTGTTGGTGATTGTCTGTTCCAGTGGGATTCAAACCGTGGGAGGATCATGCAGGACTGATGGAAACCAGGCATAATGACAAGGATAAGGCGAAGGAGAAGGAGAAGGAGAAGGACTTGGCCCCAGAGGAATGTACGCCTAAGGTTAGTGATGCTAACCACATACCATCACCGAAAGCCCATGGTTGTACCGGATGGGTTTTTGTGGTGCGATCTTGTTGGTGCATCCAATTCCATTTTACTTACTGATCAATCTCTCTTCTTCTATATTCTGATGGTGTCTGTGGTTTCAGAATCAGTGGCACTGAACCAAGGCCTTAGCCGGTTCAGTGGGACAGTCCATGGCCTTTGGCCGGACTCGTTTGGTTGAGATCTAGTAGTTCCTGAAGGAATTATTGAGATCCGATTGTGAAAATCTCTTAGTGGGGATTTATCATGAATTATCATGATTTTTTTTTTGTTTTAGGGAAATGATTTGATTATGGTCACTTTGGACTGGTTTGACTGATCATGTTCGAGATTTATATGATCGAGGCCGGTTCTGCCAATTATGGTTAGGGGATTCTCTTAGTCGGGAATTATCATGAATTTTCATGAATTTTAATTAGTTTTTGGGAATTTATATGAGTAAGTCAGATATGGGCCAGAGATGTGTTCTTAGGATCTGAACCATGCTTTTCTAGATCACTTGCTAAGTTATCGGTTTATATATTGATCTGTTTTGACTGTTTGGTCCCAGGACCTGTTCAGGATCATGGTAAAGCCAAAGAACAGTGAGGACTCAAGCCAAGGATGGATGTGTGATGTGTTTGGGTAGAGTAGATATGATGAACTTATGATAGCCTAGTGTGCAAACTGATTACTTTGTATGGATCACATTTACTTATCTATAAAATTTTGATTTTCCCTTATATGAAATGAGTACTGATGTTTGAATGTATGAACCTCAATTGTTGAAAATACTTAGAAAACTAATGGACTTAAAACCGGACGTAAAGGAATCAAACTGAGTAGGATTGGTTAAGTGGGACTGCGGTCTGGTTGGATTGAGGAATCCAGGATCGGGTCTTACAAATTCTATTTTATCGTCCTTGTAGAGAAAGGTTGTTGCATTCAACAGGGGCAGTCGACGAATATGATGTAAGAGCAAGGCTTGTTTGTAGTCGCCGTCGGACTGTTTTTGCCTTTCAAGACTAGAGATATATTTTCGATGATTTTATGTGACGGCTCGCTTTGTTTCCCAAATATATACCTTACGTGAAAGATGTTTTTGAATGTTTGAGATCAGGGTCGTCTCGTGTTTTGGTTGGAAGTTAGGTTCGACCGTGTGACTGAAAAATCTTTGTGAAGTATTGGCGAAAACGTTTTTTTCCGTTTGGAATCTTGAATAGTTTTCTATATACTAATTATATCAAAACATTTCCGTTTCCGTATTGTATGATAGATGTTTCGTTCGTACTTAGGTATTTCTGAAGGGGTCATGTGATGTTTATGTGATAAAAGAGATTTGCGAGACTTTCTGGAAATCCTTTTTACGTTTTCTTATTATCGGAATATGTTTTAAAAGTTGAGTACAAGGGTGAATATTGAAAGTTGTGGGAGTATACGAGTTTATGTATACGTACCCACTCTCCACCCCTTTTTAGAGAGGGGGATTACTGAATTTGTCCTTTTGACAAGCTGCCTACGTACCCCTTTCGAGGATCAAGCCATCTAGTAGTTCAGTTTGCGTCGCGAGTGTGATTACAACAACAGCTTCCACACAAGCATTTGCATGTCGCCATATGAGGCTTTGTATACAAGGCCAAGCAAGACACCTTTATACTGGACCCAAGTGGGGGACCGTAGCATGTTGGGTCCAGAGATAGTGGAAGAGACCACAGAGAAGATATGGCTGGTGAAAGAAAAGATGAAAGAGGAGCAGGATCGCAAAAAGAGTTATGCGGATAGACGCATGAAGCATCTTGAGTTTGAGGTTGGTGATCTGGTCTATCTCAAGATGATAACATTCAAGGGAAGGACCAGGGTTTCTGGAAGAAGGAAACTGGATCCAAGGTGCATATGTCCGTTCAAGATCATAGAAAGAGTGGGTGTCATGGCACACAAGTTGAACTTGCCATCAGCAATGGATGCATTTCACAATGTATTCCATGTGTCCCAACTCCCAACTCAGGAAGTATCTAACGGATCAGGACATTGTGTTGCCTGAGATCTCTGATGATCTTGGTAAGAATCTAACCTTGGAAACAAGGCCAATTCGTATTGTTGATCGGTCGGAGAAGGCAATGAGAAAGAAGACATTTCCCATGATCAAGGTTGTGTGGGATTGCAAAGGTGAGGAAATTATCACTTGGGAAACAGAAGCAAGGATGAAAGCTGAGTATCATGAGTGGTATAGTCAGTTGTTACCGAAGAGAACATGTAACTTGGATTCGAGGACAAATCCATTGTTAGTGGGGGAGACATGTCATGTCTCCGATCCTAGATAGGGTCGCTGGACAGACCATGGTGCGAGGGGACGCACCAGTCAGGTCATTAGGCCTAAAGACAAGCGTATCATGGTCCGTAAGATGGGTTAAGGGTATCAGATAGCTGAGACTTAACCAGAATGGGAAGGAAGAAGCTCAAACCAGCTAAGGGAAGCTGGACAAGTACTCCAGAAGCTGGACAAGGGTCGGGTGAAACTCAAACCAGCTAAGGGAAGCTGGAAAAGTAATCCAGCAGCCGTACAAGGGTCTGATGGAGCTCGCACTAGTTAAGGGGAGCTGGACGGTAGCTCACAGAGTGCAAGATAGGTCACTGGGACTGGAGTACTCGCTCACCCAGCTGAGGCAGCTGGCAGTCAGCTCATCTCAGCTTGGTGGAGTGTTGTGATACGGGCCAGTGGTGGCCGGGTCATGGTCGGCTGTTGGGTCTGGTTGGGTGTGGCCCAATCAACCAGGGGCTTATGGGTAATGGCAGGATCCGTGGGTCTTGGCACTGGAATGGGTACCCAAACTGATGCATTGGGCTGTCCAGGAATAGCCTACACGCCCAGCAATTGGCAGTTGGGCAGTTTGGGCGAAAGGATGCAAAGAGAGGCAGTTATGCATGTTCTCTCTTCCGGTTGTACCTTTTCGTCTAAGGGGAATTTGGCATGGACATTCTCTATAAATATAGAGTGTCTGGCACAGAAAATGGCACGAAAATCTTAAGGAAAACCTCTGCCAAAATCATACTAGAGAAAGAGATAGACAGAGATCGGCGATTAGAAAAACAAACCGTGTGTGTTGGTGATTGTCTGTTCCAGTGGGATTCAGACCGTGGGAGGATCATGCAGGACTGATGGAAACCAGGCAGAAGGAAAAGAATAAGGCGAAGGAGAAGGAGAAGGATTTGGCCCCAGAGGAACATACCCCTAAGGTTAGTGATGCTAACCACATACCATCGCCAAAAGCAATTGGTTGTACCGGATGGGTTTTTGTGGTACGATTGAGTTGGTTGAATCAATTTCCATATTACTTACTGACAAATATCTCTTCTTCTATATTCTGATGGTGTCTGTGGTTTCAGACTCAGTGGCACTGAACCACGGCCTTGGCCGGTTCAGTGGGACAGTCCATGGCCTTTGGGCGGACTGGTTTGGGCGAGATCAAGTATTTCCTGAAGAAATTATTGAGAGCCGATTATGGCAATCTCTTAGTGGGGATTTATCATGAATTTTATTTTGTTTTAGGGAAATGATTTGCTGATGGTTACTTTGGACCGGATTGACTGATCATGGTTGAGATCTATATGACCGAGGCCGGTTCTGCCAATTCTGGTTAGGAGATTCTCTTAGTTGGAAATTATCATGAATTTTAATTAGTTTTTGGGAATTTATTTGAGTAGGTCAGATTTGGGCGAGAAATTTGTTCTTAGGATCTGAACCATTCTTTTCTTGATCACTTGCTAAGTTATCGGTTTATATATTGATCTGTTTTGACTGTGTATTTCCAGGACATGTACCAGGATCGTGGTAAAGCCAAGTAACCTTGAGGACTCAAGGCAAGGATAATTGTGTTATGTGTTTGGGTAGAGTAGATATGGTGAACTTATGATAGCCTAGTGTGCAAGCTGATTACTTTGTACGGGTCACATTTACTTATCTATAAAGTATTGATTTGCCCTTATATGAAATGAGTACTGATGTTTGAATGTATGAACCTCAATTTTTGAAAATATTAGAAAATTAATAGACTTAAAACCGGACATAAAGAAAATCAAACTGAGTAGGATTGGTTAAGTGTGACTGCGGTCTGGTTGGATTGAGGAATCCAGGATCGGGTCTTACAAGGTCTATTCTATCGTCCTTGTAGAGAACGGTTGTTGTATTCAACAAGGCCAGTCGACAAATATGATGTGAGAGCAAGTGCGTGTTTGTAGTCGCCGTCGGACTGTTTTTTCCTTTAAAGACAAGAGATATATTTTCAATGATTTTATGCGACGTCTCGCTTTGTTTCCCGAAAATATACCTTACGTGCAAAATCGTTTTGAATGTTTGAGATCAGGGTCGTCTCCTGTTTTGGTTGGAAGTTAGGTTTGACCGTGTGAATGAAAATTTTTTGTGAAGTATTGGCGAAAACGTTTTTTCCGTTTTGCAGCTTGAATAGTTTTTGATATACTAATTTTATCGTAAAATTTCCGTTTTCAGATTGTATAATAGATGTTTCGTTCGTACTTAGGTATTTACGAAGGGTTCATGTGATGTTTATGTGATAAAAGAGATTTGCGAGACTTTCTGGAAATACTTTTTACGTTTTTCTTATTATCGGAATATGTTTTAAATGTTGAGTACAAGGGTGAATACTGAAAGTTGTGGGAGTATACAAGTTTATGTATACGTACCCACTCCCCCCCCTTTTAGAGAGGGGGATAGCTGAATTCGTCCTTTTGACGAGCTGCCTACATACGCCTTTCGAGGATCAAGCAATCTAGTAGTTCAATTTGCGTCGCGAGTGTGTTTACAACAACAACTTCCACACAAGCATTAGCATGTCGCGATATGTGGCATTGTATACAAGGCCATGCAAGACACCTTTATGCTGGACCCAAGTGGGGGAGCGTAGCATGTTGGGTTCAGAGATAGTGGAAGAGACCACAGAGAAGATATGGATGGTGAAAGAGAAGATGAAAGAGGCGCAGGATCGCCAAAAGAGTTATCCGGATAGACGCATGAAGCATCCTGAGTTTGAGGTCGATGATCTTGTCTATCTCAAGATGATAACATTCAAGGGACGGACCTGGGTTTCTGGAAAAAGGAAACTGGATCCTAGGTACTTAGGTCCGTTCAAGATCATATAAAGAGTGGGTGTCGTGGAATACAAGTTGAACTTGCCATCAGCAATGGATGCATTTCACAATGTATTCCATGTGTCCCAACTCAGGAAGTGTCTAACGGATCAGGACATTGTGTTGCCTGAGATACCTGGTGATCTTGGTAATAATCTAACCTTGGAGACAAGGCCGGTTCGTATTCTTGATCGGTCGGAGAAGGCAATGAGAAAGAAGACAGTTCCCATGACCAAGGTTCTGTGGGATTGCAATGGTGAGGACATTATCACTTGCGAAACAGAAGCAAGGATGAAAGCGGAGTATCCTGAGTTGTATTGTCAGTTCTTACCGGAGAGAACATCTAACTTGGATTCGAGAACAAATCCATTGTTGGTTGGGGAGACTTGTCATGTCCCCAATCCTAGATAGGGTCGCTGAACGGACCATGGTGCGAGGGGACGCACCAGTCAGATCATAAGGCCTAAAAACAAGCGTATCATGGTCCGTAAGAGGGGTTAAGGGTATAATATAGCTGAGACTTAACCAGAATGGGAAGGAAGAAGCTCAAACCAGCTAATGGAAGCTGGAAAAGTATTCCAGAAGCTGGACAAGGGTCGGATGAAGCTCAAACCAGCTAAGGGAAGGTGGACAAGGGTCGGATGGAGCTCGCACTAGCTAAGGGGAGTTGGACGGTAGCTCACACAGTTCAAGCCAGCTAAATAGAGCTGGAATGTAGCTCACACAGTGTAAGCTAGCTCACTGGAGCTGGAGTACTCGCTCACCCAGCTGAGGCAGCTGGCAAGGAGCTCATCTCAGCTTGGTGGCGTGTTATGATCCGGGCCAGTGGTGGTCGGGTCATGGTCGGCTGTTTGGTCGTTTTGGGTGTGTCCCGATCAACCAGGGGATTATGGATCATGGCAGGATCCATGGGTTTCGGCACTGGACTGGGGACCCAAACTGATGCATTGGGCCGTCCAGGAATAGCACACACGCCCAGCAATTGCAGTTGGGCAGTTTGGGCGAAAGGATGCAAAGAGAGGCAGTTATGCCTGTTCTCTCTTCCGGTTGTACCTGTTTGCCTAAGGGGAATTTGGCATGGAAATTCTCTATTAATATAGAGTGTCTGGCGCAGAGAATGGCACAAAATTCTAAAGGCAAAGCTCTGCCAAAATCATACCAGACAAAGAGATAGACAGAGATCGGCAGTTAGAAAAACCAACCGTGTGTGTTGGTGATTGTCTGTTCCAGTGGGATTCAGACCGCGGGAGGATCATGCAGAACTGATGGAAAGCAGGCAGAAGGAAAAGGATAAGGTGAAAGAGAAGGACTTGGCCACAGAGGAACGTACGCCTAAGGTTTGTGATGTTAACTACATATCATCGCCCAAAGCAATTTCTTGTACTGGATGGGTTTTTTGTGGTACGATTGTCTTGGTTGCATCAATTTCCATTTTACTTAATGATCAATCTCTCTTCTTCTATATTCTGATCGTGTCTGTGGTTTCAGACTCAGTGGCACTGAACCAAGGCCTTGGCCGGTTCAGTGGGACAATCCACGGCCTTTGGCCGGACTGGTTTGGTCGAGATCTAGTAGTTCCTGAAAGAATTATTGAGATCCAATTATGTAAATCTCTTAGTGGGGATTTATCATGAATTATCATGAATTTTTTTTTTTGGTTTAGGGAATTGATTTGATGATGGTCACTTTGGAACGGTTTGACTGATCATGGTCGAGATCTATATGATCGAGGCCGGTTCTGCCAATTATGGTTCGGAAATTCTCTTAGTTGGGAATTATCATGAATTGTCATGAATTTTAATTAGGTTTTGGGAATGTATTTGAGTAGGTCAGATTTGAGCAAGAGATGTGTTCTTAGGATCTGAACCATGCTTTCTTGATCACTTGCTAAGTTATCAGTTTATATATTGATTAGTTTTGACTGTGTAGTTCCAGGACCTGTCCCAGGATCATGGTGAAGCCAATAAACCGTGAGGACTCAAGCCAAGGATGGATGTGTGATGTTTTTGGGTAGAATAGATATAATGAACTTATGATAGCCTAGTGTACAAACTGATTACTTTGTATGGATCACATTTACTTATCTATAAAATTTTGATTTTCCCTTATATGAAATGAGTACTGATGTTTGAATGTATGAACCTCAATTGTTGAAAATACTTAGAAAACTAATGGACTTAAAACCGGACGTAAAGGAATCAAACTGAGTAGGATTGGTTAAGTGGGACTGCGGTCTGGTTGGATTGAGGAATCCAGGATCGGGTCTTACAAATTCTATTTTATCGTCCTTGTAGAGAAAGGTTGTTGCATTCAACAGGGGCAGTCGACGAATATGATGTAAGAGCAAGGCTTGTTTGTAGTCGCCGTCGGACTGTTTTTGCCTTTCAAGACTAGAGATATATTTTCGATGATTTTATGTGACGGCTCGCTTTGTTTCCCAAATATATGCCTTACGTGAAAGATGTTTTTGAATGTTTGAGATCAGGGTCGTCTCGTGTTTTGGTTGGAAGTTAGGTTCGACCGTGTGACTGAAAAATCTTTGTGAAGTATTGGCGAAAACGTTTTTTCCGTTTGGAATCTTGAATAGTTTTCTATATACTAATTATATCAAAACATTTTCGTTTCCGTATTGTATGATAGATGTTTCGTTCGTACTTAGGTATTTCTGAAGGGGTCATGTGATGTTTATGTGATAAAAGAGATATGCGAGACTTTCTGGAAATCCTTTTTACGTTTTCTTATTATCGGAATATGTTTTAAAAGTTGAGTACAAGGGTGAATATTGAAAGTTGTGGGAGTATACGAGTTTATGTATACGTACCCACTCTCCACCCCTTTTTAGAGAGGGGGATTACTGAATTTGTCCTTTTGACAAGCTGCCTACGTACCCCTTTCGAGGATCAAGCCATCTAGTAGTTCAGTTTGCGTCGCGAGTGTGATTACAACAACAGCTTCCACACAAGCATTTGCATGTCGCCATATGAGGCTTTGTATACAAGGCCAAGCAAGACACCTTTATACTGGACCCAAGTGGGGGACCGTAGCATGTTGGGTCCAGAGATAGTGGAAGAGACCACAGAGAAGATATGGCTGGTGAAAGAAAAGATGAAATAGGAGCAGGATCGCAAAAAGAGTTATGCGGATAGACGCATGAAGCATCTTGAGTTTGAGGTTGGTGATCTGGTCTATCTCAAGATGATAACATTCAAGGGAAGGACCAGGGTTTCTGGAAGAAGGAAACTGGATCCTAGGTGCATATGTCCGTTCAAGATCATAGAAAGAGTGGGTGTCATGGCACACAAGTTGAACTTGCCATCAGCAATGGATGCATTTCACAATGTATTCCATGTGTCCCAACTCCCAACTCAGGAAGTGTCTAACGGATCAGGACATTGTGTTGCCTTAGATCTCTGATGATCTTGGTAAGAATCTAACCTTGGAAACGAGGCCAATTCGTATTATTTGTAGGCCAAGACTAGAGATATATTTTTGATGATTTTATGCGACGTCTCCCTTTGTTTCCCGAAAATATACCTTACGTGAAAGATAGTTTTGAATGTTTGAGATCAGGGTCGTCTCCTGTTTTGGGTTGAATTTAGGTTCGACCGTGTGACTGAAAAATCTTTGTGAAGTATTGGCGGAAAAGTTTTTTCTGTTTGGAAGCTTGAATAGTTTTCGATATACTAATTTATCGTAAAATTTCTGTTTTCAGATTCTATAATAGATGTTTTGTTCGTACTTAGGTATTTCCGAAGGGTTCATGTGATGTTTATGTGATAAAAGAGATTTGTGAGACTTTCTGAAATCCTTTTTACGTTTTTCTTATTATCGGAGTATGTTTTAAATGTTGAGTACAAGAGTGAATAATGAAAGTTGTGGGAGTATACGAGTTTATGTATACGTACCCACTCCCCCCCTCTTGTTAGAGAGGGGGATATCTGAATTCGTCCTTTTGACGAGCTGCCTACGTACCCCTTTCGAGGATCAAGCCATCTCGTAGTACAGTTAGCGTTGCGAGTGTGTTTACAACAACAGCTTCCACACAAGCATTGGCATGTCGCCATATGATTCTTTGTATACAAGGCGATGCAAGACACCTTTATGCTGGACTTAAGTGAGGGAGCGTAGCATGTTGGGTCCAGAAATAGTGGAAGAGACCACAAAGAAGATATGGAGGGTGAAAGAGAAGATGAAAGAGGTGCAGGATCGCCAAAAAAGTTATGCGGATAGACGCATGAAGCATCTTGAGTTTGAGGTCGGTGATCTGGTCTATCTCAAGATGATAACATTCAAGGGAAGGACCAGGGTTTCTGGAAGAAGGAAACTGGATCCTAGGTACTTAGGTCCGTTCAAGATCGTAGAACGAGTGGGTGTCGTGGCATACAAGTTGAACTTGCCATCAGCAATGGATGCATTTCACAATGTATTCCATGTGTCCCAACTCAGGAAGTGTCTAACGGATCATGACATTGTGTTGCCTGAGATGCCTCCTGATCTTGGTAAGAATCTAACCTTGGAGACAAGGCCGGTTCATATTGTTGATCGGTCGAAGAAGGCAATGAGAAAGAAGACAGTTCCCATGATCAAGGTTGTGTGGGATTGCAATGGTGAGGACATTATCACTTGGGAAACAGAAGCAAGGATGAAAGCAGAGTATCCTGAGTTGTATAGTCAGTTCTTACCGGAGAGAACATCTAACTTGGATTCGAGGACAAATCCATTGTTGGTGGGGAGACTTGTCATGTCCGCAATCCTAGATAGGGTCGCTGGACGGACCATGGTGCGAGGGGACGTAAGAGGGGTTAAGGGTATCAGATAGCTGAGACTTAACCAGAATGGGAAGGAAGAAGCTCAACCAGCTAAGGGAATCTGGACAAGTATCCCTGAAGCTGGACAAGGGTCGGATGAAGCTCAAACCAGCTAAGGGAAGGTGGACAAGTAATCCAGCAGCTGGACAAAGGTCGGATGGATCTCGCACTAACTAAGGGGAGATGGACGGTAGCTCACACAGTTCAAGCCAGCTAAATAGAGCTGGAATGTAGATCACACAGTGTAAGCTACGTCACTGGAGCTGGAGTACTCGCTCACCCAGCTGAGGCAGCTGGGGTCAGCTCATCTCAGCTTGGTGGAGTCTTGTGATCCGGGCCAGTGGTGGCCGGGTCATGGTCGGCTGTTGGGTCCGGTTGGGTAAGGCCCGATCAACCAAGGGCTTATGGGTCATGGCAGGATCTGTGGGTCTTGGCACTGGACTGGGGACCCAAACTGATGCATTGGGCCGTCCAGGAATAGCCCACACGCCCAGCAATTGGGAGTTGGGCAGTTTGGGCGAAAGGATGCAAAGAAAGGCAGTTATGCCTGTTCTTTCTTCCGGTTGTACCTGTTCGCCTAAGGGGAAGTTGGCATGGACATTTTCTATAAATATAGAGTGTCTGACCCAGAGAATGGCACGAAAGTCATAAGGCAAACCTCTGCCAAAATTATACCAGAGAAAGAGATAGACACAGATCGGTGGTTAGAAAAACAAATAGTGTGTGTTGGTGATTGTCTGCTCCAGTGGGATTCAGACCGTGGGAGGATCATGCAGGACTGATGGAAACCAGGCAGAAGGAAAAGGATAAGGCGAAGGAGAAGGATTTGGCCCCATTGGAACGTATGCCTAAGGTTAGTGATGCTAACCACATACCATCGCCCAAAGCAATTGGTTGTACCGGATGGGTTTTGTGGTACGATTGTGTTGGTTGCATGCATTTCCATTTGAATTACTGATCAATATCTCTTCTTTTATATTCTGATGGTGTCTATGGTTTCAGACTCAGTGGCACTGAACCAAAGCCTTAGCCGGTTCAGTTGGACAGTCCATGGCCTTTGGCCGGACTGGTTTGGTTGAGATCTATAGTACTGAAGGAATTATTGAGATCCGATTATGGCAATCTCTTAGTGGGGATTTATCATGAATTATCATGAATTTTATTTTGTTTTACGGAATTGAATTGACGATGGTCACTTTGGACCAGTTTGACTGATCATGGTCGAGATCTATATGATCGAGGCCGGTTCTGCCAATTATGGTTAGTAGATTCTCTTAGTTGGGAATTATCATGAATTTTCATTAGTTTTAGGAATTTATTTGAGTAGGTCTGATTTGGGCGAGAGATGTGTTCTTAGGATTTGAATCATGCTTTTCTAGATCACTTGCTAAGTTATCGGTTTATATATTGATCTGTTTTGACTGTGTGGTTCCAGGACCTGTCCCAGGATCGTGGTAAAGCCAAGGAACCGTGAGGACTCAAGCCAAGGATGGATGTGTGATGTGTTTGGGTAGAATAGATATGATGAACTTATGATAGCCTAGTGTGCAAGCTGATTACTTTGTATGGATCACATTTACTTATCTCTAAAATATCGATTTGCCCAAATATGAAACGAGTACTGATTTTTTAATTTATGAACCTCAATTGTTGAAAATACTTAGAAAATTAATGGACTTATAACCGGATATAAAGGAATCAAACTGAGTAGGATTGGTTAAGTGGGACTGCGGTCTGGTTGGATTGAGGAATCCAGGATCGGGTCTTACAAGGTCTATTCTATCGTCCTTGTAGAGAACGGTTGTTGTATTGAACAGAGCCAGTCGACGAATATGATGTAAGAGCAAGTGCTTATTTGTAGTCGCACTCGGACTATTTTTTCCTCTCAAGACTAGAGATATATTTTTGATGATTTTATGCGACGTCTCCCTTTGTTTCCCAAAAATATACCTTACGTGAAAGATAGTTTTGAATGTTTGAGATCAGGGTCGTCTCGTGTTTTGGTTGGAAGTTAGGTTCAACCATGTGACTGAAAAATCTTTGTGAAGTATTGGCGAAAACGTTTTTTCCGTTTAGAAGCTTGAATAGTTTTCGATATACTAATTTTATCGTAATTTTTCCGTTTCCGGATTGTATGATAGATGTTTCGTTCGTACTTAGGTATTTCCGAAGGGGTCATGTGATGTTTATGTGATAAAAGAGATTTGTGAGACTTTCTGGAAATCCTTTTTTACGTTTTTCTTATTATCAGAATATTTTTTAAATATTGAGTACAAGGGTGAATATTGAAAGTTTTGGGAGTATACGAATTTATGCATATGTACCCACTCCCTCCATTTTTAGAGAGGGGGAAGGCTGAATTCTTCCTTTTGACGAGCTGCCTATGTACCCCTTCGAGGATCAAGCCATCTCGTAGTTTAGTTGATCTTAGAGTCATCTACATTATGCCCGAAAAACGGTTAATGGTTTTGGCGTTGGTGTGAGTTCTCCCAGCTTGACTTTCATCCTTTTGAGAGTGTCGCGGACGATGACGTTGACCGTGCTTCCCGTGTCCAAGAGGATGCTATTGACTTCGAGATCCCTGATAATGAGATCGATAAACGAGTGGGTCACTGTGGGGCTGGTCGATTCCACAAGCTTCCTCTTCTTCGAAGATGAAGGCTATGTTTGGAACGTTGTGGGGTGGAGACCAGCTTGGACAGCTTGCGCTTAACTCAGCTTGCCTCTGATAGAAATTGATCGAAGAAACCGTATCACTGTATTACTGCGATCCTCCGATGAGCATGTTTACTCTGCGACGGTTGTTGTCGTCAACCTTTTCGTCTTGTCTCCTTTCACGCTTTTCGCCCGAATGATTTCCAAAAGAAGAGTTTTCCGATTGCGTAGTCTTTTCAGTCTTTGGGCGATCTGAATCGCGGATGAGATCCTTTAAGCTCGTTTTATGGGAGAGCTCTCCTGCGAGCAGCTTCACAGCCAACCTAGCCCTAAGAACTTTGAAGTTGACAGTCGTGTGACCTCAGGTTTTGTGTAAATCGCAGAAGGTGTTCTCGTCGTAATTTAAATATTGGGTCCATGTGTTGCTTGTCGTTCGCCCTTGTTCCAAGCCGGAGTTGATGGCTTAGTTATGTGCTCCCTAGAGATCTTCGCCCTTGTGATGTTCATACTTGTCGTCACAAAGGTTTTTCTTTTTCGGCTTCTGGTCTGATGCTGAATCTTTCGAGGACGCCTTCATCGACTTATGCTTTTGCGACAAGACCTTGGTCTCTTCCTCAATGATGATGTAGTACGTGGATTTGTGGAGCGCATCTTTGATCGGGTGCGGCTTGTCGAGGGTTATCCATTTCCTAAATTTCAACTTGTACCAGAGCATTTTGTGGAGCGCATCTATGGCCAGCTTGTCGCTTATTCTGCTAACCCTAGACATGACGATTTTTAATCGGTTCATGAAGTCGCGGAGAGGTTCATCTTCCTTTTGAGCCAGGCTCCAAAGGTCTACGTCAGAGGTTACTTGGTCTATCAACATAGAGTGCTACTTGAGAAACTTCGAAGCGAGTTGGCGAAAACTTCCGATGGAGTTTAGCCTCAGTCGCGACAACCACTCTAGCGCTTCTCCTTGGAGGTTCTCGACGAAGAGTCGGAAATGGCCGGCGACTCTTTCATTTTATCTGAATTTTCCCTTCCCATCATGATCTGTAAGGCTTGTAGGTGCTCCTTTGGATCACTCGTACCGTTGTAGGCAGGTACCTTGATCTTTCCAGGATCCAATACTCTAGTATCGGTGATGCGAGCTATGAAGAGCCTTTTCCAGGCTTCCTCGAGCAGTCGATCAATTTCAGGTGCGGCGCTAGTAGCGTCTTGAATTTGAGATTTCACCGCTCTTACTACCGAAGCCATTTTTGTGATGTAGTCACGGAGATCGCGTATCTTAAGATCATCTCCAACAGTTTTCCAACCTTGTCGGCATTTGTTGCGAGTGATCTGAGCCTGCTCTTTGGCTAATTTCTCCTATTCTACTTAAAAGTTGTGTTCTTCTTCTTCAGTCATGAGTTTGTCAAACAAGGAGTCTTCCTGAGCCACGCGGCTTCTTGTCCTTTTCGGATGCACGTAAGCATCTTCTTCCGATTTCTCTGACTGATAGCTGGGATCCAAGTCGACACGTTCAACCTCGTGTTCCAATGGTTGAGGGTTTTAAGAGTTTTTCCGACCGAGGTTGTCTCACTCGGATTTTTTCCTGATGAATTTTCCCTTGAGTTTCCAAGCCTATCCAGCGAAGTTGTGAAGTCGAGTCTTCTCCCACAAACCCTAGTGGTTCCCCGAAGACAAATTACTCGGGCCCTACCTTTTAGGGTTTTGATATTTTTAGTGAGAGATGCCATGAGTTTTTCATGTTCTTCTAAATTATTTTCGAAAGCATAGAACATCTTATCATCTACTCGAACGCTGCAGTGTTGGCACCAGCGTTAACCGCAGAGACATTCACTGCTGGAGTGTTGACGTCATCGTCGATGCCTCCATCGTCGCGAGTTTGTCGGTTGGTTTGATCGTCATTATACATGTCCGTTCGAGCGTGATATAGCCTATTTATTATCAGTTTTAGGCCATCTTATAGGGTCTATTTAAGGTCTATTATGTGTCTAGGCTATGTTTTGGAGTATTTATATGTCTAGGAATGTTTTGGAGATATATGGAGATACTTGGAGCTTTTAGATCATTTAGAGGAGAATAATCCGTATCTGGCTATTTGAGAAGTCGTAGCTGTTTGAGTCCTCCATCGATCGACACAATAGAGGCACCATCAATCGACATTGGATTGCGACCATCGATCGACCATACACGCCTACCATCGATCGATACTCTTTTACAGAGTCTGGTATCGAGTTTTATATTTAAACTATTTACTTATGATTTAATTTTTCCTAACACATCGGGGGCGGATTACAGTGGGGACAGTGTAATTTAAGTCTGGGAGAGGTTTGCTAATGCTATTTCAAAATGTTTTATTGAGTCAAGAAGGGGATTATGATCAAGATTTATTATTGACTAACCACAATTTAGCTCCATTTTTAGAAGGGTGTTTGCAGAGATTAATAGAGATACGAAAGTGGATCATCCTGCCACTATATCACACTTGCTTGGAAAGTTTGAAGGAACCGAAGCTGTTTCCAACACTAGTCCTGACATTATCTGTTTGCTTTGGTGCTAGGTATACACTGGATCAGATTCCTTCTGGAAGTCTGTAGGTACAAGTCATTGCACCTTTGGTTTTGTTCTCTCTTTCTCTTCAGCATCTACCTAATAGCTTAAAAGATTAAGATGACTTCCCTAGATGCAGAGGGGTAGGTACATACCTATGACCCCACTATTCTAATTCTGAGGAACGATCAGACATTGTTGGAAGCGAGGGGTAAGTACATTAACGATAATCCCACTATTCGCCTACAACTTTGCCCAAAAACAAAAGAAAAAAAAAGAAAAGAAAAAGAAGAAGACAACCGAAAATGAGATGTCAAGATGGAGTGTATCAACAACATTTTCCATTAAATTTGAGATCAAAAAGAGATTCAAAGAGAAAATGGGGCAAAAAATAATCAGAAGACTTTGTTCCTAGTTGTTCAGATTGTTGCAGAGGTAAGAGTCAATGTGTCATTTGATCGATATTCCCAATGTAAAACCTACACCTTTATTTTATGCAAAGAAATGAAATCAATAAAGAGGTGAGTCAGACCAGTATTTGCTAAGTTGTTGGTAGAATAGATTTGGTGGCTATACTAGGATAGGATATATAAAGTTTCTCTGTGATTGACTTGATATGATGTGGTTGCAACACAATAAGGTGACAATATACTTATACATTATGCGAGTCTCCGCTTTTCAAAACCTCTTGCACATGCTTAGTTTGCTTGAGGACAAGCAAAAGGTTAAGTCTGGGTTAGTTGATATAGCCTATTTATTATCAAACTTAGGCCATGTTATAGGCTCTATTTAGGGTATATTATGTGTGTCAAGGATATGTTTTGGAGTCTTTACAGGTTCAGGAACGTTTTGGAGATATATGATATACTTGGAGCTTTTGGAACATTTAGAGGAGAATAATCCGTAGCTGACCATTTGAGGAGTATAAGTACAGGACTACTGTCGATCGACTACACAACCTTGGCGTTGACCGGCGTTTAAAGAAAAAGGTCGATCGATGCTGCACTCTCGCCATCGCTGACATCCAATTCGCAGACAACCGATTTAAAAGCCCAAGATTTGAGACAAACGAAGAGAATGTCCTGGACGAGTTTTGACCTAAGTTTTAGGGTTTTGATTATGTATTGAGAGCATGGAGAGAGAGTGCATGGTAGACAACAAAGCTTTACTATAGTTTCAGGATTTTTAGGGGAGAAGATTCATAAATCCTTAGGGAGATTTGTATTGGAACCCCAATATTTTATCTATGCATTATATTCAGACTATTGTTCTTTCTTTAATTATGTCTGAGTAGTTATCAACTAGATTTAGGGTTGAATGATAGCAATCATTGATTAGCCCAGAATTAGGAGTGCTAGGTTAAGTTAATATTCATCAGTTGAGTTGTGCTTAGTTCTTGCATTCTAGAGTAACTAACTATGATCTAAAAAGTAGGACATGGACGACTACGAGAGTAAATTCTGTGCCAGTATAGGCTCCATTGAACTAGGCTATTAGACGCATGCGAGAGCTGGTCTAATAAGTCTGGTGAACTTAATAAATATCGTTCACATTTCCTTCTGATTTCACCGTCGATCGACATCTGGTCTTAGCCGTCATTCGATGGTCTTTCCTTTTGCTTTCATACGAGAGTTGGAGTTAAAAGGGTCAGAATATTCCATTTTCTTCTATATTCATGACTATCCCTCAAAACTTCCGAACTTGACGTTTATCTTCTCCTGCGAAAAAAGATAAACCGTCATAGTATCCTTGGGTCCATTCCCATCTAAAATCGTAAGTGGGCTTTTAGCCGCGTTTTAGACTTTTTCAGGCTGTTTTTCGTTTTAAACGTTTTTACTATTTCTCCAAGAGAAAAATTACTTGTGTAGTTGAGGCAACTTCGGTGTTAAGTCAATCGTCATTGTTTTATACGACCAATTTGGACTCATACGAGAAAACGAGTCCTTACGGTTTTTATCGTAAGGAGACAATTCGATCGGGGCATTAACAGGAACCAAGACAGATGGTCCTGATCCAACTCGCCTAATGGCGAGCTGGACTGGGACAGTCCAACTCTCCATCAAGCGAATTGGATGGTCTGTCTCAACTCGCCTGATGGCGAGCTGGACGGTGACATTTCAACTCGCCATCAGGCAAGTTGGGTGAGTAATCCCAACTCGCCTAATGGCGAGGTTGACGGTGACAGTCCAACTCGCCATCAAGCGAGTTGGTCGAGAAGTTCAACTCACCTGATGGCGAGTTGGTCGAGCAGTCCCAACTCTCTTGATGGCGACTTGAGTGGGGTGCTCTAACTCGCCTGATGGCGAGTTGGGCTTGGTCCGTTTAACTTGCTGTTGGGCGCATTGGACACGGTTGTTTTGGTCGTTCCATTGCTGTATTGTCCTTTCCGATAACTTGCCATCCAATCTTTTTCGAATTTGTATGAGGTTGTAGTCGTGGTTTCCCGTGCTTTATTTTCTTTTTAGAAAACAAATGTTTTTTGGGAATTTTCGGACATTGATTCTGTCGTGAGCAATTTTGAACCCAACACAAAGCCATCTCCAGCTATCCACGCAGAATAAAAAAGGACAATGTCTAATTCAATGCAGAAAGGAAGCCTATGTTGCAACAAAGAGCAATAAAAGGAATAAGTAAATAAGAATTCACCTTCGGGTCATGACAAGGAATCCCTTAGAACCTCCGGGTTCGCAATGGAAATATATGCTGATATTTCTGGATCAAAACACGGCGCCTTTCAAAAACTTCAGATTCCAAAGAAGAATCAATAAAACCTCTGAGTTCCCATGCAACATACTTCGATACTTTATGGGAATACGTTGAAAACTCACCCTCCACGCATAGTGTTCATTTGACTGATACCTCAAACAAAAATTCTTTTGCCTAGAGTCAGTGTACGTCCCCAAAAGACCAAGCCGAAACATAAAAGACAAGCAGCCAAATATTGCTTCACTAGGGAGAAGCAGTTCAGAAGATCATTCTCCAGCCCATATCTAATCCTAGGGCAGCAAAGCAATAAAAACGTCGTACTCATTGAAGTAAATCGATAATTACATGATCCGGCCATGCGCCATATGGATCCGACAAACATGTGGCTACATGCCACCAAGTTTTTACGCCAAAATATGAATCTTGTTAATCACTGTAATGTGATTCCGAGATCAAGAAGTTCTTCTTCCGGTTCAAGACTACACTGAATTCCTTGTGTAGGACAGAAACCATCAACTAAAGAAAGGAGATCAAGTACCCACTGCAGTACATCAATGATTCCTTCCCCTGATCAGGCCGTGTGCCACTTTTAATCACAATACTAGAAGGCTACGTGCCATTGGGGTTCTACACAAAGAAACAAAACTCTTCATTCGCTGGAATGCGAGAATATGATCATGGATCCTTCGAGATTAATCAAACTCATCAGTCTCCGAGTCTGGAAATGCTTATTGGGAAATAATCATCCTTCGACTATTTACGACTAAGATCTCCACTCCCAGGTTTCTAATTGGTCCTGACTAGAAAACCCATAAAAAGGCACTGAAGCGACATTCCTATTCATGATAAGCATGTTGAGATGGAACGACTCTGGTTAACCAAATTGCACATGTTTTCTCCTTAATTCACCCATGAATCGAAAGATAAGGGGCAATCAGTTATGAACAAATAATTCAGGAAGTTAAAACTGCTGCTTCCGAGCAGTACGCCAGCCTTTGGATTCCAGCGTGGATAAATTCCAGCTCAGCTTCATCTCTGCCTCCGGGTAAAATGGGAAAGTTTCTACTACAGAGATTCATATTGCAGGATGTGGAATGATCGAACTTAAATCCCAACTAATAAAAGTGATAGAGTCTGATATTACCAATTTTAGACCACGTTATCAGCCCTATTTAGAGTCTATTATATGTTTCTGGAGTTGTATTAGAGTGTTTTCAGGTTCACGTACGTTTTGGAGTACTTTGGTGATTCTGGAGCTGTTTGAGATGCAGAACTGCGCAGATGCATCAGAAGTTTATCTATGGATGGAGATTTTCCCATGGTGAGATTAAGCACATATTGTTCCACAAGGTAGAACGTTGACTTAGCTTTCCAATTCCAGTGGTTTGAGGTCCATCTGACGGTTAGATCTAAAGTTATGCCCAATTTACAGAAGAGTTGTCAGTCTGCCTCGCGAGAGGAAGTTGTTGAGAAGATGAATGAGCGTCAATTGACGGCCCAGTCTTGGTGTCGATCGACGGTGATCCCAGAAGACAGGCCTAACTTTTTTTATGCCCGACCTAAGGTCAGAAGCCACCACATTTTACCAGAATACCCCTGGACGATTTTAGAAATAATTTATATAGTTTTCTAAGCCACTATTGACGGTAAGCTTTATTTTATTGATTGTCTTAAGTTTAGGAGAGAAGATCAACACTCCTTATTCAGAGATTTATTGGAACTCCTTTGGTGTTATTTTTATTTCTATATCCAGTATTTATTCAGACTATGATTTGTGTTATTGCTTCCGTGTCTGAGTAATCATCTTGCTAGGTTTAGAGATTTCATGTTCTTAATGTCGAACTGATAGTCATAGAAATTCTAGGTTATCTATAGATCTATACACCAGGGTTTCTTGTAATACTAGGATCTCGAATATTGGAATAGCACAAGAGTGTGACTGATTACTTGAACCTAGAATCATAGGACAATTGAGAGGCACAAAAGTGCAACTAATTAACGGAACCCGAGCCCTGTGTGGATAGATATCTAGGCGCATACGAGAGTTGGTCTAGGATCTACTTGAACATTATAGTTATGTATGTTGATGCTTGTCTGAGGTAGCATCGATCAGTACCTAAGCATTGGTATCGATCGACGCTCGTTCTTTGTTTGCATGCGAGAGCTGGAACATAGAACTTAGGCATCTGATAAGTAATTGCATGCGAGAGCTGGATTATTTGCTTACTGAATTCGAGTTCTAGAATTTGATCTATAAAACCCTTAGCATCCTTTATTTGTGTTTTTAATCTATTGATTGATAAATCCCTAGACTTAGCTATTTTATCTTATTGTTATCAAACCAATCACCTGCTTACTTGTCTACTATTACTTCTTTAATAAACTATTTGCCTACCTAATCTAAACATCTATAGTCTATTGTGTGCGCACACTCCCTATGGATTCGATCCCTAAGTACTACAATTAAACCTCTTTGAGAGTGCATAATAAAAGCTATATCAAATTTTGCGCCGTTGCCGGGGAGCGAGGATAATCATTAGACTTGATTAATAGGTTTAGTCTAGGTTTTTATTTTCTGTTTTAGTTACTTACATAAAATTTTCTCTTGTGTTTCAGGTACATATATCTTAGTTCCAGGAAGCGATGAGAAGAGTATTTTGGGCTTGACAAAGAAGGAGTCTACTGATTCACGTACAATTCATAACTCTAAGAGGGCACCCGACATCCTACAAACAGCGATCAGCAATGATAAGAAACATGTATCGATCGACGCGACACCTTTTCATCGATCGATATCAACACTATGACGTCTATCGACACCAACTACTCGATATCAATCGACACTACTTTCGAGAAGACAGAGAAAGTCAATGTTATAATACTGAGTTTTGACAGTAATGGGGTTTTACGAGACGAAGAAGGTCGTGCTCGCAACAGTGCAAGACATTTGATTTATGCACAGCGGACTGCAACCCCCAATGCTACTGACATTTATGTGAATGCTAAGAATGAACAAAAAAGATACTTAGAGACGACAACTGTCCTGAAGAGTTCTACGCTAACAGGTGTGCGATGCGTCGTTCTACACTTCAGAGGAATGATTTTGAGATGAATCCTGCATATATCTCTCTTGTTGTTCAACATCCCTTTCATTGTCTTCCTCACGAATACCCCCTTAACCACGTTGAAACATTCGAAGATCTAGCATATACCATTAAGCGCAATGAAGTTTCTGAAGACTAATACTTCTGCAAGTTATTCCCATACGTTCTTGCTGGAAAAGCAACATGTTGGTTCAAGAAGTTGTCACGTGAATCTCTCACTACCTGGAATAACATCACAAACGCCTTACTCAACAAATTTCTCTATAATGCATGTATTGAGAGTAAGGAGAGTGGGCAAGTGCAAGTACAAGCTTAGGCAAGGCTTGACACAACTCACAAAGTTTTATAGTTTTAGGTTTTTTAGGGGAGAAGATTCATAACTCCTTAGGGTTGAACGATAGGAATCATGGACTAGCCCAAAAATAGGATTTCTAGTTTAGTTGACATCCATCAGTTGAGTTGTGCTTAATGCTTGCATTCTATAGTAGCTAACTAAGATATCAAAAGTAGGACATGGACGACTACGAGAGTAGGTTCTGTGCCAGAATAGACTCCACCGAACTAGGCTGTTAGGCGCATGCGAGAGCTGGTCTAATAAGTTTGGTGGACTTATCAAATCTCGTTCACACTTCCTTCTGATTTCACCGTCGATCGACATCAGGCCTTAGCCATCGATCGATGGTCTTTCCTTTTGCTCGCATACGAGAGTTGGAGTTAAAAATGTCAGAATAGTTAATATTTGAGTTCTTGTATATTTACATATATGTGCTTCCTATCCACTATAATTCATTAACCTTGAAACCCTAGATCTAGCATATTTACATTTGCATCAAGTTTACATATTAACATATTTCCATATTTGCATATTAACATATTTCCATATTTGCATTATTAGCATATTTCCTTATTGTATCTCTACTTCTTGATAAGAAATATTCCCTTAACTGATTGTTTGCCAAGCAATATATATATTCACCTAGCTTAATATTTAGAAATAAGAAATCTATTGTGTGCCACTGCTCTTTGTGGATTCGATCCCTAAGTACTACACATGATCTCTTTTAGCAAGAGTATTATTTATGTGTTAAAGATTAGGGTTAATTTGCTAGTGATTTGTGTAGGATATTTATACCCTGCTAGAACAACTAAAACACCCATGTCAGAAGCATCTGGTGTGCACTCTGTATTTTCTGACACCATCCCACGAGTTAATAATCAATGACAATTCAGAACCACCCTTGGTCCTTTTCCTCTTCTTCTTCTCCTTCTTCTTTCTGCTCCTTCCCCCAGACTTTGATATTTTTGTCTCTATGTGCTGAGATACCCGAGGGTAGTCGATCGATGCTCTAATTTTGTTGTCAATCGATACTCCAATGGTGTTGTTGATCAATGTTTCAGTGTTGGCGTCGATCGATACTACTACCGATGATCCTTGGTCAACGTCTAAGACTCGCGCATTATCTTCCCAACTGGTTCTTGTTCAATCACGTAACCTGGCTGTTCATCCAGCGATGAGTGTCGATTGATATTAGGTAGGTAGTGCCAATAAATTTAATGTTGCTCATTTCAATCGATGTCATCACGTGGGTGTTGATTGATGCTAGCCTTTGGTAAAGTCTCCAGATATCTTCCCAAAAATGTTCTGATCGTCATCAGACTTGTGCTCCGAGTCTTGAACCGGATTTTCAGATTGTTTCTCATCCTTTAACTCCAAGTAATCCTATATAATTAACTGATCAAACTTCAATGTTGAGTCTGCAATGTCCTGAAGACAACTCAAACTTTCATGGATATCAAGTGATGTTGATCGAGAACAGGGGTTAGTGTGGATCGATGCTGAGGTCTTAACATCGATCGACGTTGACGTCTTAGTGTTGATCGACACTATGGTTGGATCAATAATATCAGCTTCTTCAGCTCTGATGATTCTTAACTTCTCGGATGATGTTAGAAAATAAAGAGTGCATAGCAGATGCTTCTAACATGCGTGTTTTAGTTGTTCTAGTAGGGTATAAATATCCTACACAAATCACTATCAAATTAACCATAATCTTTAACACATAAATAGTACTCTTGCCAAAAGAGAACATGTGTAGTACTTAGGGATGGAATCCACAGAGAGCAATGACACACAATAAATTTCTTATTTCTAAAGATTAAGCTAGGTGAATATATATATTTGTTGGCAAACAATCAATTAAGAGAATATTGCTTATCAAGAAGTAGAGATGCAATATGAAAATATTCTAATAATGCAAATATGGAAATAATACAAATATGGAAATATTCTAATAAACTAACTTGATGTTCAAATGTAAATATGCTAAATCTAAGGTTTCAAGGTTAATGGATTATAGTGGATAGGAAGCACATATATGTAAGGTATACTAGGACTCAAATATTGACTATTCTGACCCTTTTAACTACAACTCTCGTATGTGAGCAAAAGGAAAGATCATCGATCGATGACTAAGGCTTGATGTCGATCAACAGTGAAATCAGAAGGAAGTGTGAATGAGATTTGATAAGTCCACCAAAATTATTAGACCAGCTCTCGCATGCTCCTAACAACCTAGTTCAATGGAGTTTATTCTGGCACATAACCTACTCTCGTAGTCTTCCATGTCCTACTTTTGAGATCCTAGTTAGCTACTATAGAATGCAAGCATTAAGCACAGCTCAACTGATGGATATCAACTTATCTAGCAATCCTATTTTTGGGTTAATCTATGATTGCTATCATTGAACCCTAAATCTAGTTGATGACTACTCAAACATAATCAAAGAAAGAACAATAGGCTGAATACAATGCATAGATAAAATACTAGGTTCCAATACAAATTTCCCTAAGGAGTTATGAATATTCTCCCCTAAAAAATCAAAAACTATACAACTTTGTGAGTTTTGTCAAGCCTTGCCTAACCTTGTACCTGCACTTGCCCACTCTCCTTACTCTCAATACATGAGCATAAATGTAAAAAACTTTAAAATCAATGTTAAAACTCGTCCAGAGCATTCTTGTCTTTTAACCTGTGAACTTGGGCTTTTCAGTTGGCTGTCTACGAGTTGGGCGTCGATCGATGGAAAGTGTGCAGCATCGATCGACCTTGGTCTTTCATCATCGGTCGATTCCAAGGTTATGTTGTCGATCAACGATAGGCTTGTACTTCGACTCCTCAAATATTCAGCTACAGATTCTTCTCCTCTAAATGCTCCAAAAGATCCAAGTATCTCTATTTATCTCCAAAATGTCCATGCACCTGTAAATACTCTAAAACATATCCTAGACACACATAATAGAGCCTAAATAGAGCGTAGAACATGGCCTAAAACTGGTAATAAATAGGCTATATCAACTCCCCCAGACTTAACGTTTTGCTTGTCCTCAAGCAAACTAAGCATGTAAAAGAGGTTCTGAAAAGCGGAGACTCACATAATGTCTAAGTATAACTGTCACCTTACTTTGTTGCAACCACATCCTATCAAGTCAATCACAGAGAAACTTTATATACCCTATCCTAGTATAGAAACCAAATCCAGTCTACCAACAACTTAGCAAATACTAGTTTGATTCACCCCTCTACTGATTTTATTTGATTGCATAAAATTATGTGTAGGCTTTACCTTGGGTGTATCGATCAAAGGACACATGGACTCTACCTCTGCAAGTATTTGAACAACTAGGTACAAAGTCTTCTATGATTCTTTTCTTCCCCTTTTTCTCTCGGAATCTTTCTAAATCTCAAACTTAATGGACAATGATGCTCATATAGTCCATCTTGCCATCTCATTTTCGATTTTCCTCTTCATTTTTTTTCTTTTTCTTTTTTCTTTTCTTTTGCTTTTTTGGGCAAACTTGTAGGTGAATAGTGGGGTCATCGGTAATGTACCTACCCCTCGCTTCCAACAATGTGTGATCATTCCTCTGAATTAGAATAATGGGATCGTAAGTAATTTACCTACCCCTCTGCATCTCGGGAAGTCATCTCAGTCTTTTAAGCTATTAGGTAGATGCTGAAGAGAAAGAGAGAAAGGAACAAAAGGTGCAATGACTTGTACCTACGGACTTGTAGAAGAAATCTGATCCAGTGTATACCAAATCCCAAAGCAAGCAAATAATTTCAGGATTAGTGTTGGAAATCAGCTTCAGCTCCTTCAAACTTTCTAAGCAAGTGTGATATAGTGGCAGGATGATCCACTTTGGCATCTCTAGTAACCTCTGCAACAACCTTTTAAAATGGTGCTAAAGTGTGGTTAGTCGATAATAAATCTTGATCATAGTCTCCTTCTTGACTCAATAAAACTTTTTATTTTTTTGATAAGCTTATATATATATATATATATAGCAAATAAAACTCAAAAAAATTAAATAACATTAGCGAAACTCCCTCAGTTTTAAATTACATTGTCCCTAGTGTAATCCATCCCATATTGGTTAGGAAGAATTTAATGATAAGTAAATAGATTAAGTAGAAAAATCGATACCAAACTCTGTAAAAGAGTATCGATCGATGGTAGGCGTGTACGATTGATCGATGGTCGCGATCCAGTGTCGACTGATGGTGCCTCTACGGTGTCGATTGATGGTGACTCAACCAGTCTATATAAAACAAAGTAAAACTCGAAATAAGTAGTTGTACAAGTAAAAACGAAATAAAAGCTTACTAAACAGTGGGTTGCCTCCCACTCAGCGCTTGGTTATAGTCTTTAGCTCGACGCTGTGAACTCTCTGACTAATAAGGGTCTACATCTTCTTTCCTCTTCCGAAACCATGTACTGATGAAGTTCCTTATTGCCGCATCTCCCCTGGTCTTCTCATTCCTTGTAATTGTTCTGAAAAAGACCATTGAATGCATTCGTTGTTGTATTTTCTAAATATTGCGTTGTAGCATAAGTCTGGCAGTTGTAGTCTCTGATAAATCTTCCAATTGCTGAGAAATATCTTCCTTCACCAGGCTCTGAAAAAATGCAATTCCATCGAACCTATAATCCAATTCTACTTCCTATGCCGTCTTTTTCTCATGGTCTTCAGTGTCGACTGATGCCCTGGTGTTGCCGTCGATCGATGTCCGGTTGTCTTCCCAATCGTATGCCGTCTCTGAACATTATCCAAATCTTGCTTCATCTCATCCATGCATGCAGTCAAAATGGTGAGGCATGTGTTTATAGGACTGTAAACATCATCAAACCTCTTGAAGAAATCATCCAATGATATATCTTGAGTTGTATAGATCGCATTCGCAATAGCATCAATCTCTTATTTGTTGTATGTCTGGTGATCTTTCCTAGACATAGCAATCCTTGATGCATGTTCTGGTAAACATATATAGCTCTGCTCAAACAAATTAGCTCTCTCTATAATTTCTCTAATGTCTTCAGCTTGCACATTTACTACCCTTTCGTCTGTAGCTCGTGCATTACCATTCTCATCCATGTAGATGCCATACTAATCTTTCTTTTCCCAGCGGAAAGTCTGTTGCCTTCAGCATCGATAGCTATTGTACCTTGCTCAAAACGCCAATCGTTGATGTTCGGATGGCGGTGGCGATCGATGGTGGCTTGAAAGTATCTTGATCAGTACGGATCGGCTCATGTCTCTGCTCTTCAATATTGATCGATGCTGAATGGTGTGCGCTGATCAATGGCTGCTGCTACTGTCCAAATATATTATCTGATCCATTAGCCATAATAATGGCATCTGCTACGTCCTCCTTGAATAAATATATGAGTCTCCCTCAAAGAGCCTGTGCATGTCCCTCTGGGTCTCTGAAAATTCTGAACTCGTTTGGTCTAAGATTACCAAATATGTCTCTTCTGCTCCATGTATGTGTTCTGGTTCGCGTCTGATGTCATTTGAAGGCCATGAGTAGCTTGTGTTCGATGCTAGATTATCCACTCTTGCGTTCATCACCCAACCAGCGTCTTCTGAATCCAGGCCGCAATATTCAATATGCTCTTCCTCTCAGTAATCTTCATCATAATCTTCGCATAATGGACGTGTGTCGATCACTGGTGTATGGTGACCGTCGATCGGTGCTCGATAACCAGACTGTTGCGTGAAAAGGTTTCCAGCTCCATTATCCATGGCAAGAATGTCTGCAATATCTTCCTCCGTGACAATAAGTAGTCTGGCATCCATAGCTCTTGTGTGACCGTCTGGATCTCTCATGATACCGAATTCGTCTGGTTGTAGATAACCATTTTCCTTCTCGCGTTCTGTAGCTGAATCTACTTCAGTTGCTGCTTCTTGGTCAGTATCGATCGATGGCATAGTGTTACCGTCGATCGATGTCGAATTCCCGAAACGATGAGAAATATGAAAAACCAGCCTCTTCCATAGCAATACCACGGTACTCGATCATATCTTATTCTCTGTATTCTTTGTCGTACTCGGGGTGGGCAGTGTTGTAAGCACCATCTGTGTGGTAGTTGTTGGTCGGTTCTGGAGTGTGATTGTCGATCGATAACAAAGGGTGGGCGTCGACCGATTGTTCAATTGCAAACATGTCGATCGATAGTCTGGGCTGGGTGTCGATCGATAGTTTGGGCTGGGTGTCGATCGATGCTCCATCCTCCGACTCTTCATCAAAGTCATAATCGCAGAAGCATGTGGCCACAAGTTCTGCATTATCACACAATTCAATCAGAGTAGGTTTGTTCTTATTCTTGACAGGTTCATAGAAAATATTTTGATCAATTAGAGATAGATACAACCTATTTAATTTCATATCGCATATAGCTCCCACGGTAGCCATGAATGCTCTCTCAAGTAATAGTGAAAAGTTCCAATGGATGTCCATCACGTGGAAGTCTACTGGTACTAAGGTGTTGTTAATTTGCACTTGAACATATTTTACCATCCTTCCTGAGTTCACATTTGAGCAGCCTACAAATGTGAAGGAATCATTGGAGGGTTCCACTTTCAGGTTCAGCTCCTCTGCCATGATTCTTGGCATAATACTCACTGATGATCCAGTATCACAGAGGGCATTAAGGTATTTGTTGCAAGTCCTATGTTTCATCTTTTCTCTAAGATGATTGAACATGACTTCTATATCAACGTCTGTCACTCTTGTTTCCTTGAAAATCATCCACAATCTGTTAGTATAATAAGCTTCATCAAAAGGAATATATAAATGAATTTTTAAAATTCTTTTGGTAAAGCTATCCATCTCTTTTTCATTTGCTTCTTGGCGTAGATGTTTGGGGTCTTTTGCTTCCTCTTGGAGTGTCCCTCATCTTCTCTATCAATATCCATACTTTCAGATGTGTCAGTATACAGTTTCGAAACCGTTCTGGTTGGACGCACAATCAAATTTGCAGTGATGCTTGGTAGTCGAATCGACTTCCTCATCTGTCGATCGATGCTCAGGTTGCATTATCGATCGATCTCTCTATCCCTATGTCGATCAATAGTCTCATGTAGGTGTCGATAGACGTTAGTCGATTCACACAGAGTTATTGATGCTGCAGGATTCGCTGTCGATCGATGCTTATTGGTGGGCGTCGATCAACACCAATGTGAACTGCCAAATGACATCAAACTTTCCACACAAAATTCTCCTTCTTTGAGCATTTCCCTCTTAACTCCCTGCCAAAAGTCATCATCAATCAATGCATTGACATGGTTCTTCTGTCGAGCTTCAATTTTCTCCTTGATCAGGCTCACATGTCTCCTAATGGTTTCACATGTTTGCAGCACTTGATTCTCCTTCTTCTTCACATAGGTGTTGAGGTTTTCAAACTTGGTGTTGAGGTTGAGGTACAACCCATCTATCTTTCCATTGAAATCCACAGTCATCTTCTGATGTCCATCTATAAATCTATCAACCATTGCTTCAATTTTGCTTTCCTGAGTCTCTGGAGGAGGATTCTGGTAGTAAGAAGATCCATAAGTTATGTTGTTGTTGAAAGGCTTTCGCTGTGAACTCATATTAAAGTTACTCCTTTGACCATTCCCATAGGAGTTCCTGTTGAACCTAGATTCCTTTTGTCTCTGGAAACTATTCCCATCAATGTAGTTCACATCCTCTTCTTCAATCTCATCATCTCCAGATTCTATTGCTTCTACCTCTACAAACGTGACCTGCTTCCTGAAAAATTTATGAACATTATCCAGTTTTTCCTTGACCTCTTCAATCTGATCCTTACTCATAGTTGGAGTTGATCTCTTTCTTTCAAAGTTTGTGTTCTCGGTGCTGCTGCTGAATGTCAGATTCTGAATCAACCTTGTAGCTTCTTCAGGATTCCTAGTGCTGAAATTTTCCTCACTAGCTGTGTCCAAAGCCATCTGTTACTGTAATCTAATACCTATAAAGAAAGTGCTAAGAAGTTTCACTTCGTTGAACCCATGGTGTGGACAGTCTCTTTGGTATGATTTGAATCTCATCCAAGAGTCTCTGAATGACTCTGAGGATTCTTGTCAAAAAGTAGCAATCTTGCTTCTCAGATCTTCTGTTCTTGTGTCATCAAAGAAGTTGCGCAAGAAAGCACTCTTCATGTAATTCCAGGACGTCAGGGATCCTGGTGGTAATATCTTAAGCCAATATGAAGCTTCTTCAGCAAGTGAGTACTTGAAGAACTTACAAAACAGATAGTCCTCAGGGACTCCATTGGCTTTAATAGCAGTAACTAGATCCTCAAATCTCTCTAAATGATCCATAGGGTGCTCACGTAATAACCCATGGTAAGGTGTATGCGCTACAAGTCCGAAGAAGGCGGGCTTGATTTCAAATGTATTCCTCTGAAAAGCTGGATGACGAATGGCTGGTCTGTTGGCATAGAACTGGTCTGGACGGTTGTAGTCAACCAGTGTTCTCTAAGCACCTTGGGCATTAGCTTCAGGTAGAGCTGCTGCAGCGTCTGCTTCTGCTTCTTTATCAGGGATTACAGCCCCTTGATCGTCTATCTTTTGACATGCTGCATTACGCAGATGACCATCTTAGTCATGCAGGTTCCCCTTCTCATCTCTAGTCAGTATTAACATCGCTACCATCTCAACTCATCTGCTTCTGTCGATCGACAGGTACGATGCTGTCGATCGTCGGTATGTGGTCGGTATCGGCCGATGCTCGAGTTCTGATGTCGGTCGATGCTGTCCGTAAAGTAGTGTCGGTCGATGCGGAGTTGTTGATGTCGATCGATGTTTGTCGTCTTTCTTTGTGGATCGTACGTTTGATTATATCAGAACCAGAGAATAGTAGTTCTTGTCCTTTATTGCTCCTGGTGTGTCTTTGCATGCACCTGAGAAACAAGGAAAAGAGGAATTTAGTAACTTGAAAGTAGTAACAAACCCTAGACTAAATCCTAGAAATTAAATCTAATGGCGATCAATGCTCCCCGGCAACGGCGCCAAATTTGACATGTGTGTTTAAGTTGTTCTGGTAGGGTATAAATATTCTAAACAAATCACTAACAAATTAACAATAGTCTTTAACACACAAATAATACTCTTGCCCGAAGAGATCAGGTGTAGTACTTAGGGATCGAATCCACAGAGAGCAATGTCACACAATAAATTTCTTATTTTTAAAGATTAAGCTAGGTGAATATATATTGGTTGGCAAACAATCAGTTAAGGAAATATTTCTTATCAAGAAGTAGATATGCAATATGGAAATATGCTAATAATGCAAATTTGGAAATATTTTAATAAACTAACTTGATGCAAATGTAAGTATGCTAGATATAGAGTTTCAAACTTAATGGATTATAGTGGATAGGAAGCACATATATGTATATATACTAGCACTCAAATATTAACTATTATGATCCTTTTAACTCCAACTCTCGTATGCGAGCAATAGGAAAGACCATCGATCGACGGCTAAGGCCTGATGTCATGATGTCGATCGACGGTAAAATCAGAAGGAAGTGTGAACGAGATTTGATAAGTCCACCAGACTTATTAGACCAGCTCTCGCATGCGCATAACAACTTAGTTCAATGGAGTCTATTCTAGAACAGAACCTACTCTCGTAGGCGTCCATGTCCTACTTTTGAGATCCTAGTTAGCTACACTAGAATGCAAGCATTAACACTACAAGAAAACTCGGCTTTTGCTAGGAAATTTTACTAGGA